>VDFB02281492.1:67087539-67687539 GCA_007258455.2 Sequoia sempervirens
TAAATTTCAGGGAAAAAATAAGTAGGTGTCTGTGTCACCACCCTAACCATAATAAAACGATAATAATTTTTATAATATTTTATATATAAGTAGAGGACTCATGTTTGGATGTGATACATATTTTTTTGTAATTTTTTTCAAGTAAATAATTAATTATGAATTTTTATTACAACTTTTAAAAAATATAAAAAAATTTATGTCTGACCACCTTAACTTGGTCAAAACTTCATGAAATTTAATTTTTCTTTTTTTAATCATATAGTATTTGAAACATATAATGTGACGCATGTTTCAGATTCAAAAAATGTGATATTGTTTGAAAGTTATAGATTTTTTTCAATCAGCCTATCGATTAGGGCTTTAGTCGTAATTCTAATAGAAAATGAATAATAATTATTTACTAAATTCAAATTAAATCATAATTTATATTGGTGGAAAGCTGAGAATCTCTAAAAACTCTTTTTGTTTCATCAATTTTGGGTAAAAAGAAATTTTTCAGTCACATACCCTACAAATACCCATAACATTGCCACTTTTTGGCCCATCATGATCCTACACATACCCATACCTATATTTTTGTAGGAGTACACAATCCTTTGTCTTTGATGTTAAATGGGGAATGATAGATTTGAAAGCAAGGGTTTTCCATCAATGACTAAGGGGGAGTTTGTTGATGTTTGTCATTGATGTCAAAAGAAATAAAGGAAATGATGTTTTTCATTCGTGTCAAAGGTAGTTTTGATGCAACATGTAAATATATTGGTTCCTATTCCTTCATTTCATGGCATTGATGAAAACCTTCATTTCATAGTGGTGATGCAAAAGGTGTATTTTCCCTCTGTTGTCATCTTTATGATAGAGTTTCTTGATTTCAAAGTGATGTCATTGTTGATCATTCATAGCTATATAATATGGTGAGTTGATAGGGTTATTGTTCATTAAACATGGAGTCTTCTTCTCACAAGAAACCTTCATCATATTACAAGTTGTCATCATTCATAACTTATTAAATTGTAGTGTTTTACATAAAGGAAAGATTAATAGAAGCATAGATAAGGGAAAATATTCTATTGATGTGCTTGTGAGGAATAAGGTTTTTATTGTTTCTTACATTTCAAAAGGTTGGAATGGTTTCCATTTTTTATCTATTTTAGAGAGTTACAAAGGATAAAGAATATGGTGGTAACCCCATGTTAAGGCTTTGGTTGTTAACACCTCTATATATCTTAACCTAAAACACTTAGCATCTAAAACCCTAAGACTATCATATACCCTAAAGATCTAGGGTTTATGTCTTTTGAAGGTCTTTAATGCAAATTTTTATTTATGTTGCATTTAGCTATTGAATTGGTATATCTAGTGAAAAGGAACCTAAGTGACAACTTAATGGTTTAATTTTGTTAAGAAAATGGCCCTTACTCCTTTTTGTAACTATTTGGAAAAGTTAAATACTTATTTCCCAAATCAAGATCGATGGTTGTTATTTGATTGGTGATCTAGTGGGGTTCAAACATCAAAGGCCTTCTTTCAAAGTTGAAGAATGGCTACTTCCTGAATCCTACACATTGATAGGAATTTGTATATCATTGACCCTATTTTAGTTATGCATAGTTTTACAACTATATGAGACAATGATGGTATATGTAGAGAATCCAATTCATTGAGTTGTTTCTGATTGAGGAATGTGCTTTTTTAGAGTTTTTTGAAGGCTCTAATAACATGTTTCTATCATCATAATACACGAGGAGATAGGTTTGAATAATATATTATAAGAGGATTATATCGTGCCTCTCTATGTCTCTATTCATGGAATATATTTTTCCTCTACATAGATAAGAGTATTATGGGTGAGATCATAGGGGATATGTTTTTAATTTGAAGAAAGAATAGTGTGTGTGAAGTTGTTTGATAGTGCTCTAAATTTTTAAATATTAATGTGAATTTTCTAGGGTTGGATGTCATAACAAGAGACTTTCTTGTGTGAAAGTATTTTTGTATTGAATCTATTTATCATTTTCAAAAGTTTACAGTCAAGCTGTGTGCAAAGGTGGAGGATATTTTATTCATATATACATTAGTTTAAGTCTTGTTTATATTTGATGAGGAAAGGGGTTTCTTGTAAAGAGATTAATTATACATGTATGCAAGGAGAAATAAGGGGTGAATGTTTATTGTTATGAAATATATTGTAAATAGAGTAGTACTTTGTACTTTTGTCTTTTATTTCACATAGGAATTGGTGCTCCTTTATTTCACATTAGAGTTAGTGCTCCTATAATTCACATTGGATTTGGTGCTCCTATATTTCACATTGGAGTTGGTGTTTTTGTATTTCATTAGAGTTGGTGCTCCTTTATCTTATAAGGAGTTGGTGCTCTATTTTATTTAGTGAGATTTTTGTCAAAGAGACCTAATGGTGAATAATTCATGAGGATTGGATTGGTTCTTCAAAACTAACCAACTCACATAGTGTTTTTTCCATTTCTATAGTTTTCCACTTATAAATCTTGTTACAGTGATTGTTGTGTGTTTCTATTGAAGTTTGTACTTCACAAAAGTTAAAATTGGTTAATTGTTTTGATATTTTACATCACTAATTCACCCCCCCTCTCAGTGATATTGAGTATTCCTAAAAACCCCACACCAAAAATGGCCAAACAAGAACTTGGGCATGAAGTTTGAAAGCAGAAGCATGGATCAAATTGTTTTGATAAAATGGGTAAAACGGGTTTTATAGGGACCTAGAACCACAATGTTTATAAAATAGAAAAGAGGACAAAAAAGTCCAACCAAAAAGACCAGCTGCCCAAGAAAAGATTAGTAGCAACCAAATGAAAAAGACTAGAAAGGTCAAACCAAAAGGAACAACAAAGTAAGCACCAAAAACCCCAGCCGTTAATTCAAAGTCTTGAGGGTAGACTTTGTCTCCACCTCCAGATTTTGCATATCATTGACTCCCTTTTTAAAAATTTGAATCATCTTCAAAGTAGGGGGGACCTTGTGCTTTAGATTGGCTCTGGTTCTTTTGGAAATTCCCACATGGATCAAATTGTTATGTTCTTGAAATTTATAATATTTCTTAACATGATCCAAATAGTATTGTTTTATATGTCTCCAATAATATCACATGCAGATTAATTTTGAACTAATGATCCTCCTCCAAAATGGCCCCTACAAGCACTAACATGAGCTTCCTCAAGGGCTATAGGGATCTTTGATTGTTTATGACATCAAAGTAAAAGACCATTAAAGGATCATCCATATAAAATGGTTGCTAGGATGACATATCAAGTAGAAATTTTTTGAATACAAGCTCTAGTGTTCTTAGTGGTTTCTTCAGGAATGGTACCTTATTTTAAGCAATTTAATATTTGTGTGTACCATCTAGGAGAGGCTTGAATATTGGTCACTAATGCTTGTTTCACATTTTCATCTATTGATGGTTTTAGGATTGTGTGGATGAAAAATGTAAAATCCATATAAGGATCATCAAGAGATACAAGGGAAGCAACACTTTCCATTGCATCTTCATGCCAATTATCCTTTTGAGGAATATTGTCAATGGTCTATGATTCACAGTGTTCCAACAATGCCATTATGAGGTTTTTAAATTAAACTAATTTGTCATGTTTTTCTTGATATGACCCATTTGTTTAATGACTAGTTGAGAGTCACCAAATATTGAAATATGCTAAACAACTACCGATAGCATTACATGTATTCTAGAAATATGGCTTCATACTTAACAATGTTATTTGTGTAGTGTAGAAAAAAGTATCCCTTTTACATTTTCAGAATTAATTAGGAATTAATGGTAATTTTGCCTTAATTATGGCTTAATTTAGTGATGTAATATGCATTTTACATATTCACATAAATATAAGAGGCCTATTAATTAAAATGCACATAATAATACCCTATTTTAGTGTTTTAAAGTGTATTTATTTATATTTTCACACTTATTTAGGGCTCCTTTAATTAATTAAGCTTAACTTTCCTTAATTTTCCCCTTTAATTCAAATCCAAGTCTATTTAATCAAATTTTGCAAAGAGGAAACCCGACAATCATTAATTCCTTAACATAACACTCCTCATCGAGCAATGTGTGTTCTAGGGTTAGAGTCATATGACCCATTTTCCCATGGGTGAATGGGTTCTCCCTTAGACCTATGACCTAGATTTAAATTATGTTTTTGGTGGTATTTTAATATTTCACAATCTATATTCATATTTTGGCTTGTGTTATTTGAATTTCAAGGTTGCATACCTATAAATATGCAGCAATAGAAAAAGTATCCCTTTTCCTTGCTTTTTTGGGCCCTCCTTGTTAAACTAAGCTTTTAAATGGTTCCTTGATTTAGTGTTGTAATGTGTTTGAAACATTCACATTAGGTCTTGGGAAATTGTGAACTAATCAACTTAAATAGTACATCCCTAAGGTGGTGTGAAGTGTTGTAACACACTTTCACACTTTTTTGAGGTTTTATTTAACTAAACTTAATAAACCTTAATCAAGCCTTATTTAAAGTATTGTAAAGTGTTGTAACATACTTTCACACATTTCTAGGGTTGTCATTAATAATTGGGATTCTTTATTCTTTTATTGGCCTTATTTTGCATCCACAAGCCTCATTTAATGCATATTTTCAAGGATAATCCCAACAAAAATCAACATCCAATCATAAATTAGCTATTTTTAGGTTCTATGGCCCATATTTAGTGATCTGGGACTCATTCGCCACCTTTGGAAAATGAATCCCACCTAGGTTTTTGGGTCCCAAACTTGGTTTCACACCTTTTTAAGTATTTTTAAAAATGGTCCCATAAATTATGCCTAATGGGACTCATTCGCCACCTTATGTGAATGAGTCCTATGTTGCCCCAAATTAAAATTATTTCAAATATTTGGTGGGATTTTATCCTGCTAGATCTGACATGAACTTGTAGTGTTGTAGTTTTGAGAATTCTTGCATAATTAATTATAACTACAAGATTCTTTCACTCATTATCATCCATGCATTCAAGAGATCACCTAATACTTTTGTGAGAGAATTATTATAGCAAGTTTGAGTTCACAAGACCATTCAAGTATTTACAAGAGAATTCAAGATCATTTCTAAGGCATTCAAAAGTAGATTTCTTCATCAATTGTTGCACCAATTCAAGATCCATCATCATGTCAAGGTTATCAAGCATCAAATATGTTATTGAGCTAGTGTTATGATGAAGCATTGATGGTTCATCTACAAGCATTGTTTCATGTCAAAGTTCAAGATCTAGATGTACATCCTTCATGACCATTTCATGTTAGAGGGATAATTCACAAGAAATCATTCAAGGTATCATTGTTAATGTTGCATGTTTCATGTTCTATGTTTCATGTTTCATGTCCTTATTTCATTATATCATCATTTAGCTTAACTACCTCAAAGGGATTTGACCAAGGCAAACCCCTATTCCATAAATATCAACAGTTTTTCTTTCTCTCTTTGTGTGTTTGCAGATCTAGGTGTATTGGAGCTTGAATATTCCTTGAATATTAGGTTACAAGCTTGAACAGAGTGGTTGGAGTTGTCTCCCCATTTTCAAGGTTGTAATCTTCACCAAAAAGTCACCTATAGCCTTGAAATAAGAGCTTCAAATTCGAAGACAAAGAGGAACAAAAAGAGAAAACATTGAAGACTTAATTTAGAATTTGAAGCTCCAAAAACCCTAACTAGATTGGTTCACTAGTTTTGGTGAATGAGTCTCATTTTAGATCATTTTTTTAGGTTTTTGTAGTTTCAAACACCCATTTTCTAGATTATTGTTTCTGCATAGACACCTAGATCTAGGATTGATTCTCCTAGACTAGTGAATGAGTCCTAGTAGGCCTAAATTTTAGGCCATTCATAATTTTAAGTCTCCATTAAAGCTCTCTCAGTTTCCCAGGTTCTCTTCCATAATTTTCCAATTTGTTGTTCTGATTTATTTGCATTTATAAGTCATTTAGTGAAGTTTCTTGCGTCATTGAGTTCAATCATTATATCTTGCATTTCATACATTTTCCCAAGCCCTAGGTTGGTGGTGAACCCCTCATTAATCTCTATACATACCCTAGGATAGTCCCTTAGTATATGTGTTTTTCCCATTACCATCATTTGATTGAGATCTCTAAGGAATCCTTGAATGTGGAGTATAGAAAGCTTGTTGTACTAGGTCCTAAAACCCCAATGGCAACAAATTTCTATGTTTCATTTTGGTGAAATTTCATTTAGAATACCTTATATTCTGATTTAGAGTGCATTGTCATCCTAGATCTTGCTTTCATTAACATTGCATATCATTTTGTATTAGTTAATTAGCATTCAAGGGTTTTTTAAATCTTGCATTAGTGAAAGTGCATATAGGTTTCATTTTTGCATCTCAAATCATCTAAAATCATCTAAAATTTATATTTACACTTAGGTTACTGATCAAACAAACTAAAAAGCATAGAAAAAACTTAAAATTCTCTAAAAATTTTGAAAAAAACCTTCATCAGAACTCATACACCCCTCTCAACAAATTAGTCCTAGTGTACATCTAAAACTACATTTAACAACATTAAATACCTTATTTCTACACTTTTGTTTGTTTCCATTTGTTATTTTTTAAAGTGGGTTGACTTTTTGTTTCATGCATTTTACTAAATATAGCCTAAAGTGGTTCATTTCCTGCATTGCTTAATTGCAAATTTGCATTTACAACACTTCATTTTTTATTCATTGTATAGTTTGAAATCTAAAAATTTCATTTCATTATAAGTCTTTACATTGCATTTCAAGTTTGCATAGATATTTGTTCAAATATATTTTTTTTGGTCTTTTCCAAGTTTACAAAGAAAAAGGTAGTGAATAAGCATGCTAGTCATTCATTCAATACATTCCCTAGTTATGAGAGTCTCTTAGTACAAGAGAGTGAAAATGGTAATGCTTGTCTTAAACCTAAACCCCCCTTATCTATTCTATTTGTGGGAATGATGTGATAGAAGAAGATGGAAATATAGATAATCCTAATGATCATATTGGCTCTTCTCCTAATACCTCTCCTACATGTGATGAAGGTATTTCAATGTTAGAAGATGCACTCATTGAGAATCATGGCATTTCTGAAAGCTCCTCTTCTCTAAACTATTATATAGCATAACATAATGACATCATAAACACATTTCTAAACATCACCTTACCTAATTTCCCTTCCCCCTTTGCTTGTGAGAATGATGTAGTGGAAATGGATGAGATTGTAAATGATGAGGATATGTTGGTGTTAGAAGATCAAACCCTTAAATTCTATAACAACCCTCTTTATGTTCCTTCCCCTACCTATCCCATTTTTGGAGAAATTAGGGAACAAAGGAATGAAATCATAATTGATCATGAAAATCATACTTGTTCTTCTCCTAGTATCTCTCCTAGTTGTGAAGAAGATAATTTGATAAATGAAATTATTGAGAATATTAGTTGCCCCCTTCACCTAGGGTAACCCTTATTAAGAAATACAATTCAATCATTGATCATTTCCCTACTTGTGATGAAGTCATTTTGGAAGAACCAATCATTGAATATCAAGAAAATTTGATTTGTTCTTCTCCTAAAAAACTCCTCCTGGGGAGGATATCATGGTGTAAGAAAATGACAACAATAGTAGTGTGGCTCACTTAGGTGATGCTAAAAAGTTGATTATAGATTTCCCTTTATTAGAAATACATCAAACCAAGACTACTAATTTTATGAATGCACAAGTGTCCATTAGATCCCCCTTGACTATTGGAACTCCTGCATACCCCATGGGTCACCCTAAGAATATTATAATTCTTTACCCACCATCATACAGAAAAAAAAAAAGAAAAAAAACCTAAACTTATCCTTTACCTACCTAAGAACAATACTTTGCAGCAATCAAGTTCTACTACCATTGCTAATACATATAACACTAGGAACAATCTGCAACCAAGAAAAATGCCTTTAACATCCTTCCCATTGACTAATCCTATCTTATAAGGTCCCCCTCATTTTCCTTAAAAAAGTGGAAAGGAGTACAATCTTCTTGAACAATTGAAACATAGATTTTTGGGACCCTATGGACTACTATTGCACTCCTTGTGTTTTTCACCTAAAAGGAGAGAGATAGAGGCAAAAATGCTTATGTTTCACTCATATTAGCATGTGTGTTGTGTTATGTGATGTAAATGAAGTTAAATAGATTCAATTGAATAATATATGTAACTAAAAAGGAATGAAAAACTTAGATTTATTACTTGTTTGAAAACACGGTGTGAAATGCAAATAACTATGTAAATGAAGAAATATGCAAAAAAAAAGAGATGGGATGAAAAAGAGTGCACCTGGGAAAATTTTGATGATTATAGAGTGTTTTGGATGCTAATTAATTTTACTAATTTTTCACAGTGGGTCTCATTCGCCCAGGGTGGCGAATTAGTCCACCTCCTAGTGAAAAACTCCCCGGAGCTTATTTCTATCTGTTAGGATTTGAAATCTGAAAAAGCTCAAGTTTCTAGTCCTAAGGTGGGACTCACTCACCACAAGAAGTGAATTATTCCTCCCCCAAATTCCTACAAAACTAGGAGACAACTCTGCAACACCAAATCTGAGAATATTTGCTTGTCGGGTCGCTGAAGTCAAATTTGCAAAAAATGAACAAATAACTCTCTACAAGCTTGATTTTGACTTAAATTGACTTGACACACCTAGTTGACTTGAAAATCACTCCAACAACTAATAACCTATCAAATCTACAAACAAAGGGCTGCAAACAAACAAGTGAAAGGGGGAAAATGATTAGGGTTTAGTGAATAAGGGTTTTCCTTGGTCAAACCCCACTTTTGGTAATTAAACCATTGAAAGATAATGAAATGAAAGAGAAATATAAAAGAATAACATGCAAGTGCTATCAACTCACCTAACCCTTGATGATGCAAGTCTGAAGTAATGTCAATGGCACCTTGTAAGTGCTTGAATTGTTGATGTAAAATGCTTGAATGCTTGAAATGAATGAGAAGATGTAAAATGAGGTGAAAACCACTTATTTATACAATTCTTGTACCTTTTTATCCATTCATACCTCATTACATGATGACATCAAGTGATTTTGAATAAAATCCTGAAAGGAAATTTGAAATATTTTGAACTTGGGGCCAAGGGGAACTCATTGGCCACCCTACATTTAATTTTCTACATAGTTTATTCTTACATATTTTTGAAATAATATAGATAACATGAAGATTCCCTCTTATAACAAACTTTCACACTCTTCTAGGCATATTTTCACTATTTACACCCTTCTCATGCTTTATTTTGTCTCTTTATGCCTAGAAGAGTGTGAAAGTTTGTTATAAGACTTTACAACACTTCAAAATAGGACTGGTTGATGTGTGAAAAGGTGATTTTTAGGTAAATAGCATGAAATAGAATCTAGAATAATGTATAAATTTCTTAGAATACTTCACAATGCCTTCACAAGACATCGTTATTTGAGTTTTAGTACCTAAATAAGCATGTTCAAGCCATGATACAATTTAAAATCAATGAAATATAGTTCCAACACCATGAAAGAAGACCTAAAAGGCCATGAAAATTATGAGGGACCCTTTTTCTATGGTACATTTAGCCCCCACTTTAGTGAGAGGATGAACCTACTTCAAACTCACACTAAAGTAGCCATGAACATCAAGAGAATGGTTCAAATGCACTTACTTTAACAAGATGGAATGAAAAGGATCAAGAGGGATGGTCAAACTCCCAGGATGAAGATCCCATGGAAAAATAAACATAAGAACAAAGGAACATACAAGTTTTGAAATTATTTGGATGAAGCTTTGATCATCAATCCAACTAGTTATGAAAAGAGATATAGGCTAATTGTTTGAAAAAGAGAATATGCACTCACTCTAGTGCCACAAAACTTTAGGCTATATATGGGGTGAGAAGTCCCAAATTTATACTCACTTTCAGGCCATAGAACTATTTTTCCATGAGGTGAGAAAGCCCAAAAATTATGATACATATGCTAGTTGGTATACACTCACAAAACACGAAGGTGGCTATGGGGAAAAGTCATGCCACTAGGTGGGTGTCCTGCTCAACAATGCCAAATTTATACCTATTTGATAACTCTAACAAGGAACCACAAAGAAAAAGGAATGTTTATGAACAAAAAGAAATGCACCATAGACATGCAAGTTGTGTTATGCAAGGTGGCAAAAAGGAATGTAAAAATGCAAAAATGTAAGTGAAAAATTATAAGATGTAAAATGTTTGTAGGTGTCTTGTTCAGTTTATGCAAGGTCAGTCACTTACGGAGCATTGTATCTAATTTCTTCAAGAGAGGACCAACCAAATAATAGTATATTCACAACTTAGGGGATGTAGTGTGTCGTATCAGGTCACCAAGATGAATGTAATATGTTGAGATAGATCACACTTATGAAAGAAATCACATCCAATGTCATCCAAAAAGTGACAAATGAATCACAAAAATTAAAAGGCTACACTAGGAGCCAAGAATGCAAATGAATTGTGTTAGAAACCAAGATCAAACATTCAAACCAAAAATCCTTCCATAGAAGAGAAAAATAGAAAAAAGAAAGAGCTTTGCATGAAGATGTGTAAATAAATTATTCAGAAATTCAATAATTACATAAGATGATTTTCTTTATAAAAGAAATGTATGCATAACCACAATCTTATCTTGAGCAACAAGATAACTCAACAAGATAAGGATGAGAATTATAACCTAGGAATTAAAATATTACCTAAGTAAACTTATGCAAGTGTAATTAAATATTAATTACACCAAAACCCTCCCATAAGTACAACTTAGGGAGAAGTAGATTATTATGAAAATGATGCAAAGATGCAAAGGATGGGTCCCAAAAACAAAGGCCTAATCAGGTACCCATGTACAAATACAAGAATGAGAAAGAGGAGAAAACCCAGTGGGACAAAACCCCCCCTCAATAAGATGACCTATTGCAAAGAAACACTGGAACCAAAATCCTGAAAGTAAAGAAATATACTTCTGTCTACAAGAAACAAAATGAGAGTCATTGAAGGACTCAACTAGAATCACAATAATGCAACAACAGACTCAATGCCACGAAACATGGGAAAACTCACAAACTGGAACAACCCTAGAATTTATTAAGAAATAGTAGATAAAATGATGCCCCCCATAAGAGGGAATGATATGATGAAAGAATTTGGAAGCTGTGTATCTTGATGCCGATGCCAAGCTGTGACTAAAATTTGATCCATAGGAGCAAGTACCATGAAGATTTTGGAACATTGACCAAAAATTTAGTGGTCCTCAAACTAAGATGTGAACCAATGCAGATCGATAACCATAGGCTCTAAATATAAAGTGTGAATCTATGTGAATCTAATATGTGTCAAGCAAGAGAAAGATGTGGCAAACATAAACTAAGAAACCATATACAACCCATGCGAGTTGTCATCAAAAATCAAGATGAAGATTAAACTGTAATTACAATCTGTTGAAATTATTGTTTCAAGAAACCTCCCTAATGGAACTTTATATCAGTTCATTTATTACAATACCCAATGATTTCCAAAAGATAGAATGCAAAATATCCATAAACAAGAGAGAAAAAGTAAACCTAGTGCAAGAAAATTAGAATGAGTGCATGCACAAAGCAAATTTCACAACTGCCTCCCTGATAAAAATGGACCTCAAATCTATGTAGAGTATTTAACCAACTTTCTAATGCCTCAAGAATGGTGAAAAAAGGATCACTGAGTCAAAAGATATGCCCTCTGAAGCAAAAAAAGCTTCATCTAAGTTCAAGGACCTCAAAAATAAAATTGGTGAAAAATATAGAAAAACCACCTTCACTAGTAGATTGGTGTTGGAATCATCTTTCCAATGGTTTCTCATTTTCTAAAAAATGATATTGTACACAAAAGTTACACTTGATTTGGTGAAAATTTATCCAGGAAGGCCAATAAGGCATGCAAGGGGCTAGAAAAAAAAGTGGCCCTTAAGTGGCAAAAAAATTAAAAAAATTAGAGTTAGGCAACTTGAGAATAGTAGCAGTACCTATAAGTTAAAAATTTGAATAAATTATCTATATTATTTCAAAAATATTTAAGAATAGAATAAGCAGCAAATTGAAATTAGTTTCTAAACTACTAGGTTTATTTTAAAGAAAAATAAATCTATTTGGTGAAAATTTGAAATTTTGATGTAGTAGTACCTAAATTTCAGGGAAAAAATAAGAAGCGGGTGTTTGTTCGACCACCCTAACCATAATAAAATGATAATATTTTTTTATAATATTTTAGATATAAGTAGAGGACTGATTTCTAGATGTGATGCATATTTTTTTGTAATTTTTTTCCAAGTAAATAATTAATTATGAATTTTTGACTACAACTTTTAAAAAATATAAAAAATTGTATGTCGAACCACCTTAACTTGATAAAAAAATCATTAATTTTTTTTTTTTTTTAATCTTATAGTATGTGAAGCATAGAATGTGGTGCATGTTTTAGATTCAAAAAATATGATATTATTTGAAAGCTATAGATGTTTTTCAATCAGCCTATGAATCGAGACTTTAGTCGTAATTCAAATAGAAAATGAATAATAATTATTTATCAAATTCAAAGTAAAGCATAATTTATATTGGTGGAAAGCTAAGAATATCCTTTAAAAACCCTTTTTTTTTCATCAATTTTGGGTAAAAAAAAGTTGTCAGCCACATAACCTACACATATCCATCATATTGCCACTTCTTGGCACATAATGATCCTACACATACCCTAGGGGCTGGCGGGCTAGGGGCTAGGGTGGAGCCCCTGGTCATCTATGTGACTACGGGTTCTACTAAGGGGTCAGTTCGGGGGTTGGGCATATAGCGCCTAGTCCCCCATATGACTAGTTGTTGGCTAGTGAAGGCCTACGACAACTGAGCTTAGGTCAGTGGCCTTTGGGTGGCATTACTGGGGGTGATGGTAGACTGGTTTCCACTCAGTGGCTACTGAGTGGGGAGATTAAATTGAATTGGCATGGCCAAATTTTTTCCAAAAAACCAATGTCGGGAATAATATTGTGTTTAATATTATTTTTCATGATAACATTAAAAAATACACTTAATTAAGTCATATGAGGGCATAAAGAGACAAAATAAAGCATGAGAAGGGTGTAAATAGTGAAAATATTCCTAAAATAGCATGAAAGTTTGTTACAAGACTTTACAACACTTCAAAATAGGACTTGTTGATGTGTGAAAAGGTGGGTTTTAGGTAAATTGTATTAAATAGAGTTTATAAAAATGCAAAAATGTCTTACAATACTTCACAACACCTTCACAAGACATCGTTGTTTGATTTTTAGTACCTAAATAAGCATGTTCAAGCCATGGTACAACATAAAATCAAAGCAACATAGTTTGAACACCATGAAGGACATGAAAATGACAAGGGATCATTTTTCTATTACACAACAACTAAAGAATACTCCTCCATAGATATCATTGTGGGACCTTATCCAAGCCTCTCCTCACTATCATAACATGATTCAAAATTCTTTGCAAAAAGTTTCTATCCCTTCTAGTGTGCAATCAAATGACATAGCAACCTTGATACAAGGAATAAATGCTGACATTATTTTCTAGACACCAAAGTGAGATCCATCCTTTGGAAGTTCAAAAATAAAATGAATCTTTCATAATAATAGCTCGATATAAAAGGAAAAAGGATAAAGTAAATCCTTGTTGATAATGGTTCAACTCTTAATCTGTCTAGATTAACCCTTTTGGATAGTCTTGGTGTGCATTAATCAAAAATCATCTCGAATCTTTATCTATTAAGGGATTCAACAATGTAGGAAAATAACCAATTGGTGTGGTCACTTTACCTACTAGAGCTAGGAAGGTCGTATTACAAAAATTGATCCATGTTATGCCTCATGATCTTTCATATAACCTCCCTTTAGGCAGGTCATGGATTCATGCAATGAATGGGGCTTCTTTTACTCTACATGAAAAAATGAAGTATGTCTACAACAACAATTTTTACACAATCAAAGTTGACAGTAACTTAAATAGTTGTTTAAACATTGAGAAAAATAAGTAAAATTCTTTGGAAACATTAACACCAACTACATAAGTAGAACTTGTGCAATACAAAGAAAATGAAAAAAATATTGAAAAAATCACAAAGCTATTAGAAGATGATTGGGGTTCCTTATATTTCAAACCAACATTAGTGGTATAATACAAGAAAATAAAAAAAATACTTTGGAAAGGGATAAGAAAAAGCAATAATATCAAGACAAAATTCAAAAAACCCTTCAAAAGCATCTGCCTCAACAACATTAGAACAATAGACAACAAATTACACAACAAACTTTGATGAACTTGACTATGAAAAACCATCGAATCCATAAGAAATGAAAAATCTTTATGGAAGAGGTTATGAACTTATGAAACAACTCAATTATAATGGAAAAGGATGTGGTGCTAACGAACAAGGTATTTGTGTCCCTATAGAGCCTCACACACAAGAAAATGCTAGTGATCTTGGTTATTGTCCCTGAAAAAACACAAACACGCCTTCACTTAATATAAACACTATTACCAAAGATTCTTCTAAGTTGACATTAATATTAGTGCATCCTGAACTGATGGACAACAATGATCCAAATTATTATTGTAACCAAGGAAAAATTTAGGTTAGGAATAAACAAAATAAAAAAAATAAGCCCTAGTTGATAATGAAGCACAATGGAAGATAAAAGCATAAACAAATGAACAATTTCACCAAAACCTTCATGAACTCCATGATTCATCTTCATTTCCATTCTCCATTTTGTTGTAAATAGTATTTTCCCTTAGATTTTCATGGGCAACTATATCCTTTGACGAAGACCCAAGCAAAACATTGAAGGATTTGACTCAAGAAATTGTAAGTGTGCTCAGAAACTTGCAAGCATGAAGTCTACCAGTATAAAGTGACAAAATGAGGTTGACCTTGCCTTTCTATAAGAGAGTTAATTTTGGATGAATGGATAGGATTAATATTTGACAAATTCCCTATGATGGAAGGCTGCGATTGAATATGACAACTAGCAATTAGGGTTAGGGAAGAATTAGGGTAAAATTTGAAATGGAGGGCTATGATTTAATTTTAGAAAAATTAAATCAATGGATAGGAATGCATGTGACAAGAGGATATTGGGCATGAAAAAATAGATTGTTGGAGAATCAAATAACAATTTAAACTTATTTGATTTAAGAGGCAACATTGAATTTTTGAATTAAAAATTAATTTAATTCAAAAGAGGTGGGGACAAACAGTAAATAATGATTTTTAATTATTTACTTGATGGGAAAATGGGAATAGGAATTCAAATAAATGATCTTATTTAAATTTGGAGGAAAATACAAAAGAACAATTAAATTATTTAATGAAAATTATTTAATTGTAGAGAAAAATGATAAAGTAACTTATAATTAAATAAATTTAAGAATTTATTTAATTATAGAGTCATAGGAAATTAGTGACATATTTAAATAAATAATTTTAATTTATTTAATTAAATAATCAGGAAGAATAAAATATATGAATTAATTAAATAATTAAGAACTATTTAATTAATAGTTGAATCTGGATCAGAGGACATAATTATATATTCTAATTATGTTAAGAAGAAATATGATTATTCATGGAAAAATAAAGCTTGTGGGTCTAGGTTATTTATATGTCTAAATTTTTCAACTATGTAGAATGTAGTTTCTAAACTACTAGGTTTGTCTAAAAAAAAATCTATTTGGTGAAAATTTGAAATTTCAATGCAGTAGTTTTTAATAATATTTATGCTGAGAGACATATTCAATTGTAGAGGGAAGAATGTTTCTCCGTAAACATTAACCCTTTTTCATTAATTTTGATAGCCTCGCTAGCTGTCACTGTGGTAGTTATGTTATTGAAAGAGTGATTCGTGAGGCATTAGTTGTGATAGATGGTAAAAAAAATTTGGAGTGATAGATAAAAAGGATAGGAAAATGTAAAAATGTAACGACAGCAAGTGGAAAGATGCGTAACAGGTGGTAGTGGAATCGCCTACTCTCACCACTGGCAAGCTCTAAAAGAGATTTAGAAACCATTGAATGACTACATCCCATGTTCTCTTATTCTCTCAATGAGGGTCGTGGGGAAGGTAATTTCAATCAAGAATTTAATAGATTAACACGAGCATGCATAAGATTCGCAGTGTTCCTCAATTCAACATCTAAATCCCAACTCCTCAAGTCAGGTATCCCCTAATCTTTATTGCTCTTTTGGAATGAAAGACAACATGTTTATTTTATATCACAAGAAATAGGTGATAATGATCAACTCTTTACTATCTGGACACCTAAATTGTTTTAGTTTATTTCTATCTTCCCCCATTTCTGAGCAGCAAGAAGCGTCAGTTTTTGTTTCAAAGAGTTTCTGTATTGAAGACTTTGTCGTATGTTCTTTCGTCACTACTACTTAACTTCGTGGTATTTAATCATGTAAAAACTTCTATATATTGTTAAGACAAGAAATCTTCTATATTTGCACATTCTGCCTATTTAGCTGCATGGGTATTCAATATTTAAAATTCTTAGCTATAGTGATCATAATTAGTGTAAGTTGTGGCAAGAGATAGGGCCATACATCGGAGCAATTAGACCGTTTCAGAGTGTTATCTATTCTTAACTGGTTGGCATAGGTTGAAATACAGATAATGTTTAAATGCTGACTCTATTGCACTGTCATCCTTTTTGCTATCATATCCTTATCTTCTCAACAGATAAAACATCATCATTTTTATCTAAGTTAATTCTTAATTATGCTCGAAGTTATTAAAAAAAATTAAAGAGAAATTATATATTTGAGTAATTTATTGAAGTAAATCAAAATTTAACCAATTTAGGTTTCCATAAAACTTTTATCTCACTTAAGAGTTAAAATTTTTATTCTCAATTACTTTACTCATAAAATTATTTTAACGCTTTCACCTCTGAAATTTAACCTATTCATAAACTAATTTCACAAGGAATAAATTTAAGTTTAATCAATAATGTTTATTCTATGAATGTAGTAAAATTATTTTAACTCATTCAAAAATACAATCAAATAAATGAATATATTCTAACTAAATTCATTTATCTTTACAGATACAACATCGTCATTTTTATCTTATCCGCAATATTATCCTCCCACCAATATTATTCATCACTGCTGCAGTTTTATCTTTATCTCTGCTGCGTATTCTATCTTAATTAAACCTTGTATTAGAGTTGATAGTTAATAGAGGAATTATTTGAATTTTAATAGGAAGTAAAAATAATAGAATTTTTTTATAATTAAGTGTTTTTATAAATTTTATATTTATATGTAAGACTAAATTTTAAGATCAAAAATATAATTAATGGAAATAAAACTAAATCTAAGAAAATTCTTTTAACCTTAGAAAAATATGAATAAAACTATTTAAATATTAATATTAAATATTAATTTAATTTTAGTTGTATTTCTATTAGGTTGAGCTAAAATTAAAATACAACCTAATGAAAATACAACTTAAATTAAAATATTAATTTAATTTTAGTTGTGTTTCCATTAGGTTGAGTTAAAATTAAATGAAATCTTATCCTAAAAATAGCTCTTATTTTTAGTTGTAATTTCAACCTTAAATTTTAGTCTTACATATAAATATAAAATTATTCAAAGACTATAGAAATATTGGTTTTATAAGTTTAATTTAATGGAGTTTACATTTTTTTTTTGCTAAATGATAGATGCAATATTTTGTATCTTTTTTTTTAATTTATATTGTAAGGAAGTTAAAATAAAAAATTTATAAACAATATGGGGATTTCAATATTATTTTGAAGATTTAAATCAAGAAATCAAGTAAATAAGATAGTAAGTTTATAGAGGAATTATTTCAATTTTAATAGGAAGTAAAAATAATAGAATTGTTTTATAATTAAGTGCTTTTAAAATTTTTATATTTATATGTAAGATTAAAATTTAAGATTGAAAATATAACTAATGGAAATAGAACTAAAAAGGGTGTTTATTTTAGGATAAGATTTCAATTTGTTTTAGCTAAATCTAATGGAAATACAACTAAAAAATGAACTATTTTTTAGGATAGGATTTGAGTTTCTTATATTTATTCTTTATCATTAATATAAATGATGATAATAAAATGAAAATAATTAATCAATATTTATTCTTTATATTTTTACTGATTTTTTTAATATAATTTAGCTAAATGAATATACATATTTACCATTTTAATAATATATTTTAGCATTAGTATTTAAACGTGGCTTTCCTTTATTTTAGATTTAATAGAATTAATAGAAGATAATTTATTAAATTATGATGACAAATGTTAATAATGTATTATAAAAGGTCAACTATTTTCATGAATTTTAGCATTGAATTTAAATAGAATGGTTTAATAAATAGATAGTAGTCTTCATGAATTTTCTTATAGGTCATGGCAAATGTTGTGGAAGAAAGTAATCAAAATGATCTACAAAGTGCAAAATCAGAAGAATTTGTGTCAAGTCCTTTGATATCAAATGTGTCAGTTAGATCACGTAACTTTTCATCATTTTTATATGGTTAATGTAAAATAAATTCCTAGATATGTGTTCTAATGGTCTTGTTTTTGTTTCACTTTATACTTTAATATTTATTTCCAAAAAATTTATATTAATTTACTTAATATACTAACCTTCAAGAAATTGTTTCTATATATATCAATTCCATTAAATATAAAGTGAGTTACTTTGATAGCATGCATTTTCATTTTGTGTGTATATGTGCATATATATATATATATATATCAGAGTGTTTTTTTTCATCTATTTCATTTTGTGATTCACAAATCATGAAAATTTAGCGAATGAAAAATTTATTGAGCTCCAACATAGAAACACTCAATAAAAATGATAACTCTCAATGTATTTTATATATATTAATATTTAATATATGTATTCTAGCTTAGATATAAGTAGAGGACTCATGTCTCGATGTGATGCATCTTCTTTTGTAATTTTTTTCTAAGTAAATAATTAAAATTATGAATTTTTTATTACAACTTTTAAAAAATATAAAAACTCGTATGTCTGACCACCTTAACTTGGTCAAAACTTCATGAAATTTAATTTTTATTTTTTTAATCCTATAGTGTGTGAATCATAGAATGTGACAGAAGTTTTGGATTTAAAAAATATGATACTGTTTAAAATCTATAGATATTATTGAATCAACCTATCAATCAATACTTTAGTCATAATTCAAATAGAAAATGAATAATAATTTATATTGGTGGAAACATGAGAATTTCCTTTAAAACACCTTTTCATTTTATCAATTTTGGGTAAAAAAAGTCATCAACCACATACCCATCATATCACCAATTTTTGGCCCTTCATAATCCTGCACATACCCGTAAAAGAAATTTAGTCAAGACGTTTCCCAGTGGAAAATAGGATGAGGAAGGATGATGAGGAGGGAGCTTGGTATTTCCCTTGAAAGGACAAGAGGGTTCAAAGAACACGAGTGTGCTCTCAAAATGGGTGAGAAGATGAGAGGATGAAGGATAGAAGAAATGTTAGCATGAAAGTAGATGGATGTTAGTGGGGAGCAAGAAACCTTCAATAATATTCCAAAGTAAAAATAGGTGTTGTTATGAATCATCATTGGGTGGTAAAATGTAAAAAATGGATGAGAAGAACCCTAATATGACATAGACCAATGTGTGCAAGGTCATCCATTTTCCAAAATAGATAGTCACAAATAAGGAATGTCCTAACTCATTCTAAGGGCTAAGTTACCATAGTCTTTTTGTCAAGTCACATTGAATACAAAATCAAGGAAAAATAGGTCATGAGACATCATCACACCTCTAAATCCTTCAGGGGACATCCTTGAGGTAGCTAGTAACATATAAGCAAGAGACAAAATGATAAAAATAGAAGATAAAATAGACCAACAAAATCAATAACCATTCAATGTGTTTTCTAATATTTGTTTGTCAAATGTTGATTGGTTTGAAGGTTTGATAGTTGGATGATTTGATAGTTTGACATTTTTGACATTTGGACGGTTTGGCAATGCATATTATTAGTGAGGAAAAATCCTAAGAAAGGTCAAGGGTGATGTGATGGAGGATGTTGTCAGGAAAGACATATCCTGAAAAGGAAAATGATGTTGTGATAGAGCTTGTCGTCAGTAAAGTCATGCCCTAAAAATGAAAATGACATTTGGACAAGGTACAATTCTAAGAAGGATGCATTTTGGAAGGGACCATAAATTGACGAGGTTGACATTGTTTTGGCAATTCAAATAATTTTGACTTGATGATTGATTAGACTATGTTGTCTACTAGTTCACAATTTGAAAGTTGACATTTCGATGGTTGCCTTGTGTATGAGTTTGAATATGTCTAACTTATTTGACTGATGTGACGAACCCTAAAGGATAGACTTAGGTGGCCTCAAAGGCTCATCCACATATGGCCTTTCCTACATCATACACTTAGAGACCTTGTAGTTCAAAATGATCCTTGAGTTTGTTTTATTTGACAAAAGACTAAGCCATGATTTTCTTTGCACCAACCTCAAAAAATGAATGACCTAGTGTCTCAGGGTCCCAATGAGGATGAGCCTTGCCTACATAAAAATGTATCGAGACAACATATTTTGACTGACACCATGATCAAGGATGACATATTTTAGTGGCTGACATGACTGATTTGGAAAAGACCTAGTAACTTGCTTATTAGACCTAAAATGACTAGTTGATATTAAAAACTTAAAATACTGACTTTAGGTGGTCTCAGGGGTACATCAAATGATGACGTTGTTTATTAGCAAATTTGTAGAGACTGTGTAGTTTGACCATTCTAATTATGACTTGATGTTGACTGATTTTCAATCTATTTTTAGAATTTGTGTGTTATTTGGATGTTTTTTGTGTTTTTTCATATATTTTTTTATTTTTTTAGATTTTTGATATGTTTTAATTTTTTTGTCCTTTCAAAATGTTTTGATTTTTTTTTGTATTTCGTTGATATATGGGACCATGTGCAAGACCCACTACAATCAAGTGTTAAGGTGTTTCCCCTAGTTAGGTCTAGTACTAATTAGGATGAATTGGATAGAATAGGACTTGCTCAAGATAAGAGTAGATGAGGATGTATGAGACATGATGTCAACCATTGTCAACCATGTAAATAAGTAGCAGGATTTCAGGATTTTATTATGGAAAAGTGTAGATGGAGTGATAGTAGATGGTGAAGAAAAGATTGCCTGTGCATGGTACATGTTTGCCACGTTCTTACCATGGTACCTATCCAATGCACCATCAAAGTGGTTTTCACTATTGGAAAAATTATTTATCTTTACTGTTTTTGATATTTTCTAAAAAAATTTAGTGTCACTAAGATGCTTGTTTGCTAGGTTTTCATCAAGGTAACAATTTTTGTTGTCTTTTTTACTTTGTTTTTATTTTTTATTGTTGTAGCATAGACTTTATAAGTCATGTGTAGAACTGATATGTCGTGATGATGCATTGACCTTGTGTAGATGATTGTGCTTGGAAAAATGACCAAATATGGATGTGAAATGTATGTGGAAAATATGATAGATCATAAAAGTGGCGAACAAACAAGGCTAGGATAGATGATCCCTAATGTGAACACTACATGGACCACCAAGCTTTAGATCAAAAGGAGTTTGGGTGACCGATGATCTAGGGTACATGAATGGTCATCATCAAAGGTACATTAAAAGACATCACCAGTGGAAGCGGGATAATAGAATGGCCATGTGAATATGGATGGATAGAATGGAATGTACAGAATGAGTGAAAGTGATGAAAATGAAGACCTTGGATCAACAAGTTCTTTATTTTTCTTTATTTTTTGAGAGATTCCACCAGTGATTTTTGATAAAGAGGAATACTTGGAGATCAACCTTTGCTTGTCTTCATTTTTGATATTCATTTTTGATGGGTCCAATAGATTTTATTTTTTTCTAGAGGAATTTTCTTGACATTATTTTTTTTGCATTATGTCTCTTGATTCTTTATCTCATTTCAAATATATATCATTCATTGGAGCTTTTCCTTTATGCTTTCATGAACTATGATGTGTTGATCCTTGTCTATGATGGGGATGGACATAAGTGAAATGGATGAAGTAGGTGAAGTGATGGGAATATTGATTTGATAAATGAGAGGGGTGATGCTATGAAAGGAGTCTTTGGGACTATCCTTTGTGGCATTGCTAACGTCAAAGGAAGCTTGCACATACTTACTAACTTGGTAAGGTAGTTTGGTAGAGGTGATAGCAAGAGACACATATTCTAGCCCAGGACAAGTGGGATAGTAGGATGATGATTGTATAGGGTTTCCATAGACATGTAAATTTTGTGATGATGTAGATAGGGTAAAGGTGAATATATCATCAGGAGCCCAAAAGGTTTCAATGCAAGTATTTCCATCTATTCATGCAACTTTTGAATTGGTCTTGACATCATTATTGGAAGCTTGAACCTTCTGAAAAAATTAGCATTGTCATGTATCTACAACTTGTCCATGTGGTATTCACCACATCCCATGTCATGGATCTTGATGTTTGGATCGATGCTTGGAATGGTGGCAGTAGATGGTATGGTGGAGGTCAAGACAGTGAAAGTGGGTGACTTGATAAGTGTAGATGGATTGTTTTATTTGGATGAGGTGGATGCCAAAGCTTCAAGATTAATAGGCACCTAATGTTGTGAAATTCCCCTTAAGTTGATGCAATATTGAAAGGGGTTAGGATCACCAGTTATGGTAATATTAATGCCGTTATAGGGAATCTTCAAACATTGGTGATATGTTGATGGTACGACATTCAATTGCTGAACTGAAGATTGACCAAGGAGGATGTTGTAGGGAAATTCAAGATCTAGGACTTGGCATGTAGTATCTATGATTACTGGCCCAACATGAATAGGGAGCATGGTAATTCCCTTAGAATAATGATCCTCATCATCATAAGCTTTGATTACAATTCTCTTAGTAGCATCCACACATGTATCAGAGAAGCCTAATGCCTTGACCAATTTTAAGGAGCGTATGTTCAATCCACCTCTGCCATCTACTAGGACTTGTCTGACCTTGTGTTTATGAATGGAAACTTCAATGTGTAATTGATTATTGTGGTATGGCTTAGGTGTGGAGCAATCTTTGTTTGATAAAGTGACCTGGTGTGAATTGGCCAAATATCCACCATATCTTTAAATCAGTTCTCATCGATGTTGGTGTTGACTAAAGTCTCTTTTAAATCCTTTTCAAGGATAACTTTATCTATAGTAGAAATCTGCAAGAGTTCAAGTATGGAAATCTGATTAGGGGTTTTACCCAATTGGTCGACAATGTTAAATTATCCTTTAAGTTGTGGTGCCTTAACAACAAGGCCAGGTATCATGATTTTTCCTAAGCGAGTGGTGATGTTGCATTCATGAGTCTTTTTAATGGTGATGGTATTGGCATATTCATTGGAAAATTGATGGCAATTTGTTATAGGCCCACTCAAGTAGTCGAAGGCAGTGCAAGTATAGTTACCCTAGTGATTAGTCTTTTGATGTGATGAGGAGGGATTTCTTGAACCATGATCTTGCAGTTAATTCTTATGAATGGTATGGTCAGTATTGCAAGAGTATTTTTGACCATTAAATTCAATGGTACCATTCTCAATTATATCTTGTATGATATTTCTCAATTTTTTATAGCATGATGTTTTATGTCCTCTTGCTCTATGGCAATCATAGAATTTTTTTTCATCCCACTATGATGGTTTCAACTATCCTAAATCATATGCCTCAAGTTCTTGCAATATTATGACATTATTTTGGATGAGCTTCTTGAGGATACATTCGATAGGTTCTCCCAAGGTGGTGAATGTGCATCGTTGTGGGAATTGTCTAGTTTTTCTCTATTGACCTTGGTCCTGGTTGCTTTGAACTACATTTGTGGTAGTTTTCCATATGAATGGGGGAGTTTTTTCTGGTTGAGATCCCGTAAGTGTGATTGCAGGACCAATTTTATTCACTACTTTAGCATCGACAACACCGTCGTTGGTAACGTGTTTGGTTTTGGCCTAATACTTTTACATGTCATTGGTCGTGTTAATGTTTGTGTTCTTACTAGGCTACTTAAGTTCACCTTGTGCTATGAATTCCTTTTCAAGTTGGAAACCTTTTTCAACAAGCTCTATGAAGGTTATACAATAATGGACTTGTAAATTATATTTCAAAGGCTAAACGAGGTTTTGAACAAACATGTGTACCTTCTCTTTTTGGAGGATTTCAACTAGACATCGAATTTCAAAGCCTCACTATCTTTGAAATAAAGGAAAAAATGTTTCACCAAATTCTTCTTGTCTTTTCTTAGTGGTGATTGTTATTTCAATGTCAATTTTATATGCATAGTTCTCCACAAATTTGTTGGCAAGTTCTTCCCATGATCTTATCCCTTTAGGAAAAAGTGTGAACCAATCAAGTGAAAGGCCTACGAGATTCCTAGGAAAAATTCTCATCAAACAAGTGTGTTTATATGCCATGTCTACACAATTGGATGTGAATTCTCCTATGTGCTAAAAAAGGTTCATCTTTCCTTTGTGCATAGAAAAATTTGGGACCATGTATCCCAGAGGAAATGGTGGCATGTATAATCTTGTGTCAAGTGGGTATGCATGCAAGTCAAATATTGTATAAGGCTTCATGTTTGATAGCTACATGTTTTCTACTTGCTTTTGTAAAGTAGCTAGTAGGGCAGTCAATGCATCCACTATTGGATTTTTGGTGGCATTACTACTTTTTCAATAGGTATCCCATGCACTCCCATTTGTTGTGATGACATATTTTGAGTTGAAAATTGGTGTGCATGTTGAGCATGTGTATAAACATGGGAAGTGTATGTTTGGATATGTGATCCAGTAGTGTTGAATTGCATTTGGCGAATGTGTTTTACATGGTTTTTTTATGACTAAGCTTGGTGTGTCCTATTTGTAACATGCTCATGTGTTGTGACACTTCATTTTCTTGTCGAGATTGATAGATATGGCCATGTGGGAATTTAGTGTTTTGTCTTTGGGGGCCACTAGTGTTTGTATTCATTTGGGGACCTTGTGAGGTGGTATTGGTGCTAGGTTCAGATCCTTGTATGGAAACCCTTATTTCTTTGTTTCTTTAAAAATGATTAAATGAGGATGTCCCCATAACATTGGATGTGGAAAATTTTGATCCAAAAGTTTTTGACACAATTTGAGACACTTGTGGCATTGGTTGTGACATGGTTTTCGATATAGTTGGTGTCCAAAAACTAGATGTTGTATTGATCATGTTTGTTGCACTTTGAATTTCCATGCTACTAGACGTAGTGGTAGCGCTATGTTGTAGTGTTGAGGGAGCTTGACTAGTTTATTTGTTGGGACTAGGTGATACTTCTCTCAAGGCATTGATATCAAATCCATGTTGTAATATATTTCCTTCATTAATATTTTGGCTAAATATGGTTGTGGGTCTAGCATGACTAACTTGTCTATAAAAGAAGCTACTTCTAGAATTTGGGCAGCAACCTCTAGGTCTTCTACAAAAAAAATTCCATTTGCATCTCTTTGGATAGATTCCTCGAAAGGATTATTGTGTGATGGATGTCCTAATGAGCCCAAAATGTGCTCATAGTTTGGATGTTATGATAAACTTTTAATGCCTTTACTTTGTTATTTGTGGTTTTTTCAACTCTGTTGAAACCTTTTATTGGGATATCCTGTAGCAAAATACTTTTATATTCCTGCAGCTCATTGTGTTGACTTGATTGCATTTATTGCCCCGTTGACTCCCTAAATGACTGGTATATCACATACAATTTCTGAATGATGAAATAGATTTAAATGTGTGATTAATGAATGGATATCGTGTATGTGCCATACGCCTTTTATTTCGCATCTATTACCTTTTGTGTCACAGGTTGTTGAAGAATGATCAAGTCAAGCGTAGCCGATCTCGGCCTTGCAGTAAAGTCCATTTCCTGCATGACTTCGAGGAAGCTTTGGTGAAGACTCTTTGACCAAAACCATTGAGAAAGATTTTTAATGACAGTCAATTTGGAAAGAGTGGAGCACTAGATTCTCTCTGGATCAGGTTGAACGCATAAATTCATTTATGAAGTTTGTTCCTTGATTCTGGTATACACTTTACTTCCACGACTTTCTCTGATAGGGTTAGTTAGTTGTTCTTCTGATTTAAAAATAAAATACTCCTCTTGCATGAGAGAGTAAGAGATGATAGCTAGAGTAAGATAGAAGCATAGTCATAGCAGATATCATGTAAGAATCAGAATGATAATAAAAAGCAGAATCTGTTTGTCAAGAGACAGAGTTTGTTGTTAGTTTTCATTTCAACAAAGCAATGTATACCATTCTATTTTCATGAATAAAGTTTGATGAAGTTATGAGTTTAGCACCTGCGTAATCAGTAGATGCTTGCTAAGGGGGCCCACTTATTAAGTATTTGTAGCTAGTTAGTTAGTTGTTCTTTTCTATTGATCTTCAGTTAGCTTTTATCTTTGAAGTTTTCATACAAACTCAGTCTTATATTGCTCCTGCAGCATACAGAATCCATCCCTGTGACTGTTCCTACAGCATAAGGCTAGTTCATAGTTTGTGCTTCAGTCATAGTTGTTATGGTTTCTATTTTAATTAAATCATAGTTGAGTTAAAGAACTTTGCATTACCTTCCTGTAGCATAGATAGAATTCGTTTCCAGTATTTATTTCTGCTAAGATCTAACCAAAATGAGTTCTTATTGCATATATTTTTCCAAGCCATTTAAAGTATACATCCCCTGGTTTGACAAGTAAATGAATGTCCATAGAGAGATATAAGTCACCTGTTGGAATGTCCAATTCCCAGGAAAGGTTTTACTATGATTTTCATATCCTTTTGTGGGCGCGACCATGTCCAATGTCTATGTCATTGAAAGGATTGATAGAGGTAGATCTCACATTGCTATTTTTTTGAGTTGTAGGTGAAGTGGCATTTAGGTTCATGTCACTAGTATGGTTATAAAGGTCATCTTTTTTCCCAAATATGTCCATATCTCTTCTCCTTTTTTGTAATCTAGTCTCAACTATGTAATATTTTCTCCAAAAAAAAGGAGGAAATGAAAATGATATGGAACTTGTTATATGGATGGAAATGATATGAACAAAGTCTATGTTTTTGGATTTTTTGGATGTAAAGAATTAATGTTAATGCACTTATGTTTTTGGTCTTTTTGGAAGAAGAAATGAAGAGTTTCCTAATGAAACGTGACAATAATGTCCAAAGAGAATCTTGGTTGGCCAGTGTGAGGTAAAAATAATGTTTATGAGGGATTCCAAGTGGTAATAATTTTTAAGATGAATGATTAATGCAAGGTGATAATGATGTCTAAGAGGAATGTCCAATGCAAGGTGACAAATGATGTCTAAGAAAAGTGCCTAATGCAAGGTGAAAAATGATAGTGTCCTAAAATGAGAGAGTTTAGATATGCTCTGGTAATGACTAAATATGTTAAGGGAGTGTTTTAAATGCAAGGTGTAAGCAAGGTATAAAGGTAATCAACTTTGAGGAGATTTGAGAAGAGGTTACTAACCATCCAAAGTTTAGCCAATGCTTCAATTTTAATTTTTAAAGGACCTTTTGTGAGACCAAGTGAAATGATCAAGAGATAAAGTGAGTTTCCTAGACTAGACTTATGAGTTGGAAAAGGAATCACCCAAAATGACAAATACTATAAGTGTGAAAAGTGACTTGGTCCAATGATAATTTTTTTCTTGAAGCAATGGTTTGTAAAAAGTATGGAAAGTTGGCCTATTCTAAAATTTGTAAAGATAATGACCTAAGATCTTGACTAATATTAATGTAGTTAAGAATCCTAAAATGCAACTAAATTTTAGAATGGTATGCCTATTGTTAAGACTAAATCACAACTGAAAGGTGCAATGGTGGATAGTTTGAGAAATTCCTATTTTTTGTATAGAGATCACTGTGAAAAGGTAGTTAGGGATAGATCGTGAATGTTTGACGTCAGATTATGACAATGGAGGTTGTTTTTCTTAATGATAGGAATTTGAGACATTTAAGGTAATAGTTGCATTATAGAGGACAGATGTGTTATTTAACACAACAATTGTGTTGTAGGTTTAATAGATGCACTGTTTATCAACAATTGTGTTGCAAGTTGAATAGATGCATTGAAATAAAGTTGATTATGGTTTACAGAGTCTTAGTTGTAGTTCATAGTGAACAAAGTATTGTTTTCCTATAATTTTGACAAGGTCATAATTTTTTTCCATTCTAATTATGATTTTCCACATTGCAAAGGTGTTTATTTGTTCATTAATTCAACAAAAACTTTGGAAAACACTTTGTTTTTGTCTTGGGTTGTTTGATACAAGCAATTTGAAAAAAAGCACAAATCCTATGGTTGGAAAGGACAATATCTGTTGGGTTCCCACTTGGATTTTTCCAGCCATGCCTATTTAGAGAAGATAGCTTAGGAACTTAGTAGTAGTGGCTCCCCCTTACAGTGCTCTCACTTCTCAGGAATACCAAGTTATGAATTCCCTAATACCACAAGGATCTAAAGAAATTTTTCATCTCTAAAATGAACCACAAAAGTGTGGGATGACTTTAGAGGTTCTACCTCCTGCACCAATAGATAGAAGGATTTTGGATTTTGACGCAAAGGTTTTTAGTAAGGGCATCTAGTTTAGGGAATACTATGATAAACTCTCTTAGTAGGTAGAACAAAGGATTTTCACATGATAAAGATACTAGGGAGAGTTATCACGTACCACTTCCTATTGATTGCAAACTTTCCTTGCAATCATTTATTTAT
The DNA here is from genome assembly GCA_007258455.2 of Sequoia sempervirens. Taxonomy (NCBI): domain Eukaryota; kingdom Viridiplantae; phylum Streptophyta; class Pinopsida; order Cupressales; family Cupressaceae; genus Sequoia; species Sequoia sempervirens. Next base: position 67,116,530 of record VDFB02281492.1, read on the forward strand.
ATATTCATTCAAAAGGACTTCGATTTAGCCTGTTACCACTTTGGTTGCTCCTTCGGGGTGAGTAATTTTTCCCACCAAGGAAGCACTTCTCATTATGGGAAAATAAAAGTGAAAAGAATTTTTTTTTTTTCATCATCAAAGATTTCTGAAAGGTGTGAGGAGAATGCATACACAAATATTTCATTTTACACTCACCATGTTATCCATCTTAATGCCTAAATAAAAAATGTGAGTGGCAAAGCAATAATGCTTAAGTGCTTCTAATTCTCTAGATAACTATGAGCCTCAAGAGAAGTGCATACACACTAATTGTACCATAGAAAAATGGATCAGTAACAATTTCATGGTCATTTAGGTCTTATTCCTATGATGCTTGTTTCATTTTACTCTAATTTAATGTTGTAATGAAACTTATGCATTCACATTAGGTCCTGAATATTAAAATTTTGATGTTTTGTGAAGGTGTTGTGAAGTGTTGTAACACATTTCTACACTTTTCTAGACTCTTCTTATTGTAATTTATCTAAAAGTCATCATTTTATTCCTTAACAAGTCCTATTTCAAAGTGTTGTAAAGTCTTGTAACAATATTTCATGCTTTTCTAGGTTTTCCATCACTAATTGCACCTTTCTTATTCTTTATTTATCCTTTTTATGTAGTTATATGCCTTATTTAAGTGTATCTTTTAATGTAAACCTGATAAATAACATTAAAAGAAACATAATTCCCAACACCCAATTGCAAGATTTGAGTGGGAACCATTTTCCATGGGTGGCGAATGAGTCCCTCTTAGCTCAAAATTCAAAATAATTCAAAAATTCTTTTGGATTTTAATTCATTAAGACCTTATGTTGGCCTGTGGTGTTGTATTATTAGGATGTTAGGGCATACATGTGTATAAATAAGTGTTTTTATACCCATTTTATTCCTAATTCATTCAAGCATTCATCTCATTTCACTCATACACCATAAAATAGAATTCTTGCATTCAATCTCATAGCATCATTCAATCTAACAATTGTCAAGCATCTTGGAGCATCCATTGGCATATCTATAGACTTCTAGAACAAGGATTTGGTCTTGTAGAAATATTTTTCAAAGAAATAGGTGTTGAAAGGTGGTCAAAAAGTCATTAAAGTGATTCAAGTCAACCAAACCCTAATTCAAGTCAATCTTAGAGATAACATTCAACTCATTTTTTGTAGATTTGACTTCATCAACTTGATAAGAAGACAAGTGCAGATCTAGACCTATAGAATTGACTCTTGAATTTGTAGAATTTTGCAAGAGGATTGATTAACCATCAGTGGTGAATGAGTCCCATCTATAGGTTGGAAAAGTTTATTTTTTTAGAATTCAGTTCCCGATAGTTGGAAACCAATTTCAAGTCATTTTACTAGTAATAGGATTGATTTTCCATCAATGGCAATTGAATTCCATTGGTCACTAAGAGTGATTTTTTCTAGTTTCTAGAACCTTCTAGGATCAATGTTTAACTTCCAAATGCACTATTTTTACTCTCATTCATTTTTGTTTGCATTTGTTTATGTTTTTAGTCCATGTATTCACATCACACTGTGTTTTAAAACATTGCATATTTCATTACTTTTGCATTCATAATCAATAAATTTTATCAATTAGATGCATTTAGATCATTGAATTTAGTCATAATTACATCATAAATTCCATAATTTGAGTGAACCACCACAATTTTTGGGTTTTATCTCTTTCCATTTAGGTGAAAACCTTAAGATTGCAAGCAAAGTACATAGAAACACTCCTAAAAATTGTTGGTTCATTTCGGTGAACCTGCATATTGAACACATTATCTTTATGATTTTTATTGCATTTACATCCTAGGACTCATAGTATTATCTTTTGCATTAGCTTTTGCATTTTTTTTGCATCCTAGGATTTATACATTTGCATTAGTGAAGATCTCACATAGATTTCATTTTTGTGCCTTAAAACATTCCAAGAACTCAAATTCTACCTCTACATCTTCATTTTTCATCTAAAAAGCATAAAAAGACTTAAATTTTTTTTATAAACATAAAAAACATCTCATCCTTGGACTTATTCACCACCCTAGGAGAATTAGTCCAACTACACATTTTGAACTACATTTTCAAGCATTTTTTGGGAATTTTCCGCATTACAGTTTCATGTTATTAGTTTCTATTATACCTTCTAGATTTATTGTTTTCTTATTTTTCTTGCATATTAGTTTATTCTTACTCATTGTCATCATGGATTTTTCTTGTAATAAGTTTTGGAATTCATTGAAATCCTTAGTGGACATGTCCAATTGTGCCTTTGGCTGTGATCCTAATGACCTTGAGCTTCCTCATGCCCCTTCAACTCCTTATGATTTTCCTCCTTATGATGTTGACATCATTGGAGAAGGTGAAAATAGCATAAAAAGTTCTTAAATTCATGCCTTGACAACCTTGAATCTAATGTAGCCTTTTACCCATCCATCAAGTCACAAGATCTTCCCACCATTTCACCTCCTAATATGTTTGGATACCTACATCCTAAAATAAACAAGGGACCTAAGTTCCCTTCAATAGGTGGACCTAGTTCCTATAAACAACCACATCCTCAACCATTTTATGATAACAAAGTTACTAACACACCCATCAATCTTGAAGAAGCATATGGCAAGGGTTTTACGATCTTAAGCAAACAAGGATTTGATACAACAACCAAACATGAAATTCACCAATTTTTAGAACAAAAACCAAATAAGAAAACACAACCAAATTAGGATATTGGAGACTTTACGATGATGGCACAATGATCTTTGATTCACCTCCTAACTAGAAGGTTCTCCTTCCATGTGAACAACCTTTACATGATTCCAATGACAAGGATCCTAGGATCCCCATGGGTACTCTTCGCCCTTCAATCAATGAAAAAGGTGAATCTACTAAACACAAATGACCTTAAAAATTGAAAAAACTCAAGTATCCTCTCCATCCACAACCTGAATGTGAAAGGAAACTCCAAATTATTTTATATAGAGGTCTCATTATATTACCACCTATGAATAGGTTGGTATTCCATCCTAAAGATTTTAACGTACCATATTGTAAATATCATCATGTTCTTAGCCACTAAAGTCATGAATGTCAGACATTGAAGGGCATATTAAACAATTATCACTTCACTAACACTTTTTATTATCCTATCATCCCATAATTCCTCAAACCAAGTCCCCTCATCATTCAAAAGTTGTAGAATTATTCATTCTCACTATTGCATGACCTTTCCCATCATCTATATTTTCTTATTATTTCCTTGCATTGCATGGGGGTAAGAATTTGATTAGCCCTATCCTAGTAATGCATTTGTCCTTATCTCTTAACTGCATTATTTACCTTCCACTTATACCACTTGAGATTAAGAAGCCAATAACTCAGTTAATGGTTGACTTGCATGCATTACTAGCCTTATTTATTTTCCTTTTCATGTGTGTAACATGTTCCCTCATAATGTATGTTTGGTGTTCTCCTCTCTTTGTGCATTTCCTCTATTTGTACCTTTATTCTTCTATATGTCATATATTCCCTTTTTCTTTTGCTTTTGTTTTGTGTTCTCTATTTGGGGATGACACAAAGCATAGAGATGCCCTATGTCTCTTCCATGTTGACCTAAAAGGTCCTTTGCTTTTTATTTCACTTTTTCTTTGTGTTTTCCTTTTGGGGATGACACAAAACATTGAGATGTCCTACGTCTCTTCCATGTTGACACAATTGGTCCCTATTTTGTTTCCTTCTAATTTTATTTTCACTTGATTTTCTCCTTTTGGGGATGATGGAAAAATTTGAGACCACAATATCTCTTTGATGTTTACAGAAAAAAAATATTTCTATTTCTTTTTTTTTTTTGCTCTCTTTTTCTCATTCTTCTAGTTCTACGTATTCAGGGAATGATGACAGTTCTGATCTCTTTAATCAAGACATTGTAGCAATGAAGATACTCACCAAAAATCTATAGATCCCTTATGTGTTTGGTATGTTTATTTTTGGGGGAAACCCCTCTTTCTTTTGTTCCTTTTCATTTTCATAAAGCAACCTTACTTGGAAATGTATAACTTGGCATAGAGGCTTTCCAAGTTGGATTTTATGTCTTGTTTTCTTTTTTGCATTTTTCATTCGCTACTTTAAATTAATTGCTCATAGAACGGTGTGTATCAATTCCTTTAGAGTGGGGGCATACACTGACATTATTCATTTTCATTCTTGGTTCTTAGTGTAGCCCTAGGGTGCTCCCACAATACTAGTTTACAATTTTTGGCCATACTAGACATAGAAGTGATGTTTTCTAACTAAATATTCACTTTTGGGCACCTATAGTGGCTAAACCGTGAGGAATTTGAAGATAATGCAAACCAGTGATTTGTGAAATTTTGTTTTTAGATTATAAATATATTTTTTTCAAAAAATTTGGAATCATATTGCACTTCATTTTCCATCTCCTTCAAAGACTAGTTTTTTTAGTAAACACCATTTTTAAGGAGTGACACTCACCATATAACACATAACCTTTTTTCCATGAAGGATAAAATTCTATTTTTTTGAATTTAGATTTTTAAGTATGGTATCTAGTGCTTCCAATTGGTTTGACAACATTTTATTGAATATTTTTTTCTTAATCAAGTTTCAAAGTCAAACCAATTACAATTCAGACATTGGTAGACTATATAACACATAATTTTTTTTGTATGTATCAAAATTATTTATTTGTTTGTTGGATCAAGGACTTAAATATCTTGTGCACTCATATTTTTCAATTTTTTTTGATAATTTTCTATTTTTCCACATGTACAGAATAGAGAGCTTGATTCTTGGTGAAAAATCTACATTCAAAAGAAATAAAAAATTAAATATAATAATAAAATTAAATATATTTAAAAATATACCTTTTGGGAAGCTTATAATAAGGACTACATACTTACAAAAAATAAATTTTAAATGAATTCATTTGATCCCTAAAAAGGTAAATCGAAAGTGGATTTTTATGAGCATTTTGATAGGTGTAAAGGAGACTCTGTCATAGATATGGTTTAAAAATAGCGAGGTTATATCCAAGGGGGTTTGATCTAAGGTAGTTTGATCAAACCCTATTCAATTGGAATGATTTAAATGAGACTTTTTAAGGCTTAAATCATTATATTTTCTAAAAATATGTGATTTCAGCAAAAATAGAATCTCTCAAAAATTGTAAATTAGCTTTGTGGGATCACCACTTGTCACTTCATATGATGTATTTGTCACTTTTTGAATGAAATTGGGTATGATTTCCTTCATAATCATGATCTATCTCGCATATTACATTTTTGTTAGTGGCTTGATGCAAGACATTGTATCCCCTAAGTTGTGAATATTCTATTCTTTGATTAGTCCTCTCTAGGAGACACTAGAAAAAATGTTGCTTAAGTGATAGACCTCAGATGAACTAAACAAGACTCCTTTGAACATCCTTTGCATTTTTAAATTTTATATTTTGCATGGCCACCTTTCATAGCATAACTTGCATGCCTGTTGTTGGTTATTTTTTATGCTGTTAACCAATTTTGTCTCCTAATCTACCTATGGAATTGCCAATTCCAATCTAGGGCAGCTCAGAGGACCTGGACCAACTGATGAGGATTTTAATAATAACCTCCTACACTTCAAGCTCTGCAAGACCCAGAAGGGTGATCCCTATAATGTGTTTATGATCTCTACGCCAAATTCATAAATAATCATTAACAATTCATAGATAATCCCACAAATGGCTCAACGGAATAGGATACCACTAAAATGAATTGGCCTTTCACTAGTCGTACCAGCTACTTGGAGCATGAGATGATTACAACATTATTCTGTAACATATAATAGTCATTTTATTTGCAATTTGGCAGAAAGCCCTAAGCAAAGACATACAGACACAAAGTTTCACAAACTTATACAATTTAGATCAGTGCCATATACCATTGGGGAGTCAAACTCACAAACATTTATGATTCAACAATAGATTTAAATTCTCAACACATATGATCCCTAACAATATTGCATTACAATAGTATAAATTTTTGTCCCAACCTAATACTTGTTACTGAATCCCTTTACAAACATACCCATCCATGATTCCATCAAGAATTTTAATTAATTCTTTGAATTAAAGCCAAAATGGAAAACACACACATCAGAGCAATGAGATGAACATCATAATCCTTGATTATTCTATTCAAAATTGTGATATGTTTGTATAGAGGAGAGACATGATCTCAATTTATAACATCATAGCTGAAATGCTAGTACTGTTATGAAACATCCAATCTTCATAAGTCTAAAACCCTTTTTACAAAATAACCCCTAACCTAAATTGTCTTAATATTAAAAAATTTCTTACAATTTGCTCTGAAACTATACCTAGACTCGACCTTCAAAAATATCTAACTTGCCAACCCCTATTTCTGACCTTGAAATCCTTCTTATAGAAAATGAAGGAGCGACAAGCATCAAGCCAGAAATTATACATGTCACAAGTTAATTGGACACTACATGCCAATAAAAACTATGATTGAAACCACCAAGTCCCGGAGCATCTTTTCGTTGATTCCACCCATTACACAATAGTTGCAGCATTTGTTACACCTTAGAACTTGTGCCCAAAAATGTCATGGAAACAAAACCATAATCAGTTACAAAATAACTGTTGAGCTACCAGTTGCCAGTAATAGACATCGTTTCACTATTCTTTGGTTAAGTACTTGTCCACCCAATTATGATATTCTTTATTTGTTGGCCAATTAAAATTCACCACATCCCTCACCTTGGTATTGTAAGGTGTGAATTTCACCGCAACTTGGTTAGCCTCCCTTTCAAATGAATCTAAGAACATGTTGGTATTAATTATTTTATCCATGCTGCTTACCAACAAGTCATGGTCTGAGTCATCACAAATCAATTTGATTTGTGCACTAATAACCTCTTCTTCCCTATCTTGCCACTGTTGCAGTGTCTTAATATTCCCATGTGCATCTATTATATTTGGTAGAAAAGTGTTATCCCAATCATCCAAAATCTTTACCAATTCTCTAATTTTCCTACTTAAATCATCAGGTAAGACCTTGAATCCTTTTAATGATTTCAAAAATATTTGAGTAGGATTTAATGACTGGGGCCTGTTATTCACATCAAATCTAGAAGCTTTAAACATAACATCTAAGTCAGTAGCCTGAGGGATCCACTTCTCAACTAGAGCTAGAACCACTTCCCGATCTTTGTTAATGTTTTGAATTCAATCCAAGAATAAAGAATATAAAGAATGTACAACTGGCAACCTAGAATCAACCTTCTCATTTAAATGACTTAAAATGGTGTCAACCACCTCATTGTGTTTTTCCATAGCACCATCCTCACTTGCCCTTAGGGCAGCCTATAATTTTGTGATTTTATTCATCATCTACCTTTTGGTAGGATCAACAGAGTACTTAACTTCCTCTTCAACTGGCTCTGGTGCAGGGCTGTCAACAGGTGTCTGAATTGAGGATCCAGGAGTAGAAATGATTGGAATAATGGGGGGAAAAGACCCCGAAGTAGTATGTAGTGCTCTGGTAGGAGGGGCACTGGAGGATTCTCCCACCTACCCGTATCTTAATTTATCTACTTTAGACTGCAGCTCAACATTTTTTTGTTACATTCTACTATACTCCCCAATTAATGCATTGTACTTTTCCATTAGGCTTTTCTTTTCAGCTTCATCTCTTTCAAATATCTTCTAGGCCAATTTGGCTACATTCAATGTCAAGATTGTGGCTTCTATTGTTGAGGTTTTAGAAGCTCTCTTGATAATAAGCCCACCCATTAGACTTGGGCTGATATCAGCCACATTTGGTTTTCTGCCCTAAGAAACCAATGCCCATATTGCTAAAGTCTCATATTCCTCACAAAAGGAAAAGTCTTGTAGGGCTGCCTTAACTTCGTCTTCACTACTTTGAATAGGATGCTTGGACTTCATGATAGCATTGAATGATACAACATCAGCTATGTCCCATTTAAGGAGAAGTAAGACACTAGCCTGAGATACAAGTTTCCTTCCTTCATCAGGAGTGATGCTTTTGAATTGCTCCATCAATTCAGCTTTAACTTCATCATCATTCTCCTGGTCAGACCTATTAGGTCTTGATTCCCTCCTGCTCTTTCACTTGTCTTGATATTCTTCAAGTTTCATCCTCTAGACCAACTACAAGAATACAAGAGTTTTCACAAAGGCATCATCATCAGAGAATTCCTTGCAAGCCACCATCCTGACATCCTGTACACACTGCCCTTTTATATCCATATCAGTTAGCACCAATTATGCTTATCTAGGAGAGGAGGGGATACCAACCTGCATTTCTTGATCAGTTAGGATTATTTCATCCACCAGAGCCTCTTGTGACTCCTCAACTCTTTGCCTCTTAATGCTTGGCTCTAATAGCAACTCTAGAGGGTCATCCCTAAGTGGTGAATCCAGATCCACAATATTTATCCCTCTAGGCTTCCTGATCGCATGAGTCGATTGTGATGGTGTTTTCATTATTTGTTTGCCCTTTTTATCTCCTACCTCTTCATCACTACTACCATCTCTCTTCCTTCTATATAAAGGCCTATCTCTTGGTGGCTGATAGGTTGGACTTTCTTCCTCAAGCCTCGCCTCCAGTCCCTAAATTATCCAGTCCACTTCCAAATTGATCTTCTTAGTTCTCAGGGTGTTCATGATCTCTCTGAAATTATTCATCAGGAAATCAATTCTTTTTTCAAATGGAGTGAAATCCATTAGTGGATCATATTTTGGATCCAGCTTATGCACCATGGCCAACATTTTCTCATAAGTAATCCATTTCTCTTTGTTTAATTCCTGCTAGCTCAAATCAAACTATCAAATCTTCAAGAAAATTAAAAACATGAGAAAACTTGCCACCCTTAATTCTTTGTTTGAATAGGGCAAAGAATCCCTCAAGGTCATGCTGCCTCATAGATCCACTCTTCAAATGGTAATCATAAAAAAATCTATCAAAGTGAACCCATCCTCCCTTGGAAAATACAAAGTTTTAAATAACAGTAGGAACAAAGTCCCTTTTCCTCTTCCTATCAAATTGTCTTCATGAATGCAACCCAGTTGCCACATAACCTCTGCAAATCCCATCCTTGATGGTACATTATATGGGAGAATATGAGGAGCTCCTTGGAAAATATAAACCCTTAAGATAATGCTTACATAGTAGAGAATAATGTCACCCCAATTGTGACAGACCTTCAAATCAGGCCTCCTCACTTTGGGTAAGAGGAAATCATGAAAATCCTTAGAAATCCTTGGTACATTCACCATCAGTCTAGCTCTAACCCTAGAAGCAAAGCAACTATCAAACTACATAAAGTTGGCACTTCCCTTGTTGCAAGACAAATCTGCATTCCAAGCCTACACTAGTAATTTTTCTCCATTCACCTCCTGCTTCAACTCCATTTTCTCTGAGAAGAAGTTAGAATTATTATACAAGAAAATATGCATTAATAAGGAGTACCAAAAGAAAGGAGTATCAGTGTCCCCCACATATAGCCTCAACAAACCCTCATGTATCCTTTCAGCAAGGAAATAAGCAGTCATACACTACAAAAAAGTTAGGATGCTGAATTTGAGCCCCCATAAACATATAAGCAATGGGAATCATGGTACTAGGGTTGAAACCTAAAATTTGGCAAAGTGAATAGAAATTTTCCAAGAAATGATTAGCAAAATAGCTTAACCTAAAAGGTTCCCGATCAGTCAGGCTGATGTGAATCTTTGAATTGCTCGACCTGGCTAGATAGGAGGAAGCAATTATGATCTGAAAAGAGGTTGTGTTTTGGCATACTCTTGCTTCATTTCCTCAAGGTCTATCTAGACCAAGAATGAGCTGTATTCACTCAAATCAAAAACCTACTGAATCTCATCTACATTTATACTAAGTAAAACCCCACCATCATTATCCCTGATAATCCTTATGAAAAGATCATATCTTACAGCCACTATTGTGAGTAGGTCAACATCAAGAAACACATTCGGTACTACAAGATTTCCCATATCATATCTCCAACCATTTGAAAAAGGATGAGATGCATTTTGCTGCCCATACCATCTCTTAAACAATTCCAAGCCCGTCATTGGTACCCTAGAATCCACAATGTTATAGGTTTTATATCTCAATCCCTCACCTAAGGTTGTCCCTCTCATTAAAACCAAACCCCTCTTCTTGTCATTTGTTGACAAAGGGAATTGGTCAAGGAAATCATAAGATAGATTCCTCTGCAAATAATCAATATGACCAGAATATTGCTTTGTTGGCATCATTTTAAACAACTAGGAATTTTCCTAAGATCAAATTGTGAACAAACTAGGGATACCCAAAACTAAATTATAGTAGAATTTTGCAACTTCCCACAATTCAAAAGAACCAATAACCCTAGAACCTTAATTTAGAAACCCTAATCAACAAAACATAACCCTCCACAAGAATCACATTCAAACTGAATAGTGATAAAGGAAATAACTCATAGAATTTTGCGCCCTATAGAAGATCAAACCCTTGCTATAATTGCTTTTAAGACTCTATCTCTGGCTCTAGACTACTTCAAAAACACTTGAATACCTCAATGGTGAAAGTAGTCTAAAATTAAATACTTATAATTTATGAACAATAGCCCGTAGACATCTCATCTGCCATTAAAGCTTACTTGCATATCGTTCCAACAGTTTCAATTGTATTTGATGCAAATTTAAATCTTTGCCATCGATCTCATGTTTCTATCAAATCATCAAATGATAATCCTTAAGAAAGTTGACAACATCTCCACATTAGTGTCAAGGGCCCTCCATAATACGTAGCACTAAGAGAATACATGTGGTGCCCACCCACGATATCGTGATCATTAAACTCCCAGCAGTTTAGGATTGTGCGATGGCGGGAAACCGTTGATTTTCTTCATCAGTGATCACGATCATACATAACTAGGAGCAACACCAATACCTATCTGCCAAGCAACCTTTTTACCAAGATTAAAACATCACCATTCATTATGAGCATGTGCGTCTCACATGTGGTTTAGTAACCCACTCGATAATGCACTAAAGTTTGATACACATATTAAACACTTTATTTACTTTTTCAACATCGGCAACTTGGGACATGTGGCACCTTTCTACTATATTGTGATCACCAAGTAGCTAGCAGTGATGTCATCATGGGATTGCGAGGAATGGTCAAGATCAATCATAGGAAAATCGACGGTTGCCCGCCATCGAAATAACCCCTACAAAATATTAAATATTACTTAGAAGAAAATAAGGGGAAGGGGACACTGCCTAAGGCAATGACAATCAATGACACAATGTTGTTTTAAAAGCATAGGACATGGACTAACCCAAACCTTAGTAAATAAACAAGGGCAAGTGGAAAATTTAACATTTTTATTAAAAAGGGACCAGGCCTAGACGATTCAATGGGACATAAGTTGTTTTAAAACACCTCCCAAAAGGTAACAAAAGAAAAGACCCAACCCGAAGATAGAATACCAAGGTTTTATGAAAGTAAAGAAAAATTATAGCTCAAGGTACCCTCTGAATGATCAAGACAAACTAATAATAAAAAGAGACCAACGACTTCAATTTGAAGCTCCATCACCTGTAGTACCATCTTGTTTGTTCATGAGTTCTAAGGATATGAAGCTTTGTTGGTCTCATGAAGCATGAATCAAATTTGTCCTTTGTGGAACTTTATTAAAGTTATCAAGAGGTATAACTTTGATATGGTTGAGTGGGAATCCCATTCTGCAACATGACTTTCCCCATAGCCTTTTATGTGTTTGTGAGTACATACCACCCAAGTATATGTTTCTCACCTTTTGACCCTTCTCACCCAGTAGATAGCCATTAGTTTCATTTCCCTATAGTGAGTATGCATTTTTTTCTTTGAACAAACAACCTGGATCTGATTCATAACTAGCTAAATAAATGATTGAAGCTTGATTTGACTTCTCACTTTTCATATCTCTTCTCTTTCTCATATGTGTTCATTTTCTCTTATGTTTAGTTTGTAATGGGATCTTCATCCTAGGGGCTTGATCATGCCTCTTGATCATTATCATTCCATCTTCCTAGCATAAGTGCATTTGGATCCTTCTCGATATGCATGGGTACTTTAGTGTGAGTTCAAAGAAAGTTCATGCTCTCACTAAATTTGGGGCTAAATGTACCATAGAAAAATAAATCATTGAAATTTTCATGGTCATTTATGTCTTTTTCCTATGATGCTTGGTTCATTTTTCTTTGATTTAATGTTTCAATGAAACTTATGCATTCACATTAGGTCATGAATATTTAGATTATGATGTCTTGTGAAGGCGGTGTGAAGTGTTGTAACACATTTATACACTTTTCTAGACTCCTCTTATTATAATTCATTTAAAAATTTCCTTTTTATTCCTTATCAAGTCCTATTTCAAAGTGTTGTAAGGTCTTGTAATAAGATTTCACACTTTTCTAGGTTTTTCATCACTAATTACACCTTTTTTATGCTTTATTTGGCACCTTTATGGACTTATAGGTCCTATTTAAGTGTAGATTTGAATGTAAGCCCAACAAATAACATTAAAGGAAACTTAATTCTTGAAACCCACTTGTAAGCCTTGAGTGGGACCCATTTACCATGGGTGGTGAATGAGTCCCTCTTGGCTCAAAATTCAAAATAATTTAAAATTTCTATTGGGTTTTTATTCATTAAGACCTTATGTTGGCCTATGATGTTCTATTATTGGGATGTTATGGTATAAGTGTGCATAAATAAGTGTTTTTATACCCATTTTACTCCTAATTCATTCAATCATTCATCTCATTTCACTCATACACCATCAATTAGCATTCTTTCATTATATCTCATAGCATCATTCAATCAATTAATTATCAAGCATCTTGGAGCAGCCATTGACATATCTTCAAACTTCTACAATAGGGATTTGGTCTTGTAGGAAGATTTTTCAAAGAAATAGGTGTTGAAAGGTGGTAAAAAAGTCATCAAAGTTATTCAAGTAAAAAAAACCCTAATTCAAGCTTGGAGACAACATTCAACCCATTTTTCTATAGAAGACAAATGTAGATATGGACCTATAGAATTGACTCTTGAATTTGTAGAATTTTGGAGGAGGATCGATTCACTATCAGTGGTGAATGAGTCCCACCTATAGGATAGAAAAGTTTATTTTTTTCAAAATTTAGTTCCCGATAGTTGGAAACTAGTTTCAGGTCATTTTACCAGAAGCAAGACTGATTCGCCATCAATGTCGATTGAGTCCCACTAGTCATCAATGGTTATTTTTTCCAATTTCAAGAACCTTCTAGGATCAGTATTCAACTTCTAGGTGCACTCTGTTCAGTATCATTCTTTTTTGTGTGCTCTTTTTATGTTTTTGGTCCATTTCTGCATATCACACTATGTTTTCAAACATTGCATATTTTATTAGTTTTTAATTCATAATCAATCAATTTTATCAATTATCTACATTTGAATCATTAAATTTAGTCATAATTAAATCATACATTCCTTAATTTGAGTGAACCACCACAATTTATGTGTTCTATCTCTCTCCTTTTAGGTGAAAAACCCTAAGAGTGCAAGAGAAGTACATAGAAACCACCTAAAAATTGATGGTTCAATAAGAAAGAGCCAGCATACCATAAAAAATTCCAAACACTTGTAAATTTTAACCTAGCTTATTATGAAACAAACAAGGTTCTTTTTATCCCAATGCTATGGAAATGCAAGTAAATTTGACCCTTCATGAGTGTGGATGCAAGCTATGTTTTTTAAACCTAATGAATGTAAATGCAGTTCATTTTAACCCATGAATTTCAAATGCAAGGTGTAGTTATTGTTAATTTTTTTCATAAAAACAAAGTTATTTTTATCCCAATGCTATGAAAAATGCAAGTATATTTTTGAACCATTGATTCTTGGCTCCTATGGATAACTCTTGCTCTTCTAGGGTTTTTCATCTAAAAGGAGAGATATAGGAGCAAAAATGCTAATGGTTCATTCAAATAATGTTATGTGTGATGTTTTCTAACCTAAATGAAGTCAACTAAATGCAATTGACTAATCTTAATGAATGAAAATGAATGCAAAACTAAGATTTATAGTATGTTTGAAAACACGTTGTGATATGCAAACAAAATGAAAGAATGAGCAAAAATGCAAATTAACCTAAACAAAAAGTTGTTTCTCAGAATGTGTGCACTTGGAAAACTATAGATGACTAGAAAATAATCTTTAAAACTAATGAAACTTGAATTTAGGCTAACTGGCATTCATTTGCTACCTTGGGCAAATCGGTCACAGATCATGACTTTTCTGCATAGAGTCTATTTTCTAACAGTCAGGAACTTGGATTTGAATTTGACTTATTTTTTCACCTCAGAAGGGACTCATTCACCAAGCATGGTGAATTAGTCCACCTTGGAATTTTCCCAACTTCAAAATTTTGTTCTACACCTTGACACCTATATAGTAATTTATGATGGCTACCCAATCTTGGATCTCAAAAAATTTCTACAAAATAGCTTAAAAATGTTTTTATAATGGGGTATTTTCCTTTCTCAAACCCCTAGCTAGGTAATTAAACCATGAATAGAGAAAAATATGAGTAAACCCTAGCCTTAGATGCGTTAAAGACTAGGAAGAGTTGAATATAACAATGATCCTATTCTATTGCTCTAGAATAAGACATGCAAGAACGATCTATATGATGAAACATATCAACCTTAGAAACCTTAAAACACATGCAAAATAGGGATGAAATGGCATGCAAATGATAAAAAATAAGATGAAAACCTTAATATGAAGATGTGAAAATGGAAGATTAAATCAATAGGAAACCAAGTCCTTAGGCATGATTTGGTGGCTAGTTGCACCTCTTCACACTATATTTCTTCATGATTCACCATAGGAATCCATCATCAACCCTTTGCAATGTTGAATCTTGAAAATAGAAGTGAGCTTCAAGACCTGCAAAAATCCTAGTTTGATGCCCTAAAACTTTAACTTTTGCTTATGAAACTTGTTGTGGAAGACTTAACTCTAAAATTGCTCCTGAGAGATGATAAAAAGATGATAAAATATTAATAAAAATTGATAAAAGATGTCTGAAATGACTTAAAATGAGAATTTATAAGCAAGAACACCTTATTTTCCCATTAATTAGACCTAGGAGGTTGACATTTACTAGAAATAGAAGTTAAATTGATTAAATTCCTACTTAATCTTTATTTTTCCCTTAAAGGAGACTCATTTGCCATCCTTGATGAATGAGTACCACCAAAGGGGATTCATTCAACCAAGGTGGTGAATGGATCCTACTACTACTATTTGAAGGTGGTTTGTCATGGTATGATGTAATTAAATGTTGTTTGTCTAGTTTTATGTGATTTCTTAGGTGAAACGACCCTCTAGATCAAAATTAATGGGTCTAACGGGCCTATAAACATTGTTGTGAAGGGACTCAAGCGTGGGTCATAATATGCATGAAATTATCTTTTCTCAAAAGGGTCCAATTTTCTATGACACATTTAGCCCACACTTTATTGCCCATATGACTTTATGTGCATATGTAAGCTAAAGGACTATAAACGATGCATCCTACCACACAAAAGGATACATATTCAAAAAGAAGGGAGAACAAAGTCCCCAATGTAGTTATCTACACAACCACAATAGTAGGAACCACATACTGCAACACACATTCATTAATTGATAAAAATAATTTTATCTAACTATTAGGAATCCAATTCGAGGGTAGATGTATGCCTCCCTTTGATTCAACTTGCTTTACTAAGGTGGAATCAAGGTAGAAATCTAGCCATGTCAAACAAGAAAAAAAACCATATCATAGGGAATTTCCAAGTACCATGCCACATAACAATAGATAGATGATGATGTCGAGTGTGGAATCATGATTCCAACACATCAAACAACATTGAAAATGGATTACCCTAATAATTTTTATGATGATTTTAAGGAGATATACTTTATGAATGTTTTAAGAGATAATAACCCTATGGTAATGTGTAAAAGTAAGAAGAGCTGAAAAGTGATTAAAGAAGGAGGAGAAAATAATTTGTCACTTAGTATTCATTTTACCTTCGTGTATCTTGAAAGTGACAAGTGTGAGAAGAATATGACAAGCAGACGAGATTACACCCCTTTGCGATTGGATGATCTTCATGAGCAAGTTGCATGCGGCGATCTATATCATGAGGTGAGTCAATTAGATAGCTTTCGCCTTATGATTTTATGATGATTTAATGATTTTTATGCATGGATAGGTTAATTTAAGGTTCTTGGGAAAAAACATTCATAAAGTGTCCCTATCTCTTTGCAAAATGTCCTAAAGGATTCTAAAGTGTCTAGGGCCATTAGAGAAGCACACGGAATCAACATTAGCACACTTGCATGATGAAAAGTATGAAAATTGAAGATATTAGATGAAATTTAGAGAATTTTGTGATGATTTTGATAGGTCCCCATTAGGTCACAGAAACGGCTAGGGGGAAGAAAGTTGAATTTTTTTTAGAGATGACATGCCAACGCTATCAGCAGCAGAGGTAGAGCATTTATAGTCAGTCAGTATCTATTGGGAATATCTTATGCCACCTATGAGATACAATGAAACCATGTGTATGGATTTGTGTGAGTGTTGGGATGCAGATACCTATACCTTTCATCTTCCCACTAAGGAAATGACTATCACACTCGAGCATGTACACCGCATTCTTTGAGTTCCCATTCAGGGAATGTGAGTGTATTTTATGGTAGATTGGTCTTTTTGGGAGAAGAAGTGAGATATGTAGTATTTCTTAGATGGACCTCTACATGATGAGAGGGTTAGAGCATGGATCAAGCTTCCTATGCTAATGTATTCATGAGCTCCTATGGTTAGATGAATTATGATGCACATAGTGACACTGGTTCTCAATCCAGATGGATGAGAAGCACACTTGGATGGGGGACCGGTACACCTGATATAGGGGATGTATGAGTAGAGGATAGTCTATGCTTGGGGATGCTTCATTCTAGCACACGGGTAGTGCAAGATCATGATGGGCCAAAAAATGGTAATATTATGGGTATGTGTAGGGTATGTGGCTGATAACTTTTTTTTACCCAAAATTGATGAAACAAAAAGGGTTTTCAAAGGAGATTCTAAGATTTCCACCAATATAAATTATGCTTTACTTTGAATTTAATAAATAATTATTATTCATTTTCTATTTGAATTACAACTAAAGTCCTAATTTATAGGTTGTTTGAAAAACATCTATAGCTTTCAAACGATGTCACATTTTTTGAAACCTAAACATGTGTCACATTATATCCTTCACATACTATAGGATTAAAAAAAAATTGAATTTCATGAATTTTTGATCAAGTTAAGGTGGTCAGACATATGAGTTTACATATTTTTTAAAATTTGTAATAGAAAATTCATGATTAATTATTTAATTGGAAAAAAATTACAAAAAATTATGCATCACATATGGATATGAGTCCTCTACTTATATCTAAAATCTATTGAACCTAATACACAAGAAAAATAAAATTGATTGGGTTATTCATTTTCTAAAATGACCAATGCTACTCAAACTTTCCTATGTCCTCATTTCTATTAATATAACACTTACTTCCAAAGATCTTGAAATATTTAACAATAGCTTATAACCAAACCATATCTCAAAAGGAGCCTTACCGGAAATACCATTAACATTTACCCAATTTAAATCTAAAAAATACAAAAAAACTTAGTCATTTTCCAAATCATTTACATAACATTGCATCATCATTCACTTATATTGAAAAATCAAATCAAAATTTCACATAAAATTAGCTCTCCTTGTTTATCATTTAGTAATATTTTTCATTTGTATTCAACTTTAATTTCAAAGAAAATTCAAATTGTAACTCGTTGTTTTAGATCAAAATCTGAAAACCACTAGAATCAACTTAGGCACGTGGAAAAACATTTTCAAAAAGACTAAACTAGGACCCATTCTCCCCTAGGTGAATGAGTCCCTCATAAGGGTTGTTTCTTGCTTTTGTGGGTATTAAAAGTTCTATTTTTTGTATTCTATTTTCCTATTTTCCTATCTTTGTTTTAGTTTAGAGAATTTGTGTTACTTAATATTGATCATATTTAGCTTCATTTGATAAATTCAATGAATTTTTTGAATTAAAAATTGCATTTACAAGATCTAATTTTGAGGTTTCTAGATAGCATAATTAAGAAATTATCTTTTTTTTAAATTTGAAAATTGCATTTACATATTTGCATTTCACTACATCATAGGTTACTTCATTGCATTTCACCTTTCTTGGTATACATTGAGTTTGTGAAACTTGTATGAGCTTCACAACTTGGTGCCATACTAGTAATACTATTGTGAGACGTAGTTTGAGACTCATGCCATCCTATGATACACCATTAATCATGGATATTGGGTTCTCTAACTCTTTCACTCATAGTGTTGATACTATTCAAACCTCTATGGACCATACTCTCCATACTAATTCATTGAAAAATGGTGCTCTACGTTTTAGCACATAGAACAAGTTTCTCCTAATATCATTTAAGGAAAACCATCAAGATCTCAATCCAAGGATAGGAATGGAAGAAAGTGAATTGCAATAGGAGTATCCTAGGGTATGATTAATGACTAAAGAGGGGTTCACCACTATGCTAGGGTTTAGAAAGGCTAATGATATGCAAGATATAATGCTAAAACAAAGTGCAATGCAAAACATCACTAAATGATTTAGAAAGGCCTATAAATAATAATATAAAGCTAAAATCCTATAAGTGTGCACCTAGAAACCTGTAGTAGCTTGAATGAACTCCTGAAATGTTGAAAATGCTAAAATTAATGCTAACTAGGACTAATATGCTAGGCTAGGTGATTTAGTCCTAGATTAGGGTTGCTAGGTAGGAACATAAATATGGTAGAGATATATTTGAAACAATTGAAAACTAAAAATTTCACTATATTGGGACTTATACACTAGAAGTGGTCTATTAGTCCAGTTGGGATTTTCTAGAAATTCAAAGACTGAATATGCTCTTCAATCTTCGCTCTGTCTTCTCCACTTGATTTCTAGGTCTATAACTCTGATTTGCAACCCATAGATGTCTTTTAATGATCTTCAAAAAAATATGACAACTTGGACAACTTTTGCAACATGACCAATTTTCCCCAATATTTTTGGCTCTATACAAGATCATCATGGAAAAAATAGGCCCTTAAGTGGCAAAAAATTTAGAAAAATCAGAGTTAGGCAACTTGATATAAAAATTTGAATAAGTTATCTATATTATTTAAAAAATATGTAAGAATAGAATTTGTAGCAAATTAAATTTAGTCTCTAAGCTACTAGGTTTATTTTTTTTAAAACAAAATATATTTGGTGAAAATTTAAAATTTCATTCCAGTAGTACTTAAATTTGGAAAAATAAGAAGTAGGTGTCTATCTAACCACCCTAACAATAATAAAATGATAATATTTTTCTATAATATTTTAGATATAAGTAGAGGACTCATATCCCAATGTGATGCATATTTTTTTGTAATTTTTTTCAAGTAAATAATAAATTATGATTTTTTATTACAAATTTTAAAAATATAAAAACTCGTACGTCTAACCACCTTAACTTGGTCAAAAATTCATGATTTTTTTTTTTAATCCTATAGTATATGAAGCATCAAATGTGACACATGTTTTGGATTCAAAAAATGTGATACTGTTTGAAATCTATAGATTTTTTTCAATTAGCCTATCAATCAGGACTTTAGTCGTAATTCAAATAGAAAATGAATAATAATTATTTAATAAATTCAAAGTAAAGCATAATTTATATTAGTCTAAAGCTGAGAATATCCTTTAAAAACCCTTTTTTTTTCATTAATCTTGGGTAAAAAAAGGTCATCAACCACATACCCTACAAATACCCATCATATCGCCACTTTTTGGACCATCATCATCCTACACATACCCTTCTCTCCAATATGCCTTTACCCTAGATCTACAAATCACACACTAAAAAGAGGGAAAAATGTTGTCCTATTAGTAGAAAGTGGTTTTCCTTTGTCAAACCATATTTTGGTAATCAAACCTTATAATAAAATCAAATGAGATAAAGGAATGATGAACGAAGAAAATGTAATGTTGCAACTCACCAAACCCTAACAATAAAGTGTTGCAAACATGTATGAAATGGGTCTAACAGATGTAGATCTTTATTCTTGCTTGAATGATATGGCTTTTGACTTGAATGCTTTCTTGAAATGAAAACCCCACATCACAAATGTTATCTCAACAACAAACATGATGCATGATGACATTGTCATGATGCTTGATACTTGAATAATGCTTCCAAAACACTTGACAATTAGCTCTTGAAGAATCTTGGATGGTCTTGTAAGCTCTTGTGATCTCAAATTTTCTATATGGATGCTTATTCAAATTGCTAGGTCTCTTGATTGCTTGTTAGTAGAAAAATGAGTGAAATGACCTTACATATTTATACTTGTTAATGCACAATTCTTCAAAATTACAAAACTACAGGCCAACATCAGATCTTGGAGAATTAAATATTGCAAAGAGTTTGATTAAATTTGATATTGGCCCACATGGGACTCCTATTCTAGAAGTGGTGTATGAGTCCCATTAGTCTTAACTATTGGACACATTTTTCAAGAAATGCTTAGAATGATACAAAATTAGGATTGGGGCCTTGAAACTTGGGTTGGAATCATACACCCAAGATGGCGTATGAGTCCCAAATCACTAAATCTAGGCCACACAATCTAAAAAATCTTGAATTATTATTAGATCTTCATTTATGTCAAGATTATCCTTGAAAAGATGTATTAATGAAGGCTTGTGGATGCAAAATAAGGCCAATTAATGGATAAAGAATCCCAATAAATAATGAGAACCCTAGATTAGTGTGAAAGTGTGATACAATACTTTACAACACCTTAAATAAGGCACCAATAGCCCATTTAGTTCACAAGGGCCCAAGACCTAATGTGAATGTGTTAAATGCATTACAACACTAAATCAAGGTCATGTTAGAGTGTAATTTTCCAATCATTACATGTAGACCTCACTTTAATGAGAGGATGAAATTTACTCAAATTCGCATGAGGGTAGACCAACATGTATCAAGAGGGGTTCAAATGTACCAATGCTAGTAAGGTAGGACGACAATGATCAAGAGTGTTGCACAAGCCCTCAAGACCAAGGTGCTATGGGAAACCAACGTCAGTACAAAATAACACACATGAAAATGATATAAGGAGAAACAACAAGGCATAAACATACATTTCCAAAGAAAAATATAGAGGGAAAACAAAACAAAAAGGGTTGATCACGTTTCGACCATTTGTCCAATACAATGAGGATTAGATCTAGGTTGTTTGTCTAAAAAATGCACACTCATTATGAGGAAATGAAACTTTAGGCTATCCATTGAGTAAGTATCCAAAGAGGTGAGACACATACACATATGACCGATATGTGCTCACAAGAAAGCAAGTGGCTATGTGAAGTCATGCATCAACTCAACTTCCCATCCAACTAGGCCAAATCTATACTTCTTGATAACTTTAATAAGGTGCCACACAACAAATGATCTTCGAGCTTCATGAAACAAGAAAATATTCATATGATTGAAACTAAAGAACAAACAAGATGGCACCACAGGAAAGAAAAGTATGTTATGCAAAGTGGCCCTATAACTAAAAATGCAAATGCAACATAGGGAACATTCAAAGGATTTTCTTTTAGTTCATGTAAGGTATTAACTTAGGGAAAATTATGCCTAATGTCTTCAAAAGAGGACCAATAAAAAAATATAAGATTCAAAACTTAGGGGATGTAGTCTATCACATCAAGCCACTAAGAGGAATATAATATGCTAAGAGAGATCACACTCTTGACAAACATCACACCCAATGTCACCACAAAGTGCAAGACACATTTGATGAAGTAAGAAGACTGCACAATGAAACATGAGATGTAAAAGAACAATTCCAATGTATGCCCCCACTTTAAAGAAATTTCTAAGCACCATAATGTGAGAAATTACCTTAAAGTAGCAAATGATAAATGATAACAAGAAAGTGAACATGAGAAATTTTTTGGAAAGCCCTATGCCAAGTCATATTTTTCTAAATGAAGCTACATCATGAAAGGACAAGGGCATGAGGAATCTATGGATTTGGGGTCATTATGTTCTCCCTAAATAGAGATAACAAGAAAGTGAACATGATGAAATTTTTTGGAAAGCCCTATGCCAAGTCATATTTTTCTAAATGAAGCTACATCATGAAAGGACAAGGGTTTTCCCCAAAAATAAAACTCCAAACACATGAGGAATCTATGGATTTGGGGTCATTATGTTCTCCCTAAATTTTTTTGGTAGAGCTCAAAACTATCATGTGTAGGAGAAGCTTTATTAACCATAGGTTTCTTTTATTCCCTAAGGGGATGAATCGAAGGAACCATGGAAGGTTATTCAACCACTTTTTGTTGAGCTTTATAAACTTGTTTTATCTTAGGAGGTGTGATGAAATTGTTTTTGTTATCTCTTGGAAATTTATAGGAGGTAGGAAAGGGATCTATCTTGTGTTTTTCTTGGTTGTTTGGAATGTATGTAGGTTTAATCATGGTTTCATCAAGGATAGTGGGCTTAGTCATTGATTGAGGCATGTTTCTAAGGGATAGTTTTTCTATGAATTTTTCCTTGAACTTTTTATAGGATTTGAAAAGGAAATCTTCATGAGGTTTAATAGGTTCTATAGGCTCAAGCCAAAATAAATCTAGTGAAATGTTCCCTTGTGAATACAAAGGATTAAAGCCACTATGATGCACAGTAAATATTTTATTATCAAAGGGAAAATTTTAGCATTTATACATAATTGAATGGATGTCATTCATGGAGTGAAGCCATGGATAGCCTTGCTTTAGAAAAAATTGGTAAGATTTTGGAATGATGGAGAATGAGACATCTAATGTTTTTAGTTCCCATCATAGGGCAAGAAAAACTATTATGTGTTATGGTCCATGCTTTCGGTTTATCATATATTTCTTGATATATCTCATGCATAAGAAAGAATTATTCAATGATCACATTATTCCTATAAATGATATCTATTAATATCCCATTAGTGGGCTTGTGATAGATTTGATTGGCTATGTAAAGAGGACCATTAGGTGCATTTTTAAGTATATCTTGTACAAAAAAATCAATCTCAAGAGAATTTTTAGTTTGGCCCTTATGAAGTATGACCTTGATAAATCGAACCATATCATCCATAGGATCTTGTTCATCTGTATCTATAGGATTGTGTTGAAAAATATCATTTCTTTCATCATCCATGTCAACATTCATCACATCATTCTTTCTAATTTCACTAGCTTTGATGAATGAAATATTATGATTAGCCATAGGGTTGGTAAAGATTTGCATTTTTTTGTTAGGATTGGCAACAAAAATATTTCCTTGATCATTAAAACCTAAAATTGAAAGCCAACTAGAATCAATGAGGCCTTGTACAAGATGTTTAAGATGCTTGCAATGTTTTGTATCATGTCCATTTTGTCAGAGATAATAGCAATAATAATTTGATCTAATTGTCAAAGGTAAAGGCTTATAAGGATTGAAAGTATTAATGGTAGCTAAGGTGATCATATTTTTTTCTAAAAGTTGTGAATTTTTGTTATGAAGGGTATCAGGTAATTGGCTTTTCAAGTCCGTAAAGTTAAAGGGTATCATCACTATTATAGTAGCTACTTG
Source organism: Sequoia sempervirens (assembly GCA_007258455.2). Lineage (NCBI taxonomy): Eukaryota > Viridiplantae > Streptophyta > Pinopsida > Cupressales > Cupressaceae > Sequoia > Sequoia sempervirens. The sequence continues at coordinate 67,140,442 of VDFB02281492.1, forward strand.
GGTATCAACATGTTGAGTTGTTTTTTGAGGGGGATTAAGTTGAAGGAAGCCTTTATTATATTTTATAAAGGGTTGATAATTTTTTTGTTTTGTGGACTTGAACTTCTTAGTTCAAATAGAGGTGGATTTTACATCATGACTACTAACTAAGTTTTGATAATCATGGAGCACAATATATAAGTGCATGAAGGATTGGAATTTAATCATGGTAAGATTATCTTGTAACTTACTTTGCAAGTTTTCTATGAACATATTTTGAAGGTAAGGGTAAGGAATCTTTACATCGATTTGGGAATAAAGTGATTGGTAACATGAAATAAAGTCCATAATATTTTCCTATTCTTTTGCTTACATCTCATCAAATTTTCTAATTTCATCTTAGGAGTCATGTGCACTTGGAAATGGTTGATAAATGCCTCAACTATATCATTAAATGAATGAATCAAATTATTTGGTAATGAATAAAATCACTCTAGGGAAGTATCTTTCAAGGACCTATGTAAAAGCTTCACCAAGAGTTTGTTCTCAAAGAAAAAGTCACTACATAATGTGGTATAAGCATAAACATGATTAGAAGGATCTCCTTTCCCCCATATTTCTCAAATCTACGAATATTTAGACCTTATAGCATCAAAATTCTCAATATCTCCAAGGATAAGAGATTACTTTAGAAATAGTATGTAGGTTGGCCATTCTGATTTTGATTTATGGTGGAAACTTTCTTTTGCAAAGATGAAATAGTATAAAAAAGTTGGTTTATTATGGTTTGATTGGTTGTATTGTGAGATGGAGGTGAATATGGTGGAGGTGTGTATGTGTTCAGAGAATGAATGAATGGAATGCTTATAAGTAGTAAAGTGGTAGGAGATATGACTTGTGATGCCACAAAGGTACTAGGGATGCTAGTGGAAATACCTAAGGTAGGAATCACATTATTAGTAGTTTTCTTTGTTGTTGTAACTTGAGGATTGTCATAGGTAGGAATAGAAGCAATTGTTGTGGGAGGAGGTATTTGATTTCCTCCATGGATTGTAACATTTTTCAAGGATAAAGGATAACTAGTGGTTGAGGTAAGATTTTTTTCCAAAAATATGAACTATGTTATGCACAAGCAACTCCATCTTCACTTTCAAGCATGTGATGTATGTTATCTATGGTAGGAATGGCAATGGTTGAAATGTTCATACTACTTATTTTATTGTGTAGGTTTGATAAGTCTTCATGAATTTTTATTACGTTTTCTTATGGAATACTAGAAAAAATTATTTCAACACTTGACTTGGAGGTAAAGGTTTGTTAAGGGTATGATCCATACCTAGTCTACTAGTATCAACACTAGTAGTGAAAGAGCTAGATAACCCAAGGTCCATGATAATTGTACTATCATGGGGTGGCATGAGTCTCAAAATTTTTATCACTATTGTATTAGAAATAGGACTCCAAGTAGAAAAGCTCATGCAAGGGATACTAAATGCAAGATGGATGCAAATGCAATTCAAATGAAATTAAACTAAATGCAATGAAAGAGATATAACAAAAAATCTATAAAATGAAACATAAAGTTATCAATAGCAAACAAAAGGTTAGAAAAAAAAAATTAATGTTGTAAAATGTTGTTTAAAATATATATTGGGACTAAATCACCCAAAGGGGCATATGAGTCCCAATCAGGGTTTTTTTTCAAAAATTAAAAAAAAAAATTAAGTGATTTTTATGCTTTTTGGTTTGGATGATCTCTAGCAAAAATTAAAATGAATATTTCAGATGATATTCAATGATGTAAGATGAAAAAATGTAACATATATGCACTTTCACTAATGCAAGATTTATAAACCCTATATGTAAACTAACTAATCAAAACCCTAATGCAAAGTTAATGCAGGAAAGATATAAGGCTATGATGCACTCCAAATAGAAATGATGTCTTCTAAATGTAGGTTCACCACCAAGCTAGGTCATGGAAAGACTAATGATATGCAAGATCTAATGCTTAAACCTAGGGCAATGAAAAAATTCACTAAATGACCTAGAAATGCATGTAAATTAGAATAGAAAGGTGAGAAAATAGAAGTGTGCACCTAGAAACCTATAGCAGCTTGAATGAAGTATTGAAATGATAAAAAAATTGAAATTAATGTTGAATAGGTTTATTACACTAGGTTGGGTGATTTAGTCCCAGATTAGGGTATCTGGTTAGGAACAAAAATTAGGAAGAGATGTGTGAAACACTTGAAAAATACAATTTTCACTATACTGGGACTCATACACTAGAAGTGGTGTATTAGTCCCATTAGGAAATTCAAAGACTAAATGCGCTCTCCAATCTTTGCTTTGTCTTCTCCACCTAATTTCTAGGTTTGAAACTCTAATTTTCAACTTGTAGATGTCTTTTAATGATCTTCAAAGCAAGGTGACAACCTGGAAAAAAATTGTAGCTTGATACCTTTTCTCCAATTTTTCTCTTCAATATGCCTTTAGCCTAGATCTACAAATCACAAAATAAAGAGATGGAAATATGTTGTTTTCTTAGTGGAAAGGGGTTTGAATTGGTAAAACCACATTTTGGTAATCAAGCCTTGTAATGAAATTAAATGAGATAAAGAAATGATGAATGAAAAAAATGTAATGTTGCAACTCACCAAACACTAACAATAAAGTGTTGCAACACATGCATGAAATGGCTTCAATGGATGTAGATCTTGATTCTTTCTTTAATGATATGGATCTTGACGTCAATGCTTGCTTGAAATGAAAAAACCTACATCATAAATGTTAGCTCACCAAAAAATATGATGCATGATGAATTGGACATGATACTTGATACTTGAATAATGCTTCCAAAACACTTGATAATCAACTCTTGAAGACTCCTAGATGATCTTGTAAACTCTTGTGATATCAAATTTTCTATAAGGATGCTTATTCAACTTGTTAGGTCTCTTGATTTCTTGTTAGGACAAAAATGAGTGAAATAACCTTGTATTTAAACATGTTTATTCCGAATTCCTTAAACACTACAAGCTGACATCAAATCTAGGAGAATAAAATCCTACCAAGAATTTGAATTAAATTTGATTTTGGGCCCCACAAGACTCATATGTCAGAAGTGGCATGTGAGTCCCATTAGGCTTAACTTAGGTGAGACTCATACACCCAAGGTGGCATATGATTCCCAAACCACTAAATCTAGGCCACACAATCTAAGACCACTTGAATTATGATTTTCATATTAGTTTATGTTGGGATTATCATTGAAAATATGCAGTAATTAAGGCTCATGGAAGTAAACTAAGGCCAATTAAAGCCTAAATAAGCCCAATTAATAATGATAACCCTAGATTAGTTTGAAAGTGTGATACATGAATTTACAATTTGACCTTAAATAGGGCACCAATAATCCCATTTAGTTCATAAGGCCCAAGACCTAATGTGAATGTGTTAAATGCACTATAATACAAAATCAAGGACATGTTAGGGAATAATTGTCCCATCATTACACATACCTCATTTCCAATGAATTTCCTAAATAAAACTAATGTGGATGATGTTGAAACAATGGCTACTAGTGTCTTGGAAGAGAACATAAAAACAATGGATGAAGACATACAGAAATAGAAAAAAATTATAACTTCTAAAAACATGACTAGTACTGCCATTCCTACTTTATATAGCATTAGGAAAATTCTTAAAAATAAACTTGGAATAGAGATTGTACAAATTCTAGAGCATATTATGGATAAACATATCACTGCCATGATTAGTTGAGCTCAAGCTTTGGAGTATACTCAAAGAAAAGTTTAAAATTAAATTCCTCCTTCAACAAACCTTACCTCTATCCTATGTACACTAGAGTGCTAATGGAAAAAGTATCCATTTTCCTTTGGGAATTATTAACATTCAAATGAAATTTATTTTTCCTTGACCTAGTGTTGTAATGTGTTTACCACATTCACATTAGATTTAGGGCCCTATTAAGTTAAATAGACCTAAATTTTCCTTAATTTAATGTTGCAAAGTGTATTTATTTATAGCTTCACATTGTGTTTTGGTCCCTCTTGCATTTATGACCTTTATATCATAATTAATAGGCCCCTAAGACCCTTTATTATGCATCTTAAGGCTTATTTCAACAGAAATCCTAATAAGATCAACAAATATAATTTATTTGTAACTCCTAGACATTTCCTCCACTTGAAAAGGCCTAGTGGGAACCATAAGCCACCTTGGGTGTATGATTCCCATCAAAATGGTACCTATATGCCAAAAGTGTTGTATGAGTCCCATTTGTGCTATTTTTAAGGGTTTGAGTGGGAAATCAAGGTTTTAAGTTCAAATTTCAGGAATCTCAGCATCTGGGATCTAATAAATGCTAAGTTGGATGGATTTCCTATATAGAAAAGGTCTCAAATCATTATTTCACTGAGATTTAATCATATCAACCTAAGATATCAAGATTTAAGTATTCCACGACTTCACAAGAATGTTAAGAGAGTTTACAAGAGCATTTCTAAGGAATTCAATGGTATAATTCTTCATCATTTTTTGTAGCAATTAAATATCCATCATCATTTCAAGATCATCAAGAACCAAGCATGTTGTTGAGTTATTATTGTGATGTAGCATTGAAGATTCATTTGCAAGCATTGTTCATATCCAATTTAAGATCAAGGTCTACATTGTACATGGACAATTCATGTTAGATTGTTGATTTATATCTCAAGGAATAATTCAAGGTATTATTTTACATGTTTCATGTCCATATTTAATTAGTTCATCACAAGATTTAATTACCTAAATGGGGTTTGACAAAGGAAAACCCCTATTTCCTAACAATCAATAAGTTTTTCTCTCTAAATATGTGATTGTAGATCTAGGTGTCTTGGAGCTTGGAGATCATTTGAAGATTAAGTTAAAAGGTTAAATAAAGTAATCAAGTCATCACATGGTTTCTATCTTCACATAAAGTCACCTATAGGATGCAAATCAAAGTTTCAAACTCTAAAATAAATTTTTGAAAGAAGAGCAGAGATGGGAGAGAAAATTTAGGTCTTGCACCTCCAAAAAATAGAGTGGGAGTGATATGCCACTTATGGTGTATGAGTCATAGCATAACACATATTCTATATTTCAGTGAATTCAGATCAACCATTATGAGATTCCAATTTTGGCACAAAAACCCTAGTCTAGGACTAAATCGTACAGACTAGAATATGAATCCCAATGGGTACTAAACAACAAGATTTCATGGTTTCAGATCTTTTTTTGACCTCATCACTCTCCCAGGTGAACCTCTATACTTTAACAATCTTTTATTTTGCATTTCAATTTCATTTCCTAAATTATTTAGTTAGGTTTCGCATGGTACTTTGCATGTTACATTCACTTCTTATCTTCCCATGCCCTAGCTTGGTGGTGAACACCTTCATAGCTTTAATCATACTCTAGGAAAACTTATTTCAAGATATATTTCCACCACATCATCCTTGGATTGAGATATCTAAGGTTTCCATGAATGGAACGTGTGAAATACAAACCTTATCCTTGTGTCCCATCTCTTAAAAGGTGGGGTACCTTATTTTTTTGTTACATTTTGGCGAATCTTATATGACCACCTCTTTTCTTATTTGGAATTCATTATAATCCTAGATCTAGCTTACATTGAAATTGTATTTGGTTTTGCATTAGTTAATTTGCATCTAGGGTTTCTAAATATTGTATTAGTGAAAGTGCATATAGGTTGCATTTTTACATTTTAGATCATTAAATTTCACTGAAATTCTACAATTTTAAATAGTCCAGACATCATACAAGTTAGAAACATTAGAATCAACTCAAAATTTGCTAAAATTAGTGCAAAAACACTAATTTGGGAGTCATATTCCACTCTAGGTGATTTAGTCCTAGTACAAGTTGTTTTGCCTAATTTCTAGAAAATATGTATTGTGCATTATTTTAGCATTTGACCCCTCCAAAAACCCTAACTCATAATCATATGCCCATGCAAGAAAATTAGTCCTAGATCATACTTAAAACTACCTTTTATATTAGTGAAATCCTTGTTTCTACACCTTTGTTTGTTGTCATTAGTTATCTATTTTAGTTGGCTGAGTTTTTGTTACATGCCTTTCATTAGATCTACCTTAATTCAGTTCATTTAATGCATTGCTTAATTTCAAATTGTCATTTACAACATTGAATTTTTAGATTGTTACATAGCATAATAAGTCAGTTGTCATGTTCTAAATTTGAAAATTGCATTAACCTTTTGCATGTTTTTTCTATGATTGTTACATTTCAAATTTGTAAGAAAAACATCATGTCATGTTTTCATTGCACAAATATATGGTTATTATACTTCATGTTCCATTTTCAGATCTTGTTGAGTGTTGTAAGAAATTTTTGTAAAGTGCATATGAATATGAATTCCTATCCCCTCTCTTTTTTTTCATCATTGATCCATCTCCTAGTATCCCTTCTATCAGTGAGGTTAGTCTAGTGAAAGAAAATAAAACCTTTGGTAATCATAAAAATTATATTCATTCTTCTCCTAATATCTCTCCTAGTTGTAAAAAAGATAGTTTGGTATTAGAAGAACCAATCAATGAGAGTTTTAAGAATCCTAGTTGTTTGTCTCCTCCTACCTCTCCTATTAGGAAAGACATTACTAAACAAGAGGACACAAATATTGTGTAGTAAAAATGGGATTTGAATGCTATAATATGACTTAGGACTTAGAGCATACCCACTTTCGACCTACTATATTCAATGGTAACCCTAGAGATCTCAATGCAAAGGAGAAAGAGGTCTTGCAATAGGGATTTCCTAGGGGCTGATTGTAAAATAATGAGGGGATCACCACCATGTAAGAACTTGGAAAGAAAAATGGAATGAAAAGTGAAATGTAAGATGAAATGAAAAACCCTAATTCAATGCAAACCTTCACTAAATGACCTAGAAATGCAAATGAAACAAGACAAAAAGCTACATAAACGAATGTGTGCACCTAGAAGTATGGAGATGGATGGATGGAGGTCTAAAGCACTATAAAATATGATTCTAATGTTATGTGGGACTCATTCACCAAGATGGGTGAATTAGTCCAAAATCTAGGTTTGTGAAGGAACAAGAATCTGCGAAATGGGTATTTGAATTCACAAAATTCTTAATTTTTACTAAAACTTGGACGTATTCACCAAAAGTGGTGAATCAGTCTAGTTAAGATTTTCTAAAGCTTGAAAGTCTAATCCTTCTCTTCTTTGTTTATTCTATCCTTCCTAATTGATTTCCAAATTTGAAACCTCAATTTGTAACTTGTAGGTGTTCTCCAATGTTCTCCAAGGCTTGATGGCAACTTTGACAACTTTGAATGATATGACAACTTTTCTCAAATCTTGCTCTTTAGGAAATTTGGATAGGGGTTTTCCTTGTTCAAACCCTATTTTGGTAATCAAACCTTGAAATTGAATGAAATAGTCATGGAGAATGGTGAATGAGAAAAATAATATGTTCTAACTTACCAAACCCCATCAATAAGATGTTGCAACCATGTATGAAATCGTTCCAATAGATTTGGATCTTGACTCTTGCTTGAAGGTGATAGAGCTTGAATGAAATGCTTGGTTGAATTATAAAACCCTACACCACAACTTTTAGCTTCAAAACAAACATGATACTTGATGTTTGAATGCTGCTCTAATTTTTTTGATAATCTACCCTTGTATTCTCTTGAAATATCTTTAGAAAGCTTGAATGTACTTGTGAACTAAAACTTGCTATGAGGATGAATACTTGAATACTTGGGGTAAAAATGATTGAAAGAACCATATATTTATACTCAATTATGCAATAATTCTAAAAAATTACAACAATTACAAGCTGACATCAGATCTAGAAGGATAAAATGCCATCAAAATTTTAAATTAAATTTGATTTTGGGCCACATGGGACTCATTCACCCAAGGTGACAAATGAGTCCCACTAGGCATAATTTTGGGATCATTTATAAAAATGCTTAGAAAGGTGTGAAATCAGGATGGGGACCCAAAAATATAGGTAAGAATCATTCACCCAAGGTGGTGAATGAGTCCCCGATCACTAAATTTGAGCTACATAAGTTGAAAATATCTAATATATGAATGGGTAGTGATTCATGTTAAGAATATCCTCAAACAAATAAATTAAATGAGACTTATGGATGCAAAATAGGGCCAATTAAATAAAGAAGCCTAATTATTAATGAAAACCATAGAAAAGTGTGAAAGTGTGTTACCAAACTTTACAACACCTCTGAATAAGGAAAGATTAAGGTTAAAAAGAGATTTATTAGGTGTAGATAATTAATAAAACCTTACAAAAGTGTGAAAGTGTCTTACAACAATTCCCAACACTTTAGCAAGGTACCTTTTAAATACCTTAGTTCACAAGGGCCCAAGACCTAGTTTGAATGTTTTAAATAGATTACAACACTAAATCAAGGTACCGATAATCCTAATTCACAAGGAAGCCCCAAACAAGTAAGGGAAACATAGAAGGGGTCCTTTTTCTGTTACCACATTTAGCCCCCACTTTCATGAGAGGAATGAAATTGCTTCAAACTCAGACTAAAGTACACCAACACACATCAACAAGGGTCCAAATGTGCCAATTCCAATGTGATGGGATGACAACGATCAAGAGGGGTGATCAAGCTCTGAGGATGAAGATCCCATGGAAAACAAACATAGGCACAAAAGAACACACACGAAAATGATATAAAAAGCATCAAGAAAGCAAAAACATGCACTTTCAATGGAATAAAGAAAATAAAATAAAAAATAAAAAGGGGCAGATCAAGCTTCAACTATTTTTCCATTACAATGTGTATCAGATCTAGGTTGTTTTTCTGAAAATGCATACTCACTATGCAACAATGAAAATCTAGGTTGTCCACTAGGTGAGAAGTCCAAGAAGGTGAGAAAAATAAACTCATGTTTGGCATGTGCTAACACACACAGAGGAGTGGCTAAGGGAAATTCATGCACTCATTCATCATCCCCTCAAACCATACCAAAGTTATACCTCTTGATAACTTTAATAAGGAACCATACAAAAAAAAAATTGAGCTTCATGAGGCAAGTAAAGTTGTGCATGCTTGGAGCTCATGAAGAAACAAGATGGCTCTACAGGAATGCAAGGTGGCCATATAACTAAAAATGAAAATGCAACAATAAGAGTGGTTAAGGGAGTCTTGCGTAGTTCATTCGAGGTCTTAACTTAGTGAAAATTATGCCTAATGTCTCCAAGAGAGGACCAATCAAAGAATAGAAAATTCACAACTTAGGGCATGCAGTGTGTGGAATCAAGCAACTAAGAGGAATTTAATATGCTAAGAGAGATCGCACTCCTGAAGGACATCACACCCAATATCATCCACAAAGAGAAAAACACATTGTATAAAGTAAGAAGAATGCACTATGAAAAAGAAAAATTCAAAAGAATAATGACAATGTATGCCCCCACTTTAGAGAAATTCCTAAACACAATGGTCTAAGAAATTTCTTTGAAGTAGAAAATGATAAATGCTAACAAATAAAGAAAGAAGACATGAGAGCTAACTTGGAAAGCCCTATGCCAAGTCATATGTTTCCGAGTAAAGCTATGTCATGAAAAAGAAAAGGAAAAAAGAGGGGTTTCCCCCAAAAATAAAAATAAAAATAGATAAGGGATCTACGGATTTGTGGTTAGTATGTTCTTGCCACAATGTTTTTAGAGAGCTTAGAACTACCATCATTCCCCAAATAATCATATGACTGGAAGAATGACACAAAGAGTGTGAAAACAAAGAATTTTTTTTTATTCAACATGGAAGAAGCATGTATGTCTTGATGCCTTGTGTCATCCCCAAAAGGAAAACACAAGAAAAATGAAAAAGATAAAGAAAAAGAAAAAGAAAAACCTTTTGGGTCAACATGAAACACACATGAATGTCTCAATGCCTTGCATCATCCCAAAAAGGAAAACAAAAGAAAAAGAAAAGATGAAAGGGAAAAGATAAAATATTTACACCATAGAGAAGATTGAAGGTACAAAGAGAGGAATGTCACAAAGAAAGGGAGATACATCAAGAAACATAGTACAAGGGATCACAATATGCACATGCAATCACAAAAAAGAAAAATAAAAAGAACTAATGCAAAAGACTATTAATGCACATGCAAGTCAACCTAAATTAGGTCATCCACATCCCAATCTCAGTCTTTATAAATGGAAGGCAGACAAGTATCCTAAGGGACGAAGACAAGTGCATTAATAGGAAAAGGCTATCTACCTCTTACCCACACTGATTGCAAGACAAGAATGAGATCAGGTAAGTGATGGGAAAGGTCATCACTGGATAACAATTATCATTATCAAAGTGGAGAGAATACAAGATTATACAACTATTACATGACAAGGGGTAGAAAGGGCATGCTATGCAATCACTGGATAACAATTATCATTATCAAAGTGATATTTACTCAAGATGATTTTGAATGCATGACACTGATCAGTACTATGTCCAAGATGTTTGTGGTATCAAAAATGTGGAATCTATACATCTTTAGGATATACTATTAGCTTGTCTTTCATAGGTGGCATTAGTATAAGTCCTTGGTTTAGAAGTATTTTTAATTTTATTTCACTTTTAGGTGGTGGACAAGGGAACTTTAATTTATTTAGATTGTATGGCCTCTTACACTTATTATATTCTCCAATTTCTCTAGTTTAATATTGAGGAGGATGACATAAGGTGATCCTACCATCCTTATCATCATTATGAATCATTGATTGTTCTTTAGGAAGAAGGACATCTATATGAGGAGGAGAATCTACGACTACCACACCATCACTATGAAGCCTTAGGTATTCTTGAGGAACAATTATGTTGAGAGGGAGATCTTGATATCCTATCCCTTTGGTTTCTTCTTTTGGTATTTTCTCTAGGAGTTTATGGATATCATGTTCACTTGTTGTATCACATCCTTTTTTACTCAAGATTTTAATTCCTTTTCCATATGTCTCTTCTAAGTTGATAGGAGTGTCTATTACTTTTTGAAAATAGAATGGTTTAGTTTTTGCTTGCTTAGAGGAACTAGGTTCACCCACTATAGGGAACTTAGGTTCAAATTTTGTCTCAACATGAGGATGTAAATAACTAAACATCTCAAGTGGTGGTATTATAGAGGGTGTTGGTTGTTTCATTAATTGATAAAAGGATGCATTAGCTTCAAGCTTGTTAAAAAAATCATTTAGGAACTTCTTCATGCTATCATAATCTTATCTGATGATGTCAACATCATGAGGCATAAATGTATTAGGATTTGAGTGAGCATGAGTGAGTTCAATTTTGTTAGGGACATTTCCAAAAGTACAACTTGACACATCCACTAAGGACTTCAAGGACATACAAATCTTACCAAATAACATATCCATGATGCAAATTTTAGATTTTAAACTATGCAACAATGTGAAATGAGATGCTCTAGATGTAACTTTGAATTTAAGCAATTCACAAGATGAATTTAGACTAGATGAAATGAATTGAGTGAAATAGGAGATCTAAGAACTAAAAAAGGAAGGTAATAATAGCAAATTGAAACTTAGAAATAGAAATTTGAATGATAGAATATGCATTGTAGAATGTGCATAGGGACTAATTCACCCAAGGTGGTGAATGAATCCTAGTAGGGGTTTTTTTCAAAAAATTTAGAAACTTTCAATGTATTTTTATTCTTTATATGTTATATGGTCTAGAAACTAAGTGAAAATGCATATTTTGTTTTATTTTTAATGAAATGAGATGTAAAAGTGTAAACTATATGATCTTTCACTAATGAAAATTAGAAACCCTAGAATGCCAATTCACTAATGCAAAATCTAATGCAATTTTAATGCAAGTCAAATGTAGGATAATGATGCACTCCAAAATAGAATTATGATGTTCTAAATGGAGATTCACAAAAATATTGTGTAGGAAAAATTGGGTTTGAATGCTATCATATGACTTAGGACATAGAGCATACCCACATTCCACCTACTACATTCAAGGGTAACCTTAGAGATCTCAATGCAAATGAGAAAGAGATATTGCAATAGGGCTATCCTAAGGTTTGATTGTAAACTAATGAGGGGTTCACCACCAAGTAATAATTTGGAAATATAAATGCAATGTAAATTGTAATGTAAGATGAAATGAAAAACCCTAATTCAATGCAAACCTTCACTAAATGGCCTAGAAATGGAAATGAAATAAGACAAAAATCTACATAAAGGAATGTGCGCACCTAAAATTATGGAGATGGATGGATGGAGGTCTTAAAAACTAGAAAATTTAATTCTAATTCTTATTGGGACATATTTTCCAAGTTGGGAGAATCGGTCCAAAATTTGGGTTTCTCTATGGGAACATGAATCTACCAAATGGGTATCTCTAGGGTAGGAAAAAGTATATCTTGCTTGATATGGGAATAATTAATGATAAATTGGGCTTAATGTCACCTTGATTTAGTGTTGTGAGGTTTTTAGGACATCCACATTAGGTCTTGCACCCTTGCAAACTGAATAAAATGCATTTATTGATGTCTAATAAAGGTGTTGTAAAGTGTTGTAAATAACTTTCACACTTTCTAGACTTTTACTAAGTATTTCAGTCTGATGGACATATCTTTCCCTTAATTCAATGTTATAAAATATATTTAATTTCATTTTCATATTAATCTATAATGCTTGTAAATTGAACCTAGATTTAATCTAGTGTTGTAATTTGTTTTACACATTCACATTGGACCTTGTGTATTTCTAGGCATTTTGGACCTCATTTTAATGTTGTAAACTGTATTTAATCACACTTTCACATTGATTTTTTTCCCTAGCCCTATTTTCCCTTTACATAATCATTAATAGGCCCCTATGACCCCATATTATGCATCCCAAGGCATAATTTGATCAAATACCCAGCTAAAACAACCTAAAAGCCTAATCTTCACTCCTTGACATCCCACCTAGCAAAACAGCCCTTGTGAGACCCACTCACCACTTAGGGAAAATGATTCCCATCTAAGTAGGAATAAGCTTCCCAAGATGGTGAATGTGTCCCATTTGGGCCATTTTCAAGGTTTGAACAGGAAAAATTAGGGTTTAAGTTTAATTTTCATCAATGTCAGCCTTGGGGATCAAATTAATGGGAATTTTAGGTGGATTGCATATATAGACAAGATTCTAAACCATAATTCATAATTGAATCATCCTCCATTATCTATCTCAAGTCAAGTGAGCTAGGGTTTTAACATTGTAAGTCATCAAAATAGTTTTCTAAGGCATTCAAGGGTAAATTCTTCATCCATTGTTACAGAAATTCAAGATCCATCATCATGGAAAGTTTCTAATTGCATTATTTCATATTTTTACTTCATTACCTTGTTTCGTCATTTTGGTTTAATTACCTAAAATGGGTTTCGCCAAGGAAAACCCCTATCCTCTAACAATTAATAAGTTTTCCCCTCTTTAATGTGTGATTGCACGTCTGCAGATTGAAGAAAAATGCCAAAATAATAAAGGTTGCAAATGTTGTCATGAAAATTTGTGAAGACCCACAAAAACCCAACTAAGGGGAAAAATATGCATCCAATCTACATGAAATTAGTGGGAAAGTTCTTATTTTATCCATCTTGAGATACTTGCAAAGTTTCAGTTCAAGATTATGCTCCTTAGACACTTTTCAAGAAAATGGAACTCATCCCCCATTAGTGGCGAATGAGTCATGTTGTAGGTGCTTTTTAGTGATCTTTGTGTATTCAGATACTCTTTTTGTTGAAACTTGTTTTGGCAAAAACTTCCAGAACTAGAACCAATTTTCCCAGAAAGGAAAATGAGTCCCACTAGGCCTAAAAAGGAGCAATTTCAAAATTTCAAAGATATTTCTAGTCTTCAACACATTTCTAGGTACACACTATCTATTTCATAGCTTTTTTCTTTCTTTTTTTTCATTTCTAAGTCATTTTCTAGGTCTTTTTGCATATCAAATTGTGTTTTCAAATATGTTGCATTTTCTAAGTTTTGCATTAGTAGTTAATTTCTTTTATTAGTTTTGAGCATCTAGGACATTCCCCTTTGACATACTTCAATCATCTTTGCATTGGAATCTCAAGGGATTATTCTTGAATAAGCCATTAAGGTTTTTGGTAACTCTCCTTTTAGGTGCAAAACCATAGAATTTTAAGAGAGCCACATACCCAAAAATTGTTTGGTCAGTATCCAAATCTATAAAAATCTATTTTTTTTTATTGAAACTGGGACTTATTTTCCTAAAGTGGAAAATTAGTCTAGTTACGGCTTTCTAAAGCTTGAAAGTCTAATCTTTCTCTTCTTTCTCTACTCTATCCTTCCTGATTGATTTCTAGGTCAAAAACCATGAGTTGCAACTTGTAGCTATTCTCCAATGTTCTCCAAGGCATGATGACAACTTTGAAAACTTTGAATGATTTGACAAGTTTTCTCCAATCTTTCTCTTTAGGAAATTTGCAACCTAGACTAGAAAATCGCACACAAAGGAGCTCGGGAAAAATGTTGTTGCGGTAGTGGATAGGGGTTTTCCTTGGTCAAACCCCATTTTGGTGATCAAACCTTGAAATAGATTGAAATAGTAATAAAGAATGATGAATGAATAAAATAAGATGTTGCAACTCACCAAACCCTATCAATAAGATGCTGCAAACATATATGAAATGAGTCCAATGGATGTGGATCTTGACTCTTTCTTGAAGGTGATAGATCTTGAATGAAATGCTTGCTTGAATCATAAAACCCTACATCACAATTGTTAGTTCCAAAAAAAACATGATGCATGAAATCCTTGACATGACGCTTGATACTTGAATGTTGCTCTAAAATGCTTGATAATCTACCCTTGAATGCTCTTGAAAGCTCTTGAAAAAACTTGAATGCACTTGTGAACTCAAAATATCTATGATGATGAATACTTGAATGCTTGGGGTGAAAATGAGTGAAAGAAACTTGTATTTATACTTAATTATGCAAGAATTCTTGAAATTACAACACTACAAGTCAACTTCAGATCTAGGAGGATAAAATCTGACAAAAAAATTTAATTAATTTTTTATTCTGGGCCACACGAGACTCATTCACCCAAGGTGGAGAATGAGTCCCACCAGGCATAATTTTTGGGAATATTTTTAAAAATTCTTAGAAAGGTATGAAATTAGGATCGGGACCCAAAAATCTAGGTGGGACTCATTTTCCCAAGGTGGAAAATGAGTCCTAAATCACTAAATCTTGGCCACATAAGTTGAAAATACTTGAATTATGATTGGATAATGATTTGTGTTGGGATTATCCTTGAAAAGATACATTAAGTGAGGGTTCTGGATGCAAAATAGGGCTAATTAAAGTATAAAGAAGCCTAATTATTAATGATGACCCTAGAAAAGTGTGAAAATGTTTTACGACACTTTACAACACCTTTAAATAAGACAAGATTAAGGTTAGTAAGAGATTTATTAGGTGTAGATAATTAATAAAACCTTAGAAAAGTGTCAAAGTGTTTTACAACACTTCACAACACTTTAGCAAGGTACCGTTTAAATTCCTTAGTTCATAAGGGCCCAGGACCTAGTATGAATGTGTCAAACACATTACAACACTAAATCAGGACATGATTAAGCCTAATTCACAAGGAGGGCTCAAACAAGCAAGGGAAAAGAAGAAGGGATACTTTTTCCGTTACCACAAAAACCATAGGTAATCATGACAATCACATAATACAACAAGATACTATTCAATCCTTCCTACATAACACTTAAACTAGTCTACATTCATCGCCAAACATTTTTCCCTCTTGTGATAATGTTTTAAATGACAAGGACATGTTGGTGTTCAAAAATCCAATGATTGAGAGCTATAACAATCCTACCTCTCCCACTTGGGAAGAAATTATAGGACATAGGGATGTAATTATAGATAACCATAATAATCACGTTGGTTCTTCTCCTAACATCCTTCCTAGTCATGAAAATGATAGTTTAGTGTTAGAAGATACACTTGAAAGTCATGAAAATATCATTTCTCCCTTTCATAATGCTACTACGAATTGGAAGAATCTATTTGAAAGAAAAGATCCAATCACTAACAATCATGATTCTCATTCTCTGAATGCCTCCCCTATTTGTGATGAAGCTGCTTTACAAAATATAACCATGGAATTTGATGAACATATTTTTTGTTACTCTCCTAAAAGCTCTCCTATAGGGTAGATATTAGGGCACGAGAGAGTGCACCCTTAGAAAACAATGATGAAATCATGAATACATAATAATCAAATTAGATTGTTTCCTAATATCTCTACTATTGGTAAAGAAGATACATTGGTGTTAGAAGACCACAGTAGTAAGAGTCATGGGAATCTTAGATGCCTCTCTTCCCCTAGGGAAAAGTCATTTTAGTAGAACCAACCTTTGGTATTAAGGTCATAAAGAAAAAGCAAAATAAGATTCTGTACTCAGCAAAATAGTAATTGTGAAGTCGTTCAATTATCTCCTTGGCAAACTAGTGCCTAGTTGCAGTTTGAGATTGTTAATTCTTTTTGTTATGTGAAAAAACTAATATAGTATTCAAAGCATACAGCAGAAATGTCGTTTTCGGGCGTTCCAAAAAAATATACCTTGAAAATTTTGAAATTAGGAATTCAAAGCAATAACAAAAGATTCCCGCTTTTCAAGAATTTTGAGTCGTGATAACAACTAAGTAGTTCGAACATGCAACTGAATAATATAATACCAAGAAGTAAGAATCTATATACTATGTTCACTTTTTGAAAAGTAAAATTAAATTTTAATAGGAGAGTGGAGGGCGCATCCGTTGTCAGTATGAAATAACAGAAACAGAATAACAAACTATTTACAGTTGGAGGACCGTATATTCGTTTCTGGACTGTCGTGACTTTAAACTGTATATTCTAAGAATCTAAGTATCCCAACCAGTGTGTTTTATGTTTATGACCATC
Organism: Sequoia sempervirens; assembly: GCA_007258455.2. NCBI lineage: Eukaryota > Viridiplantae > Streptophyta > Pinopsida > Cupressales > Cupressaceae > Sequoia > Sequoia sempervirens. Next base: position 67,157,477 of record VDFB02281492.1, read on the forward strand.
TTAAATTATCTAATAAATTTATGATTGTATGTTGTATGTTGGAAATAGTTATGATTGCTTTTTGAGGGAAAAATATATTTTGGGTACATTAACTACAACATATAAATTGTTTAAGCTCGCCATTACTAATTGTGGTTGATTATAGGTTGATGCTGTTTAAGAAGTATGGTTAATATTGGTTGATACTGTTTGTATTGGCTGTGATATGCGATTTATATAGTTGCACGTACACTTTTTACCATTGAACTTGACATCGTTAGAAGACAAAACCTTTATATTATATAACGAAGTATCATGGGATGGGGCCTAATAAAAGTGAATCTCCTGTATTTTCCGAATACTAAATGTTCCCGGCATGTGTTAATGCCGGCGCCATTACAAAGAGTTTTAGGCCAAATAAGTCTATATATACCTCCTCGAGGATGGAGAAATAACTACTACTTAAGCTTCTCCACTGCAGTCTTTGCTATCGTCCTAATATATCTGATTTGAGTTTCTGCTTTCATCTTTTAAGATGAAGCCTGCCCTTGCTTTCATGGTTTCTGTCTCCTTCCTCTGCTGGGTATTCTACTTTGTGAAGCTCGGCCAATTAAGGCACCCAGTCCAGCAGTCCTAACACCCTCACCAGCTGTCGCTCCAATCATTTCTGCGATCTCCACTGGTAATCTAATAGCGACAGCAAGGCGTAAGGATGGATATGCTGAGGCTCTACGAAGTAAGAACAAAGACTATGTTGGCTACCAAAGAAAAAAGAATGATGGTGCTGCAGCTCCAACCAGGATGAGTCACCCACAAGGTCATAGTCCTGGAGTAGGACACAGTGATCTCTACTCTCTCTGCTGTTGAACAGCCAAACAGAAGAATGTGACTGCACATTCTTACTGTCCTGTCCATTAGTTAACTGATCTTTGTTTAGAGTATTCTGTACAAAGAAAGATCATAGATAATGTTTTCGCCATGATTAATGCACGGGAAGTCATAGAATGTAATATCTGATGGGATTTATTTGTTTGTTAGATTGTGAAGCGTATGATTTGAAATAGGAATGCAATGTTCTTGATGAACGATATTACTTTGTCCGTTTTAACAGTATTTTCCCCTTTTTTCCATTTCAGAAAGCGTCTATCCTAAAAAATTAGGACCAAACATCAAAATGTTTTTGATTAAATTCGCCGCGGCATTTGTATTGACATAGAGTATATCCTAAATCTCCAAGCCATGATGAATAATACCATTGTTTGTGTCCTACAATTATTGTATTTCATAAGTGAAGGTCAAGTCAAATAATTTACACGACTTTAAAAAAATTATTGTATATTATGTTTATAATTATGAAAATAATATTAACAAGCAGTCGCATGCACAGCATGCAATGACCAGCCAATAGGGGCCCACCGCAAAAGGTAGGTCAATGGGGCAAAGGAGAAAGCTTGTTTTTGGCAGAGCAAAGTGAATTTGAAAGGCAAACAAAGCTATGTAAACCCCATCTTATAGTACACTTCTTTATTGTTAAGTGATGAGCAATGTAGCACAGATTAAAAAGCATTTGTGTATATTAGGAGATTGATTTTTTGCATTTCGATATAAATAATTTGTTGCTGAAAGTTGATTTTGGGAATGTAAACTTCATTATTTACAGTGTATCCACTACTTCCAATCTCAATTAATTAATTATCAATGATTTTAATAAGTAATAGTAGGAGAATCATTTTTAAATAATTTTTTTTATAATAAATCACAGTTTCTAAGAAAAAAAGAGTTCTAAGTAAATGGATCCATTCCCTTTTCAAGGAAAACCAAAACGCATGAAAGTTGTCCAATTACAGACATGCAACTGAAACTCATTTTAGTGGAATGGGCTGAAATGTAACTTATTCGAGTGAACATCAGACAAATAGAATTCATTTGATACATGAGATCAAATTCAAATCAGTCTAGAACAATTAAACTAATTTGAATGCAATACAAGCATATAAAACGTGAATATTTTGATGTAGGAGTTAATCGAGATTAAAATCCGTAGAGTACATTATAATAAACAAAGATATTTGGAATGCATGATTAGATGGATAATATGAATATGGCTTACATATAAATTGTTTTACATAACTACATTTATTTCAAGCATTATACACCATTGTAAACCCTATGTTATAGTGTACTTCTTTATTGTTATGTGACAAGCAATGCACCAAAGATTAAAAAGCATTTGCATATATCAGGAGAATTTTTTTGCAATTCCATATCAGTTTTTTTTAGTTGGAAGTTGATTCAAAAAATGTAAAATAGAACCATAGGTCATTGTGATTTTTTACAATGTATCCATCACTCGTAATGTGAATTAATTAATATCAATGATTTTAATAAGTAATATTAGGAAAATTATTTTTAAATAAGATTTTTCTTTATAAATCACATTTTCCCAATTCAATACAGTTGAAATTTGTAAAGTATTAGTTTTCTCAATAGTAATAATTTTTTTCCAAAATTTAAGGTATTATATATTTTGTGTTAATAGAGTGTATATTTGATGTTTTTGTATAGGAAAATCAATTGTTTGATTCATTAATATGGGAAAATGTTTCTTGTGTTCTAGAATAAGATTTACCAGTTACAAAGTGGCTACCAAATTGTACATTATGTGTTATCTTCCTTAGATCAAATTAACAAGTATGCTTTTGACAAAGTGATTTGATTAGTATAGTTATGTCTTTTGGGAAAGTGATTTCATTAGTTTAGTTATAATGGTCATCAAAAGCGGGTTTTGCAAAAAGTGAAGATGTTATAAGTAGTATGAATTCAATAATTTTAGGATTCAAACGACATGCATACTTTGTCAAAGTATTTTAATTGAATTAGAAGGTAGATATTTTTTGTAGGGAACATTAGAAAGATCTCACCAAATGTATACAACAATTTTTCTAGACACATATATATGTAAGAACAAATGTATGGTGTTAAATGTAGAACTACAAAACCCATGCTTGTTTGTCTTCCTACCATAATGGCATAATGAGGGAGGATGACCTATATTGAGAGCCCCAAGCAAGAGAATAATGAAACATGCACATGAGATACCGTGGTAATTCAACATACATTATTATTTTAATTGAATTAGAAGGAAAGCCTTGTTTTGAGGCAATATGGAAAACACAATAGTAAATCTATACAAGAATTTGTGCATATACATATATGTATGTAAGAAAAAAATGAATGATGTGAAATGGGAAACTGGAAAACCTATGCTCATTTTCACCCTGCCATATTGGTATCATGGAGGTGCATGGACTCTAGCCAAAAACCCGAGAAAGAGAGGTATGAAATTTCCAAGAGAGATGCTATGAAGTTTCATCATACATCGTACAATAAGAATCTTTGGAAACTCTATTGTTTGCATATATAATATCTGATATTGTTGTCTTGTCTTTGGTGTGACAAGTTGAAAGCATAAACATAACTTGGTTTTCAAATCCCTTTCCATACTTAAACCTAGCTCCTACAAACATAACACAAAGGTATGTTAATGGACAACCAAGGAAAATAAAAAAGGAATGATAAAGAGAAAGTATAGAGGTAAAATTAATATATACAATGTGAGCCTAAAAATAGTAAATAATTTCTACAATTAGTTAACCAAGGTTGTTTAGTGAGAATGAGAAAGTATGAAAACATAATAGTGAATGCATACAAGAATTTGTGCATATACATATATGTATGTAACAAAAAATGAATGGTGTGAAATGAGAAACAAGAAAACCCGTGCTCATTTTCCACCCTGCCATATTGGCATCATGGAGCCACATGGACTCTAGACAAACCCCTAAGCAAGAGAAGTATGAAACATCCACCAGAGATGTTGTGGAGTTTCAATATACATCGTACAACATGAATCATGTTCAAACTTTGTTGTTTCCATATATAATATTTGATATTGTTGTGTTCCCTTTGGTGTGAGAACTTGAAAGCAAAAACATAACTTGGTTTTCAAATCCCTTTGCATGCTCAAACGTGGTTCCAGCAAAGAGGAAGAAAGGTATGTTAGTGCAAAACCAAGGGAAATAACAAAGGAAGGATAAAAAGTGAGTATAAGGGTAAAATTAATATATACAATGTGAGCTTGAAAATGGTGAATAATTTCTACAATTAGATAACCAAAGTTGTCTATTAACAATGAGAAAGTGTCATACTTACATATAGTGTTGATTTTTTCCAACAAGGATGAGTTGCATTGAACTGAGTTGTAGGAGCATGAAATAATTTCAAATACAGAGTGTAGAATACACTAATTTTCTTCAAGGCATATTTATATTTCTACGAGAATCTAAACAAAATAATATACATATAAAATAAAAGAGGCTAGCAGTTGTTTTCTATTAACATGTTTCATCATATTGTTCTGCCTTCATCTGTTTAACTATCAATCACATTTCATGATATTGTTTTCCACTAATCTATTTGAAGCTACCTCTAACAGAGTAGTCTATTGTTTTTGATAAAGGAAAAAATGGGTTTTACAGGGACCCGAAACCATCAATTTTACAACAAAAGAAAGAGAAAAATAAAGTCCAGCATAAAAAAGGTTGCAAAAAGGGACAAAACCAGATAAAGCAGCAACCAACCACAAAAAAATAGGAAGGTCAATCAAAAAACTAGCCGGAACGCAAGCCAAAAAACCAACAACACCTAATCCAGAGTCTTAAAAATAGACTCAGTCTTAGCCTCCAGGTCCTGCATGTCTTGAACACCCTTCTAGAATGTTTGAATCATCTACAGTATTGGAGGTGGCTTCCTTTTCAAATTCGCCTTGGTTCTCTTTGATATCCCAATGTCCTCTTCCTCATTTTTGTCTTTCACCTCTTCCAAGTCAACCACCAAGGACCCTTATTGAGCTTTGTCGAATTTTTTAGTCATCACGTTGATAATAATGGCATTATGTCTTGCCATACTATTGTTCTGTTCAACAATTATCTTCACAATTTTTTTCATTTTTTCCAAATCTATTTCTATCCTTCTATCCTTGCCCATATTATCCTAGATCTCTTTACTAGCACTGTGATCTTTTCACTCTTCATCCATCTTGCTTAACACCGAAACCTTATCTCTCATTTCCTCCAATTTACTTTGGAGAGCACAATTTTTTATTTTCAAATCATTGATTTCATGGAAGACCCATTTCGACATTCTGAAATAGTCCATCGCATTATTCCTAGCTATGCCCAGGAAGTCACAAGATGGTTCCCTATCAAGATTGAAGCAATTTTTTGTAGGGTCAAAGGCTCCAGGGGGTTCAATTCTAACATCTCTATCTGACGACGGGACAACAGAGGATAAATTCTTGAACTAGCGCTAGAATCCTCAGAATCAAGAGAGTCTTTAGAATAAGAGACAATGTTTTTGATAGTAGAGTTTCTAGGTTTAGAAGTAGGGAAGGCTTTAGCAGACTGGGGATTAAGGGTTTGAGTTTGCTTTCTAGTCTGAATAGGGGGCAGTTTCAGGACCATCCTCACCGGGCTCAAATTGGGCAAATTCCCAAAATAACTAGGTTTAGTATCATCCTCCTCGGACACCGAGGAAATAACCAACTTAGTAGGGGCTCACATATTTTGAAAATGTTCAACAATTAACCTAATCAAAAACCAATATGAAAAATAGGATATCTTCTTGGGTTTTTCTTATGGTCATCCAAACTTTTTCTTAAAGAATAGAGAAGATATTGGGGAAGAGAAACCCTAACCTTATAGCAGAAATGGTTGAGCAAAGCAAAGTGATAGCCGTAAGCCCTAGTGAAACAACCATCTGGAGTTATATACTCCATGATGACGTGAATAAATTTTCTCCAGAGAGCTTTAATGGTGTCGACCTCAAAGAAATTGTCAGAAATTTTCACCAGTTTCAATCTTTCCTTCTCTTTCTTTGAGAATCTGACCATATCTTCATCAGAGAAAACCCTATCCCGAAAAAATTTGTGTCCTTTAGTGGACATGCCAGTCACTTCAACTATAAGATTTTCATCGAGCTAAAGGGTAAGTGCACCAAGATGGTTCCCAAAAAAGGGGCTTAAGTGGCCACTTTTTTTTTTTTTTTTCTGAAATCAGGAAATACTGACCTTCGACGTGAAATTGAGGATAGCTACACTCAAAATTTTTAGATGGAACAAAAACAAGGACCGTAGTGCTCCGAGTCTACTTTCTAAACTACTAATTTATTTTGAAAATGGTTGAGATTAAGGGGTTCAAAAGAGGGACACACACAAATTGCTGTTGTTTCTGTCAGAAAAACATAACAACTCTTGTGTGACCCGAGCACGGTGGAATTTTTTGTAGTATTTTTAAAATCGCTCCAGTCAGAAGTTAGATAATAGTATGTAGTAAGGACTGGATATTTTTGATAATTTTTAATGAATATTTTATTTTTTATTAATTTTCTAAGTGGGCACTTCCTAAAAAGCGAATTTTGGCCGTGCTCCCCCTAATTTTTTGAAACTAATAATTTTTTTTTTAATTTTTTTTTTAAATTGTAGAATGGAGTCTATTTTCTAAAAATGTAATTTATTTCAAATTTTGATGAACGGTTAATTTATAGTGAAAAAAATACCAAACACTACTTTTTCAAGAAAAACGGATATACAAACAAAATAAATTATGGATGAAAGGCTTAACATTGTTAGAAAGTGAAAAAAATTACATAGTTGGAAAGCTAATAAAGAACCTAACATTACCCATGTGTTCGATTTTCTTGATATTGAACCAGATGCAATCTTGATGGTGAGCACGAACCCGATTATGTGAAAATTTGTTGAATTTGGAAAAAACACGTCTCTGGTCTTTGGGAATGCCCTCCAAGCCTTTGGGTTGGTATTCCAAGGCAAAAAACAAAGCAAATTTGCAAAGAAAACAATAACGCGAACGCGTTATAACGCGAACGCATTATAATGTGAACGCATTATTTGTTAGTTTGGCCACAAAAGTGCGACCATTTCGGTGCACTTACCCTAAACTTTCCTACCAAAAAGGGTTAATTCCCCATTTTCCCAATTCCTCTCAAAATGCTTTGTAGCTTCTTGATTAGACCCATGAAGTTGTTCCAAAAACGGAAGTAAACCCCCGATTTTGACTTTACTCCATGCTTTAGTGTTTCTAGTATGCATCTCAAACCTATCTGGCTCGACTCTTTTTCTATCTCCTCCCATATTGGCAAGCATAGTGAAGCAGATAGAGGCGAAATCTTGACTCTAAATGGTCCTGCCAAACCAGTGAGCCCACAAAGCATGCCAAGCAAACTTATTGGATAAGTAATTTGGCTCGACCCCATGCAATCTAATGATTGTGATGTATTTTCCTTGTTCTATCATCATTAATGAAATGACATGCATCTTTCCCATGTGAGACATCATAGTTCAGTAAGGCATGAACATTAGCACCTAAATCACTAATATTCAACCAAGTGCACTATCCTTTACTTTTAACCCATTCATTGACAAAATTTTTTGCAACAACATTGGCTTCCCTATAAGCATGTGAAATCTTTATATTATCAAACTTAACTAGATTCAAAATAGCATCATCAATCCAAGAATTTTTAGTCCACAAGGGGGGAGACCTACCTAAAAGAAATTCAATAATATTTTTAGAGTTCCCTTCCAGCTAGAGGTTTTTAAAATTCAGACTATGAGCCAAATTTATAACATGAAAAGCTCCAGTAGCCTCAACAAGGTGATTGGTTTGAGAACCAAGGGGAGTGGGAGTCGCACTGAGGAAATTTCCATAAGAATCCTTTATGACTCTGCCACAACCCGCTGCCCCATCAAAGTTGGCTTTGATCCAACCATTAGGCAGAAATGTCTAGTAGATACCCTCCCTATCCTTCTTAGTATGTCTAGGGACACAGGAAATATCAAGGTTAATGTTCATTCCTTGGCTAACATTAGATCATAGGACTAACAAGCCACTTTCTTAGTATTACCAATCATCTAGGGGATTGTATTGAAATTTGCTTTCAATAATCTGATTATTTATCAAACACAATGGCCACTGAAGATTTTTTATCTCTATAAATTATATTATTCCGTTCCTTCCATAGACCCCAAGCAACATGAGGGAAAGAAAAATTCCACAATTTCACAAGACCAAGATTGTGTGTCGGGGCTTTCCATTGTATATAGAAGTCTTCAATTTACAAGGGGAAAACTCAGGATAATTTCTAGTAACTGAGGAATTTTTCCCAAATCAAGACAACAAAAGGACAATGAAGAAACAAATGAAAATTAACTCAGCTTCCATCTTGCAAAGATAACATTTGTTAGTTATTTGAATGCCACGCTTGCAAAGATTATCAACCATGAGAACTTTATTTTGAAGAAGGATCCAAAAGAAGATGTTGAATTTAGGAATCAGGTGTTTGAACCAAGCCTTCGACCATAAGGGAGGAGGGACATGGACAAAAGACAGCCTAGAAAAAGGCAACAAAATGGAATAATTTCCTAAGGTTTGATCAATCCAAACAAGACGATCTTCCAACCGATCCTAGCAAATTCTGACAACTAGCAAGGATGAATGAATAGGAGCAAGATCCTAACTAACAAGACACAGTTCCACCCATTTTCCACTCAACCAATAATCTTTAACATACAGATCAAATAGAGCTTTGCAAATCTCATCCCACCCATAAAAAGGTTCAATTTTGATAAGGGGCTCATTAAAAAACCATTTATCCTTCCAAAATCTAGTTTGGTTTCCACTCCTGACTTGCCAACCCACACCAGTATCAACAAATTTTCTTCCAGTAATCAAATTATTCTAGTATGTTGAGCCTCTGGGTAGAAGGTGGTAGTTCATCTTAATTATAAGATATTTGTTATTCTCCAAATATTTACTAGTCAAGATATCTGTCCATTCCCTTCAGGATGAAAATATCCTCCAAATTTGTTTAGCTAGAAGTATCTTGTTAATCATTCTAATTTTTCTAAGGCCTAAACCACCCGCCTTTTTCGGTCTGCACATTAGATCCCATCCTATTAAAGGCAACCCTTTTTTTTCTTCAACACCTGACCAAAAAAATATTTTTTGAATCTTTTCAATGGCGTCTGCATACTTGGTAGGGATTTTAAAGAGGCTTAAAGCATAAATCAGAAAATTCTAAAGAGTAGCTTTGAGGAGTTGTAATTTACCCACTTGACTTAGCAAAGCTCCTTTCCATCTAGCAAGCTTCTTATTGAACCTCTCAACCAACGAAATCCAAAAGGACTTAGGGGGTTTAAGGCTTAGAGGTAAACCAAGATAGGTGGTAAGTAAAGACTCCACCCAGTGCAACCAAGGATTCTAGAAATTTTATTATGTCTATGTTCAGGAGTATTAAAGAAGAATTTGAGAGAGATTTTTTGTTTATTAATCAACTGGCTAGACGCCCTCCCATAAGCATCCAATAGAGATTTCAAAGTCTTTCCCTCCATAATAGTAGATTTTCCTAAGAGAATAGTTTCATCGACAAACTGTTTATGAGAACAGATCAAGTTGTTAGAGGACGGTTTAAGACCAACAAGGGATTTTTGATCTATCAACCTTTTCAAATTTCTTCCAAGATTTTCAACCATGATACTGAATAAAATAGGACATATAGGATCTCTTTGTCTTAGACCTCTATAGCTTTGGAAAAAAATCGAGGGAGATCCATTAATCAAAACATAGATAGAAGCAGTAGACACAAGTTATTCCACCATTTGAAGAACCCTGTTGCAGAACCCAAAGGCCTTTAAAATTTTAAACAAGAATTTCCAGTCAACTCTATCATAGGCTTTTGAGATATCCAGCTTTAAAAGGAATCCTTCAGTCTTGAATTCAACTAGGGAATGTATATTCTCATGCACAGTGACTATAGAATCAAGGATTTGTCTACCAGGGAAAAATCCATTTTGTTGAGGTGAGATCAGAGTTGGCAAAAAGAATTAAAAGTCTCGAAGTCAAAACCTTCAAGATTATTTTATAGATTAGGTTACAAAGGCTGATAGGTTTAAAAGCATCAAAATCACCACTCCAGGCTTCTTAGGGATAAGAACCAAGAAAGTAGCATTCAACTCTTTTAGGAGACTTCTGGAACCAAAAAACTCTTTTATAGTATTCACCACGTCCTTCCAAACAATCTCCCAAAACCTTTGAAAAAAGAACATAGGGAACCATTAGGACCTCGGGCTTTGCTCCCTTCAAAAGAAAAAATAACCTTCCTAACTTCCCCACTAGAAGGAATAGCAGTCAACATAGAGTTATCTTCTTGATTGATCATATTAGGTATAGCTTCTATGAAATGATCTTGATCGTTTTAGTTATTTTCCTCATTCCCAGAAAGAATATTTTTGAAAAAGATGATAGCATGCCTTTGGATATCCTCATCCTCCTCATACCTATTACCATCAACTTCAATATGATAGATTTTGTTGACTGCCCTATATTTTGAGGCCGATAAATGAAAGTGCCTAGTTTTTTTATCACCAGTAGATAACCATAAAGCTCTAGATCTTTGTCTCTAGAACTCCTCTTCTTTTGCAATGATGTCATGCATCTTACTAATGAGCTCATTCTCTTTTTTCTTAATATCATTCAAATATCCATCCTTATGTATTTTATATTGGATCTCCCCCAACTCCATCTGAAGATCATATTTAATCCTAAAAATGTTCCCAAAGGACTCTTTTTTCAATTTTTTAAAATTGAATTTAACTTCCCTTAATTTTTTAGCCACTCTAAACATAGTTGTACCAGAGATATTAATATTCCACCATCCCCTAATTTCCTCTTTTAAAAGAGGATGGGAAAGCCACATTTTTTCAACTCTGAAGGGGATATTTTTCTTAATCTTTAAAGGATCCACAACAAAACTTATGAGAAAATGGTTAGAACCAACCCTAGAAAGGGCTTTAAGAGAACAATAATAGTTTAAGAACCATTGATCATAGATTAAAAATCTATCTAATCTAACCTGGATTACATCCACACCCTTTCTACAATTCGACTAGGTGTAAGAGGCTCCCTGCAAGTCTAGATCAATTAGTGCCTGACTATTAATAAAGTTCTGAAGATCCTCCTTACTTTCAGCATTGATTTGGGATCCTCCAAATTTTTCTTCATTCAGTAAGGGAGTATTAAAGTCTCCCATGACTACCCAGGACTCACAAGTAAAAAACCTCTGGAAGGTAGTCAACTCCAACCATAAATATTTTCTGAAACCTTTTCCATTCGGAGCATAGATATTTGATTGAATCCAACTGAAATTATCCCTACTATGGGTGAATCTAGTAGCAATATGGTTCATACCTTCCAAGATAGGATCCAATTTGATTATGTGACTATTCCAGAAAGTAGAAATACCTCTTGAAGCTCCATTTGAGTTATTACCATGTGTACTACAATACTGAAATAGTTTCAACTTTTCCACTTTTTCCTTTGACATTTTAGTTTCCTAAATAAGGAGAATATCAGGCTTATGATCTCTAACAAAAAAATTTAGTACATCTTGCTTATGGGGATTATTAAGTCCCCTGATGTTCCATGACATGATCTTCATGATTTACCTGGGGATTGGAGGCACTTCAGGATGGTTTTCTGAAAACCATCCGCAATATCCTGAAAAACTGTTATGCTCTCTTGTCCATTTAGTATATTTTTTCCCATGAGAGTTCTTTGTTGCTCCACAATCTTACTTAGCTTTTGACCTGGTTGAAATACAACTTGGAGTCTTCCATTTTTAGTTTTTTAGTTTCTTTTTCTTGGATAAAACATCTTCTCTATCTGTGGCTTCTTGACTCTCTGTCTCTTTACTTGATTCCAATTCCTTATCAGTTAGAATTCTTTTCTCCCAGGGTAAAGTATCCATGATGCCATTCAGATGAAAGGTAGCATAGTCACTAGAAATTTTAGTAGTTTGGTCCATATTATCATATGAGTCCTTCACTAGTTTCAAGGAATTAGGACTCAGAAAGGGGTCTACACCCAAAGGAAAACAACCTTCAGATGAAGGGAACAAAAGAGGAATGTTTAGCTCTAAGGACAAACCCTTGATAGGTATGTCCTCTAAACTTGGGTTCCCTTCTATATTCTCAATTGGGCTACTCTCTTGAGATAAAGGGCCAACATCCTGATTCTGCTTTTTTTCACCAACCACCTATTTTGCATTAACTTCTTTTTCCTTAGTTGTCAGGGTTTCCTCAAGAGCCTTACATTGGAGTTCTTGTGGTACCACACCTTTACTTCCCATATCATTGCCAACTTCATTTGATGTGCCTTGAATATTAGACTTTTTATTCTTTAGGCTTTCTCCTTCAGATTTCTTTCTCCAAACTGATTTTGATGTTCTAGTTGGCTTCACCTTTTCTTTCATGGCATTTAAAGGACATTTCTTAGCCTAGTGCCCATATTTTCTGCATTTGAAACAAGCAAAAGGGATAGTTTCAAACTCAATATCCTACAACCAAGAACACAACTTTGATAGAATATCAACTAATGAAGGAAGATCAGCATTCTGAGAGACCCCTACACATATTCTTGTAAAAACCAACCTCTTTCTAGCAGGTATCATAGGATCGATAGAAAGAAGCTCTCCAAAAGAGCTCACAATTCCATAAAAGATATCTTTGTTCCAATATTCTAGGGGGAAACCTAAGAGTCTGACCCAAACTGGAACATTCTCAAAAATAGAGTCTAAAAGGTCCAAATTTAAAGACCATTTTTTAAGAGCGAGGGAGGATTTCCCTATTACCCATGGACCACCACTTCTTACTACCAAGATATCCTCCCTGGAGGTGAATTCAAATGAAAAATAGCATTTTGGGAGCACTGCTACTGAAAATTTTCCATGAGTTCTCCATTTGTTTTTGAAAAAATCCCTGACCACTTCAATATTTGGTCTAGGACCCATAAATTTCCCCACCAGGGTTCTTTCCATTAAAGAAATTTTATGATCAATTAACAGATTAAGCACATAAATTGCAAACTTACCTTTCTCACGGGAGGAGATATTTTGCACTGGAGGGAAAGAAGACTTTCCATTCGGTTTTATCCCAAATAGAGAAGCCTAAGGTTTCTGATTATCTCCATTTTCACCAGTGGTCCCCACCACACTTTTTGGTTTTCTACCTTTTTGAACAATACGGGAACCCTCAGAATTGGTAGCTGGAATATCCTTTCCTCTTGGGTCCATTAGAATTTTATTTCCAGGGTCTGCTTCTTCCAGATCAGCCTCACCTTGCTTCTTACTCGATACCAATGTTGATCCTGCCTAGGAATTCTCTGAACTTGCTCCGCCTCCATTTCCAATGCTTGATTTTTCAAAGTCCTTCTTTTCCCGCTCTTGCCTGTGTTCATGCCCATGCTCATGCTTAATTTGTTTGCATAGAATATATTATCATTTAGATATATTGTTGTATACATAAATAAATATATACATGTGTACATATAGATATATATTCTACTTATTTGTGTTTTTGAAAATTTCTAGACAAAGGTAAAATTCAACCCACTTAAGTAACAAAAGCAGGTAAGGTCCATGGAAAATCTCAAAGACTATTACCATATATGACATGATAACAAAAAATAGAGTTCTAAATTATAAAAAAACTATTAGGAAAACACTTAGGAATCACAAGTGATAGATGGTGGTAAGGCCACATTCAACTATTTGATAGAAGACAAGCAATCTAACTGAAGCAAACAATGACAAATATAGTACATAGTAAAAAGTTTTTGTTTAGATCTTTTATCTATTGTAAATTTCTCTTTCAACAATGCAATTTAATCAATATGGGAGAGAATGAAAGAGGTAAACAATAAATTAATAATTTATATAAACTATCCATGCAAAATATCTTACTGATTTTGCAGCTCAATAGTCTTAGAGCCATCCAAGATGCTTTAAAATGGAGCCGAAGACAATGAATTCAATAGTATCTAGTTATCAAACCAAAAACACAATAGTTCTTCTGACAATACAACTTCATCAAAATATATTGTCCCACATGCCAACATTCAATATTGCATTTACTTCGTCCACTGTCATTATGCAACGATAGGATTTATGTCGGTACAAAGAGTATATATTTCTAGAAGCAATATACAAGAAGGAAAAAATAGTAAAATGGTGAACAAATAATTGTATACATCAACATTTTACATATAGATATACACATACATATGTATATATATATACATATACATATACATATATATACATATACATATACATACACATACACATATATATGTACATATACATACATGTACATATACATATAAATATACATATACATATACATATAAAGATACATATATATTTAAATATACATATACATACACCTACAAACATACTTTTCTCCCTTCGTTTATCACTTGTAGCTATCTCTATGTAGCATTGGTGTTACACTCATTACCATATGAGGATTCAGCAAGAGTAAGCAGAGAATCATAAGCATGAACAATAAATTAATCATTTATGCAAAACACACATTTGAAACATACATATATATGCATGTAAGCATATATATATATATATATATATACATGTATACATATAGATATATTTGTATACACATAGACACACACACAAACACACACACACACACACACACACACACACACACACACACACATATATACCTGTGGTTGCTATTTTCTACAACCTTAAAACATACATTAGCATATTCAATTTAAAACAAAGCAAAACCTCAACATCCATATGAAATGAGTCAACATGATTTAATGATGCAATCCAAACAGAAAAAAGGGTTAAATAAACTAGATGAAAGCATACAATAATTCATGAAGTAAATAACATTACATAGTGGATTGGTGCTATTATTGAAAATAGCCCTTTCCCAATCCTTGATAGATAAGCTAAATGATATGAAAATGGAGTAAGATGGGAAAAATCAATTCTCAAGGAGAGTGACTTTGCAAGAGATTGTGGAGATTGTGGAGGATTTGCTCAAGAATGATGCCTCTATTTAAATATTTTCAAATGTTGAGTGATGAAGAGGGACCAATGTGGGACTAAGAAATAGGCCAATGAAAAGAGGCCACTTGTCATCATGTGAGTGGTTGATGCATGTGCAAGATTTGGGAAGTGTGCCCATGAGGGGGAAAATTTCAAATTTGAAATGAGAGTTAATGCTTAGTTTGACATTGGAAAGGGACATGTAAGAGACATGTAAGACCTATTAAATGCCTTGTTGGATGTAACTTTCAACTTTCTTTTGAATTCAAACTTGAGGGAATATTCCCCATGGATGCCATGTTGAGAGTAAATAAGGATTTAATAAATCAATAAATGGATTTATTTGTGCAAGTGGAGATATCTAGAGGATTTGACATGGATTATATTAGATTTAATTAGGATTAATTAGGTACGATGATGATTAGGATGCTTGACCTTTTTGAATCAAATATTTGGATTTATTTAACTCAGAAAAGGATGGAATATGATTTGGAGATTTAATTAAATAAAGTCCTGATTTTTTTATGAATGGAATATGATTATGCATGATGTAAATTTGACATGTCTACATTTTTCCCCTCTTTGAAGCAATGCACTTGTTGTGCTAGTTCAAAGAATAAAATTCCATGATCGAAACTTAAAATTTTTCTAATTTTTCGGATGCCCCAGCGAAAAGAAGTACACTAGTACATTGCCCGCTCAAGAGATTGAGCGAATAGATTCAATTTGAGGGTCTATCTCACGATAAAGAGGTTCAAAATTGATGGTTATGGATGAGATGATTTTAAGATGCTTAGAATAACAGATCTATATTATCCTAAACAACTTAAATGATGATATGATGTGAGATGGATGATATGAACGATGTGATATGGTGTGATTATGCAATGGATGATTTATGAGATGCTTAGACTAACAAATCTATATTATGATGATGATATGTTGTGATTATGCAATGCATGATTTATGCAGATGCTTAGACTAACATATCTATATTATGATGATGATGTGAATGCAATGCATGTGAAATGATCATTGTTTCCTATTATGTATGATATGAATGATATGTGGCATGCTGATAGCTTTGTGGATGCAAGATGGATGCATGATGGTGCATGATAGATGTGGGATGGATGCATAATGGATGCATTGGTGATGAAGATGTTAGTGCGGAAATGAGATGATGACAAGAGGATCCAACAACTCCATGATCTGACTACACTTTATTAGAGATGATGATGATGATAGATGATGATTATGATGATAAATGATGATGATATGCTTATCAAGGATTGGGACTTTGTGTCTTGCCAAATCAACCTGATCTTGCCACTCTCTCAACCTATCCATTGCACCTGGACATGAACTCATGTATCCACTCAACACTGTGTGAGGAGTCAGTGGCTGCTGGCCCGTTGCCAACTCAAATGGCGAAAACTGACTCGATGCACTCTTCTGCATGTTGTAACAAAACTGAGCCGAGTCCAACAAGCTTAGCCAATTGGACTGATCTGCCCAAAAAAAGTTCCTGAGGTAGTCCTCTAGAATCGCATTGATCCTTTCTATCTGCCCATCCGTCTCAGGATGATGACTGGTAGACATGAGCAACTTTGTTCCTATCAGTTTGAACAACTCAACCCAAAATGCACCGGTGAACCTGGTGTCCCTATCACTTATGATACTGAGTGGCACACACCAATGCTTCACAACATTCCTGAAAAAGTAGTCTGCAGCATCCTCTGCCTTGCACGGTGCCTTGCACGGAACAAATATGGCATACTTGGAGAATCTGTCGACCACCACCATAACATTGCCAAACCCATCCACCTCTGGTAACCCCATGATGAAATCCATACTAACACTGGCCCACAGTCTCACTGGAACAGGTAGGGGTTGCAACAATCCTCCTGAAGGTTTTGTCACCACCTTGTCTTGTTGGCATATGAGGCAACTCTTGACATACTCATCTACATCTTGCCTTATCCTTGGCCAAAAGAAACCCCTTTCTAGTAGTGCAAGAGTTCTCTTCTACCCTGGGTGCCCAGCCCAATGACTGTCATGACACTCACATAAGAGTTCCCTTCTCAAATTCTTCCACTTTGGGACATAAACTCAATCCTGGGTGAAGAACAACATCCCATCTCTAATGTTGAACTTTTGAGTTCTCCCCTCCTTGGCCTGTCTGAAGAGCTCGGTTGCTTGAAGATCCATCACATACCCTTCTTTGATGGATTCCAATACTAACTCAGATAGCACCACCCTGCTTTCTCCTACTTTTGGCACTACTTCCTCCATAGCAGCTAACTGAGCCTTCCTGCTTCGAGCATCTGCCACAACATTTGTTTTCCCAGGGTTGTAGACGAGCTCAAAATTGAACTCAGCCAAGAACTCTTGCCACCTGGCTTGCTTTGGAGTCAACTTGGCCTGTGTTTTGAAATAGGTCGAGGATACATTGTCTGTCTTCACCACAAACTGAGTCCCTAAGAGATAATGCCTCCACACTCTGAGACAATGGATGATCCCGGTCATTTCCTTCTCATGGGTTGGATAGTTATTCTCTCTATCCTGTAACTTCCTCAATTCATAGGCCATTTAATGCCCATCCTACATCAACACTCCTCCAACAGCATAGTCTGAAGAGTCGCTTTGAACCTCAAAAGGCCTAGCGAAGTCAGGCAATGCCAACACTGGCGACATTGTGAGTCGCTCCTTTAATGTGTCGAATGCCTTCTAGCACTTGTCTGACCACACCCACTTCCTATCCTTCTTCAGAAGATTAGTGAGAGGTGCTGTGCACTTGGAGTACCCCTCCACAAACTTCCTATAATAGTTGGCCAGACCTAGAAACTGCCTCACCTCATGCACATTCTACAAGGGCTCCCAATCCCTGATTGCTCTCAGTTTCTTTGGATCTGGTCTGATCTTCCCCTTCCCAATGATATGACCCAAGAAGTGCACCTCTTCCTGAGTAAACACACACTTCTCCTTTTTGACAAATAGATTGTGCTCCCTGAGCAACTCAAAAACCTCTGCCAAATGTTGCTTGTGCTCCTCCATGTTTCTGTTGTAAACCTAGGATGTCATCCAAATACACCACAACAGATTTATCCAACAATGGCTTGAACACATCGTTCATGAGTGTGCAAAAAGTAGCTGGCGCATTGCATATCCCAAAGGGCATCACTCTGAACTCGTATGACCCATACCTGGTCACACACGCAACCTTCTCCTCATCCTGAGGTGCTCTCCTCACCTGATAATACCCCTGCTTTAGATCTAGCTTGCTGAACACTTGAGCTCTTGACAATCTGTCAAAGCAATCTACTATGAGAGGTAAGGGATACTTATTCTTGATGGTTAGCTTGTTGAGGGCTCTGAAATCCACACATAACCTTAGTGTTCCATCCTTTTTCTTCTGGAACAACATAGGCACCCGATAAGGAGATCTCGACGGTTGAATGTAACCCGCCTCAAGCAACTCCTCCAACTGCTTCTTGAGCTCAACCATCTCTGGACCAGACAACCAATATGGTGCCTCGGCTGGAGGCCTCGCCCCTGATTCCAACTCAATCTTATGATCCACGGCCCGCCTTGGCGGAAGTTGTGCAGGCAATTTCTCTGGCATCCTATCCTTGAACTCAATTATGATCTCATCCACTTCTTGTGACATCAGAGTCTCCTGGACCTCGTCCAACTCATCCCACCCACCAGGTAGTGCAGCTAGGAAAATAGGCTCATCTTGCTTCTTCCCTCTCACCGCGCGCTTCATGCTGAACGCTGAGACCACCTGAGTCTTCCCTGGTTGTCGCCGATCTGATGTCTTGACCACACAAGTCTGATTCAAATCCAAGAACATCAAGGACTCCAAATGTGGAATCACTGCAACTCTGCCAATCCTGAGAAACTCCTGACCATTATCAACTTGAAATCATCCATATCAATCGCCATGAGATCCATGTGGCCCTGCCACCCTCCAACTCTGACCGCCTGGTTCCTCACAAACCCAATCACCTTCTTAGCCGGCGAATTGACAGTCTTAAAGGAGCTCATGTTGGGTTGCACATTGAGCCCCATCTCCATGACTCTCCTCGCAGAGATGTAGTTGTGTGTGGCACCGGAATCTATCATCCCCATGGCATTCTTTCCATTTATCTGGACCTCCACATAACACAACCAATTCTTATTCATTGGTTGGGCCATTGTAGCCTTCACCTGACTTTGAGCTCCAAGAGCTCCCAAACCTGACATATGAATCACCCCCATGGCTGGAGCCTCTGCATCTGGCAACGTTGCTACAGGACTCTGAGCTATATTTGTATTGCTCAACCTCTGCCTCTCCACCTTATTTTTGATTAAACACATAGATATGATGCATCAAGTTATAAAGAACCAGGATGGTGTTGTACCTAGTACGATGGACTTTGACTCGACAAACAGATAGGAGTATTCTTATTCACACTTGACATACAAAACCCTTGCTAGGATGTACCTAACAAAGAAAGTACTTGCCAAGTTATTTTACAAGAACATCCAACAAGCACAACAAAAAAAATGATAATGATCGTTGCCCCATTCCTATCTCTCTAAATCCTTTGTTCGGATATCATCGAGAGCTCCTTGGAATGAGCGTAATAAGATAAATCAAAAGAAAAGATCAAGTATGCAAACAAGTCAATGTTCTTCATATCTTTAGCCAAAGGGATGTGTTTTGATAGGATAAGAATCCAAGGTGATATCCAAAATGATGCCCATTGTTAGAACGATATATCCTAGGACATGCATTGTATAGGATGATGATAGTTTTGATAAGTTGATTGATAGGTTGTTGATATAAAGTTGATTGACATGTTTGCAACTGATCAAGAGTTTGATTTTGTTTTAAATGTTTGTTGTTTGCTTCTAATTTTACGATTAAAGATTGATTTTGATGGTTGTTGTGATTGTTTCTATTTGTGTTGCCAAAGGATGAAGGTGATGCTTGGTTTATTATGGATGGTTGATTATTGCGGGTGAAATCAAAAAGAGATGGATGGATTTTTTCAAATATTTGGAATTTTTGACATTTTGAAAATTTTTGAGGCTGTTTTTGGTGTTTTTCGATTTTTCAAATGTTTTGATTTTTTATTTTTTGAATGTTTTTATTTTGATGTTTTTTTGGAATGTTTTGGATTTTGATGTTTTTTTAATGTTTTTGGATTTTTATGTTTTTCAAATGTTTTTGGATTTTGATGTTTTTGAATGTTTTTGATTTTGATGTTTTTCAAATATTTTTGGATTTTGTGTCTTAGGGGCTGATCAAAGATTTAGCCTTGCCTATGTTTAAGCTTAGAGACGAAGTACTTCAAATTCCAATGTTTTTGATGTTTTGAAAATTTTTGAGTGTTTTTTGGATTTTTTGATGTTTTGGATGTTTTTGGATTTTTTGATTTTCTATTTTTCTGATGTTTTTGGATTTTCACATGATTTTGACAATTTAGATATGGACATGTGTGATGATATCAATGCTCTATTTGGGGATTTTGCTAAAAACCAAGCTAAGGTTGATTGATCAGATCAATGGATTGATGATGATCATAACATTGTTGAGGATGCACAATAATGCAAGGATTTGATTGATCAGGATTGATAATGATTGATGATGATGACATTGTTGAGGATACACAAAAATGTGAGGATAGTGTTAAGCAACACAAGGATAACCTGATGATTTCTTAATTGTATTTGATTGATCATGATTAATGAAGCTTGATTTTGGAACAAAAGATGTCTGAATGATTTGATGTGACGTTGACGTGCAACTTAGATGCAACTGATATTGATTATTTGGATTGATGAAAGATGAAAGATGAAGACTGATAAGGACCATTTGCTCATCAAAATGTGCCATGGGCTAGTGATTTGGATTTTGGATCACAAATTCTTTGACCAATTTGGTTTCATGTTTTGCCAATGTTCAGATTGCCTCATAAGTTAGAGGATATAGATCAAGATTTATTCCTAAAGAAAGATCTAAATATTTGCCCCCAATGTCTAGCAATGTAGGGAATGTCATAGATGGATGCTTAGATAGGTGTATGGATGGATGGATAAGGGAAGCATGCAAAGGATGCCAAGTATTATCTTGCGATAAGATGAGGTGTTCAGATAACAAATGCTCATTTGTATAATGCTTCATGGCTCATATAACGTTGGATAGGACAAGATCCTTGAAAATGACCCTTGTCAAGATGTTTACCATAAGCAAGCATAAAGTGTGCCCCAAAGTTTCATCAAGATCAAGATAACTCGGACTATGGATGTAGATATATGAAAATGGATTAGATAAATGGTTTATGGATGAATGGATTTATTATGGCTGAGATGGATGGAATGATGGCTTTATTATGGATGGGATGAGATGCTTTCAACCAAATTGGTGCACGTCGATGCTCGATTACACAGATGATGCTTGTTTGCTAGGTTTTCGTCATGGTCTTTCCCAAAGTGCTGCCTATGCAGTTTTCACTAGAGGATGATTTTTCTCTTTACTGTTTTCAATCCTTTTTCCAAATTTTTTGGATTTTTTGCTCTTTTGATTTTTTTGTTGTGTTTTTCTGTGAAACATTTAAATCTCATGCTGAACCACAAGGTGTTGTTGATGTAGATTCCCCTATCATAATGTGCCATCGATATCCTTCTTGAAGAAGTTTCTTTGCTAAGATACGTGCACTTGAATGAAACTTTTGGGATTCCTAATTTTCTTTGACAATACCAAAGTTAATTTTTTGTGTGTGTGCACATCGCAATAGAGTGCCCTCGAAATCATTATGATGAAGGGTTGTTGCCAATACATGGTCAATGTGAGAATTGGATATTATGCATGGAGGCGTGGATGGAGTGTTTTTAGGGATAAGAGATGGATTGGTTGACAGTTTGGAACCTTTGACTCTCCAAACTTGGGAATATGAGAAATGATGGGTGGATACGAAAGTGTGCATGGAATTAGGACCAACTGCTTGATACACTTTGTACGTCACTTGAAAATCCTACTTTTTTCTTTTGTGGACATCTTTGAAGGATACATTTCCTTTTTTTATTTTTCCCCATAGTTTCTTTGACTGATGGAGTTTGATAGGGATGATCTTTCTTTGTATTCTTTGGTATCCACTTGTATTTGATTTTTCCATTATTCTTCTCTACTTCTTTTGCTTTGATAACTTTGTTTGTGCTTTGATTCACATCCTTTATTTGATGTTGGTTCCAATTTATGGATGGGGTGATGGGTGGATGAAGATTCATGATGTGGCTGGTTGTAGTATTGGCATTAGTTTCATCATAAGGATTCTTCATGTTCCCTATGTTGACGTTTGCTTGAGACAAAGTTGCCCCTAGTATGGTGGTAGTAGTCTGTTCATGCTTTGATTCTTCCTATTTTGAGATGTCTTGTTCAGTAAACATTCTCTAACAAATGACCACTGTAGATGACATTGTTTTAATTTTCCGCTCTGCTAACTCTAGATTATATTGTTCTATCTAACTTGCTTCCTTGAGTGGATAATGTTCGATATCTTCATACATGATGTCCTCATTCTAAATTTTGGATATATATATATGATCCTTATGTTGACAACTCTCTTTGATTATAGGAATCAATAACCTGCTCTCTTTGTGTAATAATATCAGGAGTAAAGGAATCCTATTCTGAATGAAGATCATCGACGTGTCCATCCATAGAAACAACCTCATGGGTAGATGGATGAATATGCATTATGCTGATGTGATCATCATTTGCGACATCTTGTATGGATAGGAGAGTTTCCATTAGATCATTATAGTAGGTCAAAGATACAAATTCTTGATCTTGAATGATTTTAGAGTTGCTCTTGACATGCTTTGGATCAAGTTCTTGACATGGGTCAGTTTCAAAGGATGGATTACTTACAAATGGTTATTGGATATCTTCATTAGGAATGGGGAATGGCTCAATATTCTCTTGATCTTTGAGTGGACTTGGATCAGGTGTTGAGTTGAAGATTCCTTCAATATTGACAATCACGAGGTCGAAGGAAGTCAATATGTCTTGGAAAGGACCATTGCTAGACTTTGGTGAGAGCTATTGATCATGCTTTAGAATAAATTCTTGAGATATGCCCTCTAACTCATTAGGTGATGTAGAGACATTTTCAACATGATCATTGATCGATTCCTCATTGGATGAGGCAAAAGAATATTTATTGATGGATAGATCTTGATCACTATCTTCAACAATTGTGGCAAAGAGATTGTGAGTGTCTTCAACCATAAGGTCATGTGATGTTGACATTTCTTGAATTGGATCATTGTTGGGTATTATTGGTGGATTTTGATCATGATTGAGAAGTGACTCTTGACATATGTTCATTTGATCATTGGATGGAGTAGACACAACTTCAAGGTGCTCAGTGATGGATTGATCTTTCTCCTTGTTCTCCACAGTCGTGGTGGAGAGATTGTCAATGCTATCATTGTCCCCAATAGTGATTATCTTCTGATCAATCAGGTATTGGATGAGTTTTTTGAGTCGAATACAATATGATGTTTTGTGTCCCTTTATTCTATGATAATCACAAAGGTGCTTCCCATTATAGCCTGGCAGTTTTATGGTTGGTTCTTGATAGTTCACATAAATGGGGATTTTGATGAGATTTTCTTGCACCAATTGTTGTAGGACTGAATTTATTGGTCTCCCAAGTGGAGTGTATTTTTTCTTGTTTCCTTGTGAGATTTTCACTTTAAATTGACCTTGTGGTGAATGATTTTGGAGGTGTGGTGATTGACCTTTGAGATGTGGTGATTGATCTTTGAGATGTGTTGATTGTGTTTGTTGTTGATGTTGTTGATCCTGATATCTGACTTCTTTCCATTGGAGATGTTTTTCTTGATGCAGTTGTGGATATAACTCAAAGATTTGATGACATGGTTCAACCAATGGAGGAATGTATTGATTTTGGAGAGAAGATATCTCTTGGTTCAATAATTCAATTAGTTTGGCATGTGAAGCAAGTTGTTCTAGTGAAATTTGATCTTTATTTTGACTTCCTTGATTTGGGTTCTGTCCAAGCAAATTTGGAGTGTGTACTTGTGTTTGATTTTGGACAATGTTTTGATTTGGGATGACACTCAAATTTGGCATGACAGACTGAAATTGACCATTGTTCATGTTTGGAATATTCATATGATTTGCAAATGTATCCATCCCAAAGTTTTCTAGATTCATGCTTCAAAAACTTGTTCTTGGTACATTCTCATTTAGCATATAGGGATTTGGTGGGATGGCATTGTTCATTTGAAGGCTCATGCTTTGATTGTTCGGTTGGTGGATTTGTAGGTTTGGACTTGGATTTAACATCGGGAAATGTGTTCCAATATTTGATTTGGGCATAGTCACACTTGTATTATTGACCTTTGTTGAAGGTACTGATGCCATGTACAGTTCATATAGATGTGAGTTTTGATAATCAATTGGCATTGTAAGGATTTGATATCTTAGTTGACTTGAATTACTCATGATGTATGGATCAAGTTTATATTCCATGTTCCTCTTCTATTTTGACCTTGTTGCAAAAGTGACCTCTAAGGTTCTTAGGACTAATGACGAGATGAAAGATGAAAGGTGTAAAATGATATGAGTGTTGAATGTTTAGGGACTTTGGATCAATGCTAGACTTATGGTTTGATTTTGATAGGTTCGATTTAGATAATGAACTTGTAAACCCTAAGATGTTGGATGTGATCTTAGGATGAATTTGTTCAAAGGATTTCCGGTTTAATTAGAGGTATGAGAAAAGATGCATTCCCCTACACCTAACTAAACAAGGTGATTTTGATTTTTTGATGACTTACATAAGTCTAGAATGATGTTTCCAAAAGCTCTAAAGTTGTTCGGGGGATGAAGATGATAAATGTTTGGATGAATGAAGTGTTTGATTTGATTCTAAATGAACCTAGGAAGGACTTGTTGACAAGACCAAGATAGTGAAGAACATGCCTTTCTCTAAGAGTAATTCGAAATCAAAAGATCAATGTTTGCATGAAAACTATATGACCAAAAGATGCCAAGCACATATGTGGGGTCCAATTGATTTAATCTTTGCTTATTCTTTTTACCACAAACATGCTCTTGATTAGGTTTTGAATTTAGATGTCTAATGTCTCAACTTTCCCCTTATTCCGCAAAGTGTATTATGTGAAAAAAAAAGAAATTTGAGGCAAGAGTTACCTAAAGTTGACTTTAGTAAAAGCAAATTGAGATGAAATCCAAATTTTTAGATGCCTCTAAGGACACGAATCCCAAGGGAAAGCAATAACATGTGAATTTTTTTAAGGATATTTACCTCTCCTAAAGGGTTTGCAATTTTGATGATTCATTGAATGTTTGTTTTGATATTTTCGATAAAAGAACCATGTTTTCAAACTGACTCACAAACAATATAACACCCTAGCTCAATTGGTATGTTTTTTCTCAGTGGGCTTGCCTCATGCTCTTCGTAGTAGAAGATATCACTTTACATGCAACCAAGGACAAAATATAAAGGTATGTTAAGAATGAAGTCTTAACCTCTATATTTCAACCAAGATCAGACATGGAAAGTAACTTCTTGGAATCTAAGTTGGAATACACCACTTTGATAAACTCGTTGGATGGACTAGTTGGCAACTACAAACAAGGTTCTTAATGATAGAACCTCAGGGACATGGCACATTGCGAGCGTCCAGCAAGCCACTAAAGGCTTTAATCAATCCTACTAGGAGCTCTTATACATTTTACAGTAGTACACCATTCTTAAAGACACTATACAGTTAAGGCCTACATACCATGAAGACTTGACAGTTTAGTCTTATCCATTTATATACCAACCCAAATGAAAAACCAGTTGGAGTTGCCTTCAAGTTCTCCTTTCGGATGTGTCTCTTAGGCAGGCCCCTCTAAAGGTGACTCAATGCACTAAAATGCATTTTGAGTGTTTCTCTTGCACCCTAGATCACACGAAGCGCAATGGGAGAGGATACGCATTCAAAATGCACCAAACACAAAATCACTCAACTCAAACACTTGTTCGTTTTAGCCTTCAAAACAATGATGAGTTCATTTTAAAAGCACTAAGATGAAATGTGAGATTGATTGTTCAATTTTAGTCCAAAATCAAAAGGCTAGTCAGTTTCTAAGTTGAGTTTTAATCCAATTTTGAAAAGAACATTAATGATGTAGTTGGCCTAAAAATAGAGAACAAAAGCAAAAAATGAATACTCTAAGCATTTAAAAATGCTTTTGTCAAATTTCAAGTTTAATGCTCAAGGGCCACTTTCAATTCAAAAAAATTCTCCAAAGATTGTTTCCTTTGCTTCAAGTTTCCAAGTTCCCTGTGTAAGCAGAATCTGCAAGATAAAAACATAAGAGAATTAATTGTTAGGAAACAATTTAGGAAATAAATATTGAAAGAAAATCAATTTCAAATATGTGTAAAATTTAATGATGATATCTAATTGATAATATTCAGAAATTAGTCAATTCAAGTTTGATGTCCAATGCCCACTTCAAATGTGCTTGTGATTCTTTAATTCCAATGGTCAATTCTAATGCCACCGTACAGATTCAGGAAGGAAAATAAAAAAAAGCTCTAAATGCCCCCATAGATCATTGTCTTGATGCTGAACCCAATGCCAAGAAAACTGATGTTTCAAGGTTTTTAATAGAAGACCTGCATGCTTCAGTAAGTATTATAACTATCAATGATAAATCAAATATAATCTTGAATGGAAATATAACTCAGCAAGCATGAAATGCAATTATTGGCAACAACTCATTAACGAATTTTCAAAGAATTTTGACATGACAATGATGAGTAAACATGGCAATATTAATGACAGAGCATTATTTTACTTAGTCAAAATCACGCCCTACACTAGTTAAGATCTTGTCATTGCTTGATTAATAGCTTTGGTTTTGCACATTGTTCAATAAGTTGCTACTAAAGTAGGTATGATTTTAATTGGATGAATAGCTTTTGATAATGTTAATAAATTCTCCTCCGCATTAATTTCATTACTCAAAAACACATGAGGAGAGCTTCAATGCCTGTAAATACACCATAAAAGAAAACAAGTTTCTTTACCTACCACAAGACAATTACCCAGAGGCTTACCGTCCCGCCTGGGAAACTTGGCTACCTCCATTGTCTTGGACATACAAAACAACAAGCGCGTGGATTCTAGTCATAGTTTGGTTGACCAGTGAGCGACCTCTCATTTCATCTGTTCCTGGTAGAGGGATTTAATGTAGGCATCTGCACCACCCTGATGTCATGGTACGAAAACATTTCTTGGGTGTCGCTTCCATCTGATTACGTTCTGTCCATTCCCACTAGTGAGCTTTAAAGTCTGCAAGGTATGTGCTTTATGGTAGAATGATAAAACGCGTACGCATGAGGTGAGTGATTCATATTCGACCATTGAAATTGCAAATGAATTGAGCTTTCTTGACAAACTAAACTTTCAAATCTATCATAAGCATTCTATCGTGATTAATCATTAGTCGTATCGTTCACTTAAACTGCTATTATAATCAGAAAAATTGAAGGAAATCATAAAACCATAACTACATCGCCCATTCCAGAAATAAGTCATAAGTGGTTTGTCCTCAAAAGTTTGTAGCATCCAAACAAAGTGTCAGACTAGACTCAATTTGTTGAGCAGCTATCAGAATAGACTGAAATGCCTGCATATGTGTTGTAGTTAAAGACAAATCAGTGGAGTGTTAGCGCAAGTCACACCATAAATGAATCCAATGTGGATCCTACATCCCACGACAAGCTGCTTTTGTAAGAAGTCGACAGAGAAGCTAGGAAGGATTTAATGTTGCTGGTGTGTTCTTATCGGTACAATGAATGTGGATGAGGTCTCTTGGAATGCGCGAACTGCTTTTCATATTGAAAAGATTTTAAAAACTTTCAAGCAAACTATATTTGGTGTGTGAAGGAGACAACCACATTTTTTAAGCAAATGCATTTGGCAGCAATAGAAATAAATGCATCTACACCACCACTTATTGATTAAAGAGATGGCAGAAGATACATTTATTAGGATTTGGGTTGCATGTGGCCTGCCTTCACTTGTTGTTTTGAAATTTATGGCACAGACAAAGAGTTGTTTCTTTATTGACAAAGTGATTTTATGATCCCTGTGTGCAGATCTTACTTGGTATCCAAAAACATGAATATCACACACAGCTGTTTATTTTTTATTTTACTTTTCAACGCAGCCTTCTGTAGTATCTACCCCGCCACAGAAATTTAATTAGTAACGTAGCAAAAGCAATGGCGATATCAGTAGCAGTTAAAGCATTCCAAATGAGTAAGACAACAATTAACGCGAATAACAAAGGAATTTCAGTATATTATAGTTAAAGACTTTCTAGCAAATGCAAGGCAATGAAAGAATAGTCAAGAGACGTGAACTGTGTGATAGAATACCTCAGAAAAACATTATCTCATAGACATGCAATAATTGCGAAATATGCAAAAAACGCGTTTATTAAAGAGGCTGTAGAAATTTTCAAGGAAATGTGACTGTCAGGTGTAAATCTGTATTCCACAACCTATGCAATCATCCTTCCAGCCCGCAGCCAAAATAGAGGCATAGAGTAGGTTGTGAGTTGTTAAACAAAGAACCTCAAGGAAATGTGATTTCATGGAATGCAATGATTGGAGGGTGCGCACCGACTGGATTTGTTTCAGACTGCTTGGATATGTGCAAAATGCACTTTTTGAAAGGCTTTAGAAATTTTCGAGCAAAGGTTACATGCAGGTGTAAAATAGAAACAACATTCCACATCTATCTTGCGCGGCCTCCTTTCCTGTGCACACATGAGAGGTATGTAAAATGTGGGAGTTTGACAAGGCCTGTGAACTGTTTGACAAACATCCTCAAAGAAATTTTGGGTATAAGAAACTTTCAAAGCTAGGCGTAAGAAATGACAACGACCATAGATGTTTTCAAGTCAATACATTTAGCAGGTGTAAAAGCATGGCACCTAGATTTTATTCAAGAAACTTTCGAGCTAACTCAATTCGCAGGCGTGAAGCCAAGTTCTACAACCATTGCGCTGCATCCTCTCTTCTTGTGTCAAAATGAGAGTTTTGGAATAAGTTATAGGCATCAATCAAAGCAAGGAAGGTAGAAGCGTTTTGTCAGATTTTGTCTTTGAACCTGCCCTGGCCGACATATTCTCAAATGTGGACGTAGAGACAAGATACAATGCAGATTATGGATGCAAATGAGGTATTTTTTTCAGTTGTCACAGTTGAAATTTCCTTGGGTGACATATATTGAAAAAGTGGAAGCATAGACAAGTCGTGTCCTATTACAAGCTAACTTGAAGAAATTTGGGCTCGTGGATACACTCCTGAAAACCTCATATACCAAAGTGTGGGGCTGATCTAGATTTAAGGGTAGCACTAGTGGGTCTGAATGGAGCTTGAAAAATTACATTGCTGAAACTAATGACTGGTGATTTGACTCCATTGGATGGCATGGTAAAGCACCATAATCATCTTCGTATTGCTCAGTATCACATCCATCTTGCTGAAAAGCTAGATTTGGAATGTCTACATCATAGTACACGATGCATGGATATAATGATATCGAGGAAGAAAGGATGCATTCCGCAATTGGAAAATTTGGACTCACAGACAAAGCTCACATTACGCTCATGAAGAACTTATCTGATGGCAGAAAAGCCGTGTGATTTTTTTGCATGACTTGCTTGGAGGGTACCTCATCTTCTTTTGCTCGATGAACCAACTAACCATCTTGACATTGAAACTATTGATTCACTTGTTGAAGCATTGAATGAGTGAGGTGGGGGGAAGTGTATCACAAGAAATGTCTATTAGCTTACACAAGTAATATTCAATGGGGAAATAAATGCGCAGACCTAGGATTTTGAAATGCACATGCTGCAAGATAAATGTGCAGACCTATGGATTGGCAAATACATCTTCTCAACACTATTCACGAGTATTCCCTCGGCAAATAAATTCCTATCTAATGCCATCACTCCCTATAAATGCCTCCATCAATTTTGAAGAGAAACAAATAGTTTATTAGTGCGCAGCCAGTCATTAAAGACTGCCACATTAATGATGGAGTGAGATATTTGTAAATATACAGCTCTTTTGGGACAACGCATCAGAAAAACAAATGTGGACACAGATTTTTAGTCGAGGTTGATTTGGCTTGCCATAATGAACTACAATCATGGAAAGTCTGCATAATACATATCTATAGCAAAATTAAGCCTTTGAGATAGCACTATCGGAAAAACAAAATATGACTGTCATGCCCTTGAAGTAAAAAAAAAAAAGTGTTATAACAAGAGCCCTCCTTCTAGCGCCAAATGTGGTCGCTGATTTCTGCAAATGGTTAAACCTGAAAACATACATTAGCATATTCAGTTTAAAACAAAGCAAAACCTCAACATCTATATGAAATGAGTCAACATGATTTAATGATGCAATCAAAACAACAAAAAGGATTAAATAAACTAGATGAAATCATACAATAAATCATGAAGTACATAACATTCCATAGTGGATTGGTGCTATTGTTGAAAATAGCCCTTTCCCAATCCTTGATAGATAAGCTAAATGATATGAAAATGGAGTAAGATGGGCAAAATCAATTCTCAAGGAGAGTGACTTTGCAAGAGATTGTGGAGATTGTGAAGGATTTGCTCAAGAATGATGCCTCTATTTAAAGATTTTCAAATGTTGAGTGTTGAAGAGGGACCAATGTGGGACTAAGAAATAGGCCAATGAAAAGAGGCCACTTTTCATCATGTGAGTGGTTGATTCATGTGCAAGATTTGGGAAGTGTGCCCATAAGGGGGAAAATTTCAAATTTGAAATGAGAGTTAATGCTTAGTTTGACTTTGACAAGGGACATGTAAGAGACATGTAAGACCTATTAAATTCCTTGTTGGATGTACCTTTCAACTTCCTTTTGAATTCAAACTTGAGGGAATATTCCCCATGGATGCCATGTTGAGAGTAAATAAGGATTTAATAAATCAATAAATGGATTTATTTGTGCAAGTGGAGATATCTAGAGGATTTGACATGCATTAGATTAGATTTAATTAGTATTAATTAGCTAGGATGATGATTATGATGCTTGACCTTTTTGACTCAAATATTTGGATTTATTTAACTCAGAAAAGGATGGAATATGATTTGGAGATTTAATTAAATAAAGTCCTGATTTATTTGATAAATGGAATATGATTATGCATGATGTAAATTTGACATGTCTACAATACCTATTTGAAGTTTCCACCTAGATTCTCACCAGCCTAGCTGCAAAAGGGTTTGTCAACACTAGGGTCCGTCAACTAGCAGGGAGGGCTTCATTTTTTTTATGGTTATGTGGGAATTGGAAATTATGTGGGTTGGTCGTAGTGGAGAATTTTGTTGTCATTTTAGGGGAGGTGAATGGTAAGTGTTTGACATAGACCTTTGCAAGTACAAGGGTTGGCGGTGGTGGAGGTGCTCTCCTTGAAAGCTGGAAGGTGAATGGTAAGTCCTTGCTCAGCTCATGGTCAATGCAATATGTGGATGTTATACGATGGAGGCAGATAAAGTAAATGTGATATTGAATGCATATGTGCATATATATACATATATAGATGTTGACATATATATATATGTATATATATATGTATATATATGTATATACATATATATATATACATATACACAAATGCATAGAGACGTAAATATATACAAAGTTAGTTTCATGAGTGTAAAGTGTTATTATTTGTAGGATCTCTTCATATCTATTCAATTGATTTGTTAGAAGTTCGCAATAGGGATTTTGTCAGGCCATCTGCGAATAAGACTTATTGTCTAATAGCTCTACAACAATTTGTCTATTTGTCTATGATATTTAGTTTGAGGGAACGTAGCTTGAATGTTCGATTAAGCCTGCAACATTATCTATATATATAAATATATACATACGTACATATATATATGTATATATACAAATATATATATACACATGTATATATATACAAAAAATATTTTTTTTGTTGTTTACTATTATCCTTTCTAATATCTCTTCCTATCTATTCAATTTATTTGTTTCAAGTTTCCGACAAGATTCTCATCATTCCAAGTGTGAATAGGACTTCTGGTGCAATAAGTTTGTTATAATTTCTCTACTTGTCCTTATCTATGTGTATGTTTTCCATTGCATCCATTACCATAGGAGCAATTGTACTTATCTGTGTGTAGGGTCTAGGGTTGTATGAAAAATAAACATATTGAAGATAAAATTACTATGCTGACTATTCAATGTTATTGCTATAGATTTTGTACAGTTTATGTATTTGTGTATTATATAATGAAACAATGCCTCAATTATTCTAATAATTCTTTGATGTGTTCAAATTTATATCTCTACCTGATATGGTATCTTTTTGAAATTTATATTTGTTAAGAAGAGAGTATGATTTAGAGAATGCAACTTACTCAATATATTCACTTGCATCTTTTGGAGCACATATTCATAATGCCAAAATAACTATTCTAACAATGCAATAGAATCAAAATATTTTCTTGCAATTTTTTGGGTATACATTCTAACTACATGAGAATTCCACAGACTTAATCATGAAGTAAATGCCAACTGATGAATTAAATGTGATATTTAATGTAGCAATCTAGGAAAGTATACTTTGATTAAGTTGCATTGTGCAAACAACAATTGTGGTGTTGGTTTTGTAGCAGACAAATGTAATACTATTGTTTTGGTTACATGTGTGTGTATCTTTGGCGTTGTAGACATTACCATAGGAGACATTGTAGTTATCTTTGTGCAGGCTTAAGGGTTGTATGCTATAGATAAATAGGGAAATTATAGTTATGTGTATGTTATTTGTGGTGATGTAGCTCAAATTTTCAATGAAGCTTGTGGGGTTATACTAATTTTTACATGGGTTCTTTCTATAGAAGATTAATTATTGTTAATATCTTCTTGTTTTATATTTCTATCTTTTGCATTATAGCCATTTTTGACACTTGGAAGAGATTATCGGTCTTTGGGGGTGGAGAGACTGTAGTTAAATATTCTTTCTTTTGTCAAAAAAATATGGATAGGGTTACTAATTTTTGGCTGTTGAGTTTTATTCTAATTCCTCTTCTATCATTTTTTGATTTCACTATTTCATTGGCCTATGCTATCATAGAAGATGCCACACACTTAATCTACTTGTTCATTTTGTGGCAATGCAAACCTTAGTAATTAGATGTGTTGTTGATAAAGAAGGGTATCCTCGATACAAGGAAGGGGAATGACAAGTGCTTGTTGCCGTGAGGACCAATGGGTTGTGTCATTGCACAATGTCAATAGATGAAGTAAATGCAATATTAAAATTTCTCCATGCTCATATATTTATGCATAGATACATATCTATACACATGTATATATATAATATATATAAATACATACATACATATATACATGTATATATATACATATTTACACATGTATATACATATGTCATACACAAGCAACACCACAATGGATCTTTGGACAATGCAAATTAACCAATACATTTTCTTCCCTTAAAAAGAAAAAGAACAATGAAAAGTGATAGTTTGTTATAGGAAGCTTTGAATAGATGATGGGAAAAGAGTATCATGCAACATATACACATGCACACATGCACACACATATACATATATATATAGGTATATACATCTGTATAAATATGTATATATGGATAAATACATGTATGCATGTTTCACTAAGAGATGTGTTGCAATTTCCCTATTTCTCCATAATACATAATATCTTCTTGTATTTTTTTTGTCTTTGAGGTTAAACATAAATAAATTCTATTCATGGCTTAGCTAATAGAAACCTCATCAGAAACTTCAAACAAATAACAAACACTCTACATATCTATATATTTGTAATTTCTCCATCCATACATGTGGGTAGCATATCAAAATCAAAAGCATAGGACATTAATAAATGTGCAAATGTAAACATGCGAACACAGGAATATATTACGTTCATATTTGTGAAAGGGTAGTGTTAGATAAGATGTAGGCATACCTTGTGTGTCCAACTGGCTATAGTATGAATAGAAGAAAATGAGGCATGCTTTCCACCCCACCATACTAGGTGATGCATCAAACTTGCTTGTCATGAAATCCCCAACTCAGAGCATACTTTGTCAATGAAAAATCTTAAGCATTATGCATTGTCGAAAGCTCAAAGCATTAACCTGGGAATTTTCTTTAGTGAAATCATTGGTATACATTTAAAAAAAAAATATGTATATTGTATGATTTATGACAGAGGATTACACACATAGTTGTAAAATAAGAGATGGCACCATATTAAAATAAAAAAAATGGAGTCTGACTAAATGTGTAAATATATATATGGAAAGATAGGAAGAAATCATATGCATATTTGCAAAAAAGAAGTGTTATATAGGAACTACGCATATCTTATAGCTACAAGAAAACATAGTCTAAACAAAAAGAGGGCCTACTCTCCACCTTGAATTATTGGGCCTTGTAACCTCATGGACTGTCACCAAATTCCCAAGGAACAACATTGATTTCCCACCCGCAAAACTGAAACACAATCAAATATAAAAAAAAAAGAATTTTGAACTATAATAGGTTGTGGAAATTTGGTAGTAGTAACCTGATAAGTTTTTTAAGTTGGAATCAGTGCTATACATTTAAAAAAATATATGTACCTATGTCATTTATTAAAATCAATTTGACATGTACTTGTGAAATAAGGAATGCAATAAAGGACATATAGGCTTACCTTCTATATAAATAGAATGTAGTTGGAGCTTTTACAAAATTGCAAACATGCGATGACCAGCCTATCTACTACTGTGGAGAAATGTAGTTGGCATAATAGAATAGAATATGTTGTGTATTTACAGGGAGCAATGTATGACGGTGAAAGGAAAAGCCACAAAACCAATGCTTGTTCTCCTCCCTATCATATTGACATTGTGAAGTTTCATGGGATGTAGCCAAACCCCCAAGAAAAAAAAACATCGTACATCCATAAGAAATTCAATGGAGCCATACCATATATCAACACTTGTCATCCACTATATGTATAGATGTATATATATGTATAGATGCATATATATATATATATATACATATATGTATAGATGTATATATATATAGATGTATACATGTGTGTATATATATATATATATATATATTCATGTTTGAAATAGAAATAATAGTGTGTTGGTAATAGTTTTCTTATTTATAGATTTGAAATTCTCTTGAGACTTATATTCTTTAAAAAAATGTCTAGTCTATTCTTCTTGGTGTTAAAATCATCTCTATAATATGGAGAAAAAAAGAGCCAAACTATGGTAAACAACAATTATTTGATGAAAGTTGAAACATATAAGGGAAAAATAAGTTGACAATTACATAGATTTGTATATGAAAATATATTGCTCATTAGGAAAAAATAGTTCCATGTTTATGAATTGCATGTGATGAGCTTGATGCTTGAAGGCTTCACAAAACATTCCATGTTGTTGAAACCCTTCTCCTTAATGGTGTCAATTGTTTCATGAAGCATCTATGCATCAAGCTCATGCTTGCTGTGATAAATACCAATTAAAAATCACAGCTAAATCACAAATGACTAGGAATCCACAACTATTTCACAATTTCTCTATTTCTCTATAATATTTGCTGCTAGACAATGTAACTCTAAGTTTGAATTCATAGGCCAACTATATGTCTACATATATGTATATCTTTGAATGTAAAACAAAAAGTTGAATATGTTTGTATACACCAATTGTGGTGCAATACGATAGTAGGAAGTGAATGTGATATTGAATATTACAGTGTGGGAAAGTATACTCCCAAATATGGAAGAAAATATTTTGATTCAGTTGTCTTATCAGAATATTCATTGTAGCATAATGAATATGTGTTCAAAAATATGGAAGAAAATATATTGATTGAGTTGCATTGTCAGAATAGACATTTTACCATTGTCAATGTGTTACAGATATTCCATTAAAATCCACCAAAGACATTTGTATATGCAAAAGTATCTGCAAATGTATGTATGCATATGCATTCATTTTTTATAGGGATATGAAGGGGCTAATAGTTCAAAATTTGTATAACAACAAAGATGCACAGAGTGCATATATGCATAACTTCACCAAAGTATACTTTCCCATATTGCAACATTGAATATTGTATTTACCTTGTTTGAGGATACCAACTCCATCATCGCCAACCCATGTAATTGCTAAGCTCCACCCTCGTGTGAAAAAAAACTTACCACTCAGCTTGCACATATCAAGGCCACCAACTCCACCATCCCCAACCCATGTTTAGATATAGACAACTAGGGAAATTGTAACCAAACTCTATAAACATAAAAAAATGTGTCTATCCTTGCAACTTTCCAAATCAATTACTCAAACCCAATTCTTGAAGACAAAAACTATTTTTTCTATGTTATGGCAACAATTATATGTTCTCAAGGGCTCCCTTACCAACAAGTTAGCTATGTAGACTCTTTGGAGGACAAAGCTGAGAACCCTGAAGCTAGCATAAATTTTGTGCCCTCCCCTCCTACCTCTTTTAGAGCTGACGATACTAGATTTCCTATCCCCCCCAACCTGGGTGATGTTAACCTCATCTTAGACTAGGTTCAGTCTAGCGATATTCTTGCCTCTGCAAGAAATGGCATTGGTGACATTTTCAGGGTTTTGAAATGGGCCTATCAAGAAATTAATGAGCTTAATCAAAGAAATAGGGTTCTGTATAGCAAGTCCGAGGAGTTGGAACTAAAGTTGGTCACTCTTAGTAATGAAGAAGGAAAATGGAAAAAGAACAACACAAAAAAGGGAGAACGTGACACTAATGATAAGTACAAGACTATGGAAGCTAAAATGGTCAAAATAAAAAATAAGATGAAAATTGTTGTGGAACAAAACCATAAAATGGCTAGGCATAATGCCATCATCATCAATGCTATGTCTGAAAAGCTAGAAAAAATGCAATAAGGTTTGCTGGTCATTGACTTGGAAGAGAACAAGGATAAAATTTAGAATGAGGACCAAGGTATTTCGAAAAGGACCCATTCCAACCTTAAAAGGAAAGCACCTCCTACTACCCAAATGGTTCAAATTTTAAAGAGGGGGGTTCAAGATATGAATGATTTGGAAGCTAAGATTACAGAGTTATTAAAGGCCCAAATTTAGTTGTTGCTGGCATTTTGTCTGGTTTTTTGGTTTTGTGGCCTTCACTGGCCTTTTTTGGTGGCTGTGGACTTTTGTTGTTGTTGTTTTAATAGCCTTTCTACTTTTGGTGTCCATAACGATCTTATCTTTTGTTTGTAAAATTTGTGGTTTCGTGTCCCTATAAAACCCATTTTTTCCTCTTTCAAAAACAATTATATGATGCAATGATTTGTCCAAAATGCATATAGCACCACAGGCTTAATTGAAAATTTAAGCTGGATTGTTTGGTATTCAATATTGTGTAGAAAAGATTTATACAAAATACCCATGTAAAACGACTTACAAACTTCACAACACAATAGTTTGAAAACTCTCAAATTTGTTATAGAACAAACCCAAGGACGGCTATTCTTATAATAGCCTCATACATAGACAACAACAACATTGGCTCTTTGGACAATGCAACTTAACCAATACATTTTCTTCCCTTACAAAGAAAAAGAACAATGGTAAATTAAAGTTTTTAATAGGAAGCTTTGAATAGATGACCAGAAAAGAGTATCATGCAACATACACACACACACATATATATATTTACATACACATATACGTATATAAGTATAAATATAGACACACATATACATACATACATACATACATACATACATACATACATATATATATATATATATATATATATACACACACATATATATATATTGATTAAGTTACATTGTGCAAGTAGTGAGTGTGGTCTTTGTTTGGTAGTAGGCCATTGTTAAAATCATCCCACTCTGCTCCATCCTATAATATATCTACCATTCCATATTATACATAAATGGGAGAATTGTAAAAAATTTATTAGTAAAACATACATACATATATTTATGCATATATACATATCTATACACATGTATATATAAATATAAATATATATATATGCATGTATGTATATATATATATACATACATGCATATATATATATACATACATGCATATATATATATATATACATACATGCATATATATATATACATACATGCATATATATATATACATACATGTATATATATATACATACATGTATATATATACATACATGCATATATATATATACATGTATATATATATACATACATTTGTAGTTAAATCCCGTTTCTCTCACTATTGGTCTATTGTTTTGATTATCTGGGTATATCTTTGGCATTGGGACCTCTATTTACTATGGGTTTAGGGAAATTATACCTAAATATTTTTCCTTATGTGAAAAAATATGGTTGGCGTGACTAATTTTTGTGGCCCTTCTTTATTTTTTTTAGTTATCGTTGTGCATTTTTGGCATGATACCCATCCCTATAGGGGAAACTGTAGTTAAATATTTTTAATTTTATAAAAAAATATGAGCTGCATTGCCTCGCACTAAATATTATAGTGAAATAGAGAAATTTTAAAAGAGGTATTAGAATAACACTAATGTAGCTTGGATCTTCTACCAATAAATATAGGCATGTGAAAGACACAAACACACATTACAATGTTCATAATAAGTCCCAGTGAATAAACATTTTCCTTTTGTTGCATTGCTTGGTGGGTGCATAATGGTCAAAACCTATGATGCACTTCCACTGGTTCACCAATTGGATGTTCAATAAGTGGTGTGCTCTGCAATCTCATGTGTATGGCATCAAATATGCACAAAGAATATATATGTCTCTAGATATCTATATATATATGTGTATGTATATGTATGTATGTATGTATGTATGTATGTATATTTATGTGTGTATGTATGCATATATATATATATGTATCTATGTATATATGTATACATACATACATACATACATATACATACATATATATACAACCACAAAATGCATTAATATTATACACTTTCTCATAGGTTTTGAAACATACCAGTGTTGAAACCATCCAACCTACTATCAAAAGGAACAATAAGCAGAGCCCAAAATCCATGAACAATAAATTAATCATTTATGCAAATATACCCATGTAAAACATGCACACATATATATATACATATAAACGTATGGACATATATTTGTTTTCTACACAATGCAACTTAATCAAAGTATACTTTCCCAGACTACTACATTCAATATCACATTTACTTTGTCCACCTCCATTGTACAACAACCACAGAATGCATTAACCATCAGGCGAGTAATCACTTACCATTCACCTTCTGTCTTTTAGGGATACCACCTCCACTGTTGCCAACCCACATATTTGTAAAGGTCCACGCTGAACACTTACAATTCACCTACCCCGTTATGACGACAACATTCTCCATTGCCACCAACCCACATATACATATATATACATATATACATATACATACATACATACATACATACATACATACATACATACATACATACATACATACATATATATATACATATATATACATATATATAGATATGTAGACACGTATATACACTCTATGCATCTTTGGTGTTACACACATTTTGCACAATTTAGCATGATGAAGACTAAATTGAGCTAACACAAAAAGGTGTAAAATATTTATGTATATATTTTAATATATTCTAATTTTTAAACCATCCTATTCCTTTTCTAATCATTCACATATATACAATTATATAGACATGCATACACATGTATACTTTGCTATATGTTTATTCATAATTTGTACTTTACATATATCTATCATTATACATTTAATTTCACATATGTTAATGTGCTTGACCTTGTATTTATACTTGTAAGATGTGCGAGTACATTCAAGTTAAATTGCGATAATGACATATTTGTTACAGAAAAAAAATAGTATCACATATATATATATATATATATATATATATATATATATATATATATATATATGGAATCCAAGAAATCTATGTAAGAGTTTCCTAGTCAATTATACATTTCAGCCACATTATTCAACAACACATATAAAACACAAACATGGACACCGCAAGGAGAACAATTAGTAGGGAACTTGTGAACCATAAGAAGATTCCACTTGTTCAAAAACCAACATTAAATAGAACCAAATCATAGAATCATGTAGATTTTGAACAACAATGTGATGTATTCTCGTGTTTTCATATATACATTTGTATGCTCATTATCCTCTGATGCTTTTGATTGTAATATGATGCTTGTTTTATTTTCAATTTGCTAACAAATAGACTAATTGTATAATAGGAGCTGCATTATCTTGTATCCAGTATTATAGAGAAATAGGAAAATTGTTATAGAACAAGTACTAAAACATATACACATGCCTTTATGCACATCCTATCACTCCATGAAGGGGGTAGGCAAAGTAAATGCAAAATTGAATGTTGGACTATGGAAAAGTATACTTTGATGAAGTTGTATTTTCAAGAGATCCATTGTGGTGTTGGTTTGATAGCAGGTTGTTGTTAAATACACACACACACACACACACAAATAGATATATATATAGGTATACATATATAGAAACATATATGTACATATACGTATATATACATATACATATATAGACACATATATATAGATATACATACATACATACATTATATACATATATATGCATATACACATACATATATATACACATACATATATATACATATATATATACATATACATATATATATATACATATATATATACATATACATATATATATATATACATATATATATATATACATATATATATATATATATATACATATATATATATATACATATGTATATATATATATATACATTCCCACGTGCCAACATTTGATATTGTATGTACTGTGTCTGCCGCTACCGTGGAATGATAGGATGGATTGTTGCTTGTGCCAAGAAACACTTACCATTCACCCTCCCCATATCAAGGACACCATTTTTGTACAACACCAACCCACGTAATTCCCAAGGTCCATATTCTGAATCCAAAAACCTAGTGAGCAT
Organism: Sequoia sempervirens; assembly: GCA_007258455.2. Lineage (NCBI taxonomy): Eukaryota > Viridiplantae > Streptophyta > Pinopsida > Cupressales > Cupressaceae > Sequoia > Sequoia sempervirens. Next base: position 67,198,685 of record VDFB02281492.1, read on the forward strand.
ATATATGCAAATTCTAAGTACGAAAGGATAAATATGTTATAGATGAAATTAGTGTATATATAGTTGCTGACACAACAACATTCAATATTGCATTTACTTTGCCCATGAACATTGCATAACAGAAGGATGCATTGAACCTTGTATAAAAAAACACTTAATATTCACCCTCCCCATATCTAGGATACCATTCTTCCCCGCCACCAACCCACATAATTATAAAGGTTAACCTCCCCACTAAAAACCCAATGACATATATATGCATTAGGTTGTTTTGTATAAATGGTTAATTTACTGTTTATTTGAAAACTATTTCCTCTAGGATCCACAAGTTTTTTTCCATGGATGTCTACCTATATGGTTTTATATGGATGGAGAAATTGCAATTAAATCTTCTTCATTTCGTATAAAAAAATGCTCAAGGTTTGTATTTTTTTTTATTGGTTTATTGTTTGTACTTATCTCGGTGTGTTGTTGACCTTATACAGGTTACCATAGGAGAAACTATACTTAAATCTTGTTTTGCTAGCAAAGAAAAAATGGTAAGCACTAGTAATTTTAGTGCTCCCCATTTATTGTTTTAGTTTTATGTATGTCTCTTTGTCGTTAGATGCATTAACATAGGACCAGTTGGAGATTAACATAGGAGTGATTGCATATATATAGATATGTAGAGTGTGTTATTTGTTTGAAGTTTCCATTAGGATTTTCATTAGCTGAGCCAAAACAACCTTCCAAATACCAACCCTATTAAAGGTTTGAACATTCATAAAAAATATTTGGACAATGAAAGAGCATCTAAGACATATTATAGATATGCTACACTATCTTCCACTAAATACCATAGACAAAGAGGGAAATTGTTAAAGAACTATTAGTTAAACATACATACATATATATATATACACATATATGCACATATTTATATATATATATATATACACACATATATATAAATATTCATACATAGTGAATATTAATCAATACTATAAACAAAGAGGGAAACTGTGAAAGCACTATTAGTTAAACATGTACATAAATATATATATATATATATACATATACACATATATACATATATACACATATGTATATATATATACACATATATATAAATATTCATATATAGTGAATATTAAACACAAACAAGCAAATTACAAAATAACTCTTAGGGAGAAATTCAAGAAGCATATGACAATTTCATAGTGTTAAAAAGTATACTATGATTAAGTTGCATGCTTCAAACAGGCATTATGGTGCTCATTTCACAACATTTTGTAGAGACTATTTGTTTGAAGTTTCCAACTGGACTTTCATCAAGCCAACCATGAATAGGATTTTCCATCTAATACGTCTTTTACAATTCGTGTTTTTAGACAAATAGAGAACACTTCTCTAGGGATTTTACTAAGACCATAGTCTTTTCCTGTTAAACAAAGAATCTGTCTATATGTTCCTCATTGGTCAATAGACACTAATAACCAAAACCATAAACCAATGGCGAACTAATTACTAACCCTAAGCATTTTTTTAAGGGAAGAAAGGACATTTAATTGCAATTCCTCCATCCATATAGAACAACAATATCTTTCAAATCTCCACAATGGGTATAATTCCAAAAATACAAACATTTCACAAGAAGATAGACAATACATCAACCATCTATGCAAAATACTCATATAAAATGACGTACAATATACATATATATATAAAAATCTATATATATATAGACACACATCTATACATATATACTAACCCTAAGCATATTTTTGTAGGGAACAAGGCATATTTAACATGAATTCCTGCATCCATATAGAACAACAATATCTTTTAAATCTCCACAATGGGTATAATGCAAAATATACAATCATTTGACAAGAAGACACAAACAATAAATCAACCCTCTAATGAACCTACTCATATAAGACGATGCATAGTATATATGTGTGTGTGTGTGTGTGTGTGTGTGTGTGTGTGTGTGTGTGTGTGTGTGTATAGATATACATACATGTGAACACACACACACACACACACACACACACATATGTATGTATGTATGTATACATCTATCTATCTATCTATCTATATATATATATATATAGATATATGTATGCACATCTATACATATATATGCGTATATATGTTAACTGGATGGCAAGTGTTAACCCACACAAAGGTTAAGGTATGGTGTTGTGCTTTTTTCATTCCTGATTTATTTCTATGCAGCTTTGGAATTATTCCTATCACCATGGGTGCAATTGTAGGTAAATCTAGGTTCTTTCGTTTAAAAATACAGACAGGATTGTAAATTTTATTGCCCAATTGCAGATTAAGATATGAGTAATTGTATATATATGGATATGTAGATAGTTTGTTATTTGTTTGAAGTTTCCAATAGGATTTCCATCAAATGGGTCCTCAATAGGATTTTCCCTACAATAACTATTTTGCAATGTCTGAGTTTGTCTATAATATTTATTCCCACAAAATGTGGTATGGATTTTTTGCATAATATATGGAAGGGAGGTGGGCGGTAAATTTTTGCATGTGCGAGGGTTTATAGATTATGGCATTTTTGTACAATGGAAGATAGAGCAAGCAAATTCAATATTAAATGCTAGTGGCTGCAAAAGTATACTTTGATTAAGTTACGTTTTCAAAATAGCCATTGGGTTTTAGAACTAGGGCATTGTGCAATATGTAGTTCATTTTCCTTGGGTGTTCTAGATAAATGGTATATTTATTGTTTATGTTAAAACTCTTTTCCTCAAGAACCTATAAGTTGTCTCCCATGGATGTCTGTCATTATGGTTTTGTATGGGTAGAGAAATTGCAAAAATATAGATATGAAAATATATAAATATGCAGATTGTTTGTTATTTGTTTAAAATTTCCAATAGGATTTCTATCATCCGAGCTGTAAACAAGATTTTTTTATGTTTAACCTCAAAGAAAAAAAACATATAGCAAGTAGATATTAATATATACATATATATACACACAAAGGTGGACATATATTTCTATATATATATATATATATTTATCCATATATATATACATGTATACATATGTATATATATATAACTATTTAAAAATCATATATATATATATATGCATATATATATATATATATATATATATATATATATATATATATATATATATAACTATTTAAAAATATGTATATATATATATATATACATACATGTATGTATATTTTACTAACATTTATGTTACAATTTCCCTATTTCTCTATAATAGTCAATGTGAGATAATGCAAATGATGTTATAGAATCACTCTATTTCTTAGCAGACTAAAAAGAACATGGCCACCATATTAATTTTCCTCTCATTGTTACTTTTCAATATTTCAAATCAGTTGCACAATTATATGATATATTTACACACATTACAATTTCAAACACAATTGAACAATTTATTTCCATATATATTTCAAATATTTTCTATACATGCAATACTCAATATGTGACACATGTTGAACAATTAAATGCTTTGTTCTTATGAACATATCAATAGTATACAACTCAATGCTATAACTGTATAGTCATGAATTTTATAGAACATAGACAATACTTATACATGGTACTTTAAACTCTACTTAAAATCACAGTCTACATAATTACATAGAAACATAATATACAAACTCATTTAGATATATATGTATGTATATCTATGTCTAGATATATGCATATGTATATCTTCCTATAATGTAGTCATACGAAGTAAATGTAATATTGAATGTATATTTTACGAATAGTTGTGTTATAGTTTCCCTATTTCTCTATAATACTAAATGTTAGATAATGCAACTCCTTTTATACAATTACTCTATTTGTATGCAAATACAAGAATAAATTATGTTGTTGTTCATAATCTACATGATCCTCTTTGCAATAATTTGAACTTAGATCAATCAGAAAGATACTAAGCAACTAACTATACAAACTACCAATAACAAAAAAGATGCATAGATTATATATATGTGTGTGTATATATATATATATAAATATATATGTATATATATACACACTCACATATAGATATACATACATATACATATATGTATACATATACATATACATATACATACAATTACAATTCATAGGTAACCTGACAAACATACAAATCCAATTCACGACTAACTTGACAAACATGCCAACAACAACTTCAAACAAAATACCCTATGAGATAATAAAAGTTTATACATCTCTTTATATATCTATATATCGATAAACACATGTATGTATGTTTTACTAAAAAATTCAATTCATGGCTAACTTGAGGGACATCCCAACAACAACTTTAAACAAAATAGCCTATGGACTAATAAATTTGTATACATCTGCTTATTTATGTATATATGTTTTACTACCAATTTTGTTACAATTTCCTTATTTCTTTATATAACTGAATGGTAGATAATGCAACTCCTCCTATACAATTACAACTATTTGTTACTGACTACAAAGAAGATGACCATTATATTCAAATCATAAGCATGTGAGCTCAATGAACGGGAAAATGTATATATTCAAACAAAAGAATTAATTTCACTGCCCAATAACCACAATCAAAAGAATGGGAGAACAATAAGCACAGTAAAAAAATGAAACCCGAGAAAAATTACTTACCCTAACCATATTTTTTCATCAAGCAAAAAATATTTAATTCCAATGAAACCATCCATAGAGACCAATAATTTCTTTGAAGTCTCCAAAAGTGGGTATAACTGCAAAGATATAAACTACTAACCCTAACCTATTTTTTTGGGTGAGAAGAAAAAGATTTAACTACAATAAAACCATTCACAGAGAATGATTATCTCTTTCAACTCTCCAAAATGGGTATAATGGAAAAGATACAAAAAAATAACAAAGAATAATAATTAGAGGTTGAAACACATGAACAGAAAATTAATCATTCACAAAAAATTACCATGTAAAATGACTTACAGATTCCACCACACAACAACCTTAAAAATCTCCAAAATATTATAAAACGGAGCGCAAGGAAATGATTTTTATAGTTGTTTGCTACCAAACCAACACCACAATGGCTATTTCCACAATGCAACTTAATCAATATACTTTCTCACACACTTTATATTGCATTAGTGTTAAAACCCTCCAAGCTAGTATCAAAAGGAACAATAAGCACACAATGAAAAACATGAAGAATAAATAATCTAATATCAAACCAAGACCACAATGGCTTTTCCAACAATGCCACATAATCAATATAATTTCTCACACATTTCATGCCGCATCAATGTTAAAACCCTCCAAGATACTATCAAAAGCAACAATAAACATAGAATGAAACACATGAATAATGAATTACTCATTTATGCAAAAAACCCATCAAAATGACTTACAGGTTCTGCAGAACAACAGTTTTGCAACCCTCCAATCTACTAAAAAATGGAGCTAAAGGTGACAATATTAACAATAGTCTAGTGTGTAACCTACATGAAAAATGGCTCTCTCAACAATACAACTTAATCAAATTGTGCTTTCCCACACGACAAAATTCAATATAGCATTTCCTTCAACTTGCACCTTTGTGCACCAACGAGAAGATTCATTGGTGCTCACATCAACAAACACTTACCATTCACCTTCCTCATAATGATGACACCATTGTCGACTACCACCAACCTGCGTAATTACCAATGCCCATGTCGCCACAACAAAAAAATGTGCCCTCCCCGCCCGCTAGAAGACCCCTCGCACTGACAAATCTAATTTGTGGATGGGCTGACAAAAATCATGGCAGAAACTTCAAACAAAATGTCCTTGTTTATTGGGCAAGAGAAAAAATAATTAACTACAACATAACCAAAACAATAGGAAGAGCATGAAAGACATGAACAATAAATAATGTGCTATCAAACCAACACTACAATGGCTCTTTTGACAATGCAAATTAATAAATATACTTTCTCACACATTTCACAGCGCATCGATGTTAAAACCCTTTAGCATGCTATCAAAAACATCAATAAACAGACCACGAAAGAAATGAATAATAAATTACTAGTTTCCACAAAATACCCATCGAAAAAGACTTAAAAATTCCATGGCATGATAGTTTTACAACCCTCCTGCCTACTAAAAAATGGATTTGAGGCCAACGATTTTCACAGTGGTCTAGTATCAAACCCACACCACAATGGCTCTTTCAACAATAAAACTTAATCAAAGCATGCTTTCCCACATGACAACACTCATTATTGCATTTATTTCCACCTCCACCCTTGTACTCTTGCAAGAAGTTACATTGGTGCTCGCACCAACAAACACTTACCATTCACCTTCTCTGTTATGATGACACCATTCTCCACTACCACCAATTCACGTAATTACGAACACCCACGTCACCAAAAAAAAAATTGTTCCCTCCTCACCGACTAGCAACCTCCTAGTGCCAGCAAAACCAATTCATGACTGGGCTAATGAAAATCCTTGCAGAAAATTCAAACAAAATAGCCTATCGGCTAATTAATATAGATGTTTTAAATATATTTTATTTTAAAATGTAGAAAAAAATATTAATGTATAGTTATTATATTTATTACTTTGACATAAATTGTATTTGTTGTTTACTGTAGAAATATTATATATTTTGTTAAATATTAATATTTTGAAACATAAATGGGTAATATTTTCTATGAGTTCTTGTTGATTCAATGATTTTTACGTTTGGAGGTGTTGATAAGTTTTATGAAAGCTCCTTGAATTTTTTCTTCCTCTTTGTCGATAGCTATAGCTATCTAGAAATATCTATGTTATATTGTGATGTAGATTTCTTTTAATCAATATCATATTATATTTTTTTCTCCTTGAGAAAGAAAAGTTTTTTTTTAACAGACTTAGAGCATTGCATTCCACCTTTTTCTTCTACTATATAATCTCTCTACACATTAAACAACATCAAAAAAATAAAAAATAAAAATATTTAAATTTTTACTTTTCAACATTTTTTGCTATTTATGATTCCTTTAACAATGTAATATGCATTAAAATGTGTTAGTGTATTCTACTCTAGTTAGGCTAACTTAAGCCTAGTCACGTGTTGGAGTTAACCCATGACTCATTCCCCATGAGGTGTCAATGTTTTTGAGGTGACTTGAGAGGTGTCCAATCCCTCTTGACACCTCTTCCTTGCATAGAGGAGAGCAACTTACCATCACTGCACGATGAGAAGTCCTCTCCTCAATCCTTGGTATGTGATTGCCTAATCTTGTGGTGTTTATTTTCTCATCCTCATTCTTTATAACGAGGGTTTCAGCTTATTGTTAACAATCAAGCTTAATACAACATTACATTGTTCATGTGCTTGTTTCTTATCTCCTAGATCTTCCTAATTTCTACTATGGTATTAGATCATGGACTAGAGATTGTTGCAAGCCAATACTTGAACAATTTTATTGTCTTTAGCTAAAATTGACCCCACCCCTATTACATTTTAGAATTTGAGAGGTTTCCTTGAATGGTTGTAAGAGGTGTAATGTGAAGGCGCACTCTATTGTTTGCAAGTAGTGCACTCTAGAAACCTTGCATCAAAACCCTATGGAGCCATGTTTAAAAGCTACCAAGATTGTGGTTTGTTTGTTGTTCACAAGTGACCCAAGCCTATTAATTGGTGTGCCACAACCTACTCATTTATTTGAGGCCTTTGACACGATGGTGACCGCTATTTTCTACCATTGCTTCCCACACAAGAGGAAGCAACTACCATTTCACACACAGTCCACATCTAACTTCACCCTAGGTCGATTCCCTTCAATGCAGATTGATGAACTTGGTTCAAGCCATGTACCATTCACACACCACTCTCAAATCCATCTTTGGTGTAGCTCATAGAGGCATGTAGAGGGAATCGATGATCCTTTTGGCTTTTGATTTCACCACACACAATTGTTGTGGGAGGCGAATTTTTAAGCCACAATTGGGTTCGACTTTAGTTCATGATTGATCAATTATAGTTGATTTCATATCCTCTCACAGAAATAAATGAAGGGAAGCTCTAAGGATTCAATGATTTTAAGCTTGGGTGTGATTTTCAGCTAGAAGGTGGTGCATCTATTAGAGCACATTCAAACTCTATAGATAGTCTTTTCTATGCTAGTTTGGTGGAAAAGCTATTAGAGGTGTCTAGTTTTGATTTTTCATGTTAGAGTTTTCTCCTTTTTTATAGGAACTCTCTAAAAATTTAAGTGCAAATAAACAATTTAATTGTTTAGGAACAATTATAAAGTGCCAAAAATCAAGGGGGATTTATTAAAAATTCATGCACTCAACTTATAAAGTGTTTCTTTTCTGTATTTTTCTTTGGGGGATTATGCGGGGCATTTTGTAATTAATGAACTAAAATAAAGTTCCAAATGGGGTAATTATCTAGTCTAAAAATGAGAATTAGAAATTATCCATTTGTCATCAATTTGGGAGAAGGAAACTATAAGTTTTGGTTTGATGGAATCCTAAAGCACTGCCGATGGATTCATTTATTACCGGATTTGTTTGGACTTATTCTTGAACCTACTGCATCTTGGTAAAAATCTATATGGGAAATTATAAATGATCATGTCTTAGATTTAATTGGCTTAAGTGTTGGGGACCACACATCATGGGCTCTCTCACACATTGAGTTCCCTCACAATTCTGGACCACTCTATGTGAAATATATGGAGATCCCACTGAACCTCCATTCCTAGATAATCCAACTATAGACATGCTTCTCTCTCATGATAATGAGGATGATCCTTTGTATGACAATGATATTGAAGAGGAACTTTCTTATTGGAATAGTCTTTATTGTCCTAATGATCCAAAGGCATCTCTTCATGTTTCTCCTCTTTCTACATCTCCTATATTGGCAGCTATTCAGTCTCTTCCACCTAATATTTAAATAGAGACTTTGGCTTCTCTGAAGGTGTACCATAAAAGAATGGACCATTAAAATTTTCATGGTATTTTAGATCTTTCTCTCATGATGCTTGAGCTATTTTGCTTTGATTTAATGTTGCAATGTAACTTATGCATTCACATTAGATCCTAAACATTCAAATTAAGGTGTCTTGTGAAGGTGTTGTGAAGTGTTGTAACACATTTCTACACTTTTCTAGACTCTTCGTATTATAGTTCACCTAAAAATAACATTTTCATCACTTATCAAGTCCTATTTTAAAGTGTTCTAAATCCTTGTAACAATATATTATGCTTTTATAGGCTTAATTTCACTATTTACACATTTCTTATGCTTTACATGACCCCTTTATGTACTCATATGGCTTAATTAAGTGTATTTTTTAATGTAAACCCAACAAGCAACATTAAATATTTCAACTTTTCTTTCAATTTTTTATTCAAAATTAAATTATGTGAGCCTGTGATGATGTATCATTGGGTTATTAGGGCACAAGTGTGTATAAATATGTGTTTTTCTTCTCATTTCAAACCTCATTCACCTAATTCATTCAATCATCTCCTAATTCATCAAGTTCACATTCAAGCACTTTGCATCATTCAATCAAGCATCAATTAAGCATCTTGGAGCAACCATTGACATATCTTCATATTTCTTCAACAAGGTTATGGTGCGTTTAGGACATTTTTATGTTATGAGTCATCTTTCCTTGTTCATTTCTTCATTAAGGGTTTGATTACGAAAGTGGTATTTGATGAAGGAAAATCCCTATATCCTAATCCTTAACCATTTATCCCCTTTTGCATGTGTTTGTAGACTTTTGTATGCATATTTATCAAGCAATTAGGTGATGAAATGTGGTCAACAAGTCAATAAAGGTTTTCAAGTCAACTACATCCCATTTCAAGCTTGGAGACAACCTACAATCCATTTTTTGTAGATTTGACTCTTTCAACTCGACAAGAAGAGAAGTGTAGATTTAGAACTACATAATTGAACTTTGATTTCATAGAATTTTGGGAGAGGACTAATTCACCATTAGTGGAAAATGAGTCCCACCTCAAGGTTGGAAAAGTAGATTCTGTCAAATTCTAGATCTTGACAGCTGAAAACCTATTTTAGGAGATTTTACCAAAATCGGAACTGATTCACTATGAGTGGTGAATGAGTCCTAGTGATTTTCACTATTTTCTGCAAGCATTCAGATCCTTCCAAATTCCCCATTAATTTCCCAAGTGCACTTTTTTTAGCCATCTTTCAATTTTGTTTTTCATTTTTTCATGTTTTAGTTCATGATTGCATATCACATTCTATTTTCAAAAAAATTATATTGCTTAGGTTTTTCCTGCTTAATTAATCTTGATTAGATCATTTAGTTGCACTTACAACATTGCATTTAGTCTTAACAACATCACATAATCCTCTATTTGAATGAACCACTTCAATTTTTGGGTTCTATCTCTCTCATTTTAGGTGAAAGATCCTAAGAGTGCAAGATAAGAACATACAACAACAAAATTGATGGTTCAGAAGGCTACTTCAGATTCTCTTCTACAAGTTCACTCTTGTCTACTTGATCAATGAGATTTCATCCTTTCATACATTCATCATTTGTTTGCAGAGACTCTCATTCTTGATCACGATGACACTATTGAATACATCCATCTTATTTTCGATGTCAACTTCATTGAATTTGCATCAACCTTGTCTTCTTCATATATTCTTGCTCATGTCTTCCCTACTTCAGCTTCTATAGTGACAATATCATATTCTTATGGTTCTAGTTATCATCATACATCTATGATCCCTACTATCCCTATTCTCAAATATTTGTCACACGTTAGCTTTGGCTTGGAGATCATTGAGCATTCTATGGAGACATTATGTGCATCATCTATTTCTTTGGATCATTTGCTTAATTTAGACACATTAATACTTCTTTTTGTATGTTCCTATTAGGAATGGGAAGATTATTTGCACACTTATGTAGTTTTCCTTCTTCGTAAGGGGAGAAATGTGGTTCAACATTCATGGATTCTCTTTTGCATACTTCATCGAACATCTATGTGCACTACAACATATCTTATGTTGGGCTTCAAATTATCTCTTTTTATCTCCTATTTTGGGGAAATTTATTGTACATGTTGGTTACTTTTTTATAACCAAGCTGATCTCTAGAATTACCTATGGATTTTTCCTTTTCTAATAATTAATAACTCTAAAGGGATTTCCCAACAAATGAGTAAAAGTTGCAAAACTCCTACTCCTACACTTTGGGCTCTGTGAAAACTAGGAGGGTGATCCCACAATGTATATTCAAGGACTGATGTGATGTATGTTTAGATACATTGTAAATAATAGATAATTCATTCAACAGTATGGTATATCAAAGAGTTGGTGGTTCTTTTAGATAACACATTATATATGGAGAATGCGAGAGATAAAACTTATCATAGCATGACTACAATGATAACCCATTTGAACAATTTTTAAATAAAAGGTGTTTGGATGATAAATTAACCTAGGAACTAAGCTGTGAGTAATCTATTAAAACCAATGCCCAATCTTAAATATGGAGTCAGTCTTAAATTATGCAATCTGGTAATGGTTCAACAATAGCAACATGTAGCTTAAGAAATATTGAATTGTAACACTTCCCTATAATAACCCTAACCAGTACTTCTTGAAGATATCCTTAGCACATAATTCACACAAGTCAATAATATCATTCAAGCAATTACATTAATTCATTGAATCAACAAGCAAGAATGAAATTCAACATCTGCTATAAAGCAATGGAGATGAATCAACACAACACTTGATTATATTTATTCATAACTTGTATAAATATTACAAAGGAGAGACAATGGACATGAAATTTGCACCATTTTGTATTATATTTGTTATTCTATTATCAAAATTACATAACTGACTACTGAGTCAAGACTTAAGGCTAAACTTGGAAATATGCTTTGTATTCCATAAACAACTCACTGTGTCAATTAAAATTTTCAACTGGTACCTATTTCTAGCCTTGAATAATTTCTTATAAAAATGAAAGAGAAAAACAAGCTTCAAGCCAAGAAGCACAAATATCACAACACTATAGGATAACTATAACAAATATTCCATTTTTAGTTACACTCGAACTCTCAGCGGGTGGGAAGAAGCATGAGGAAAAAATAACTTCCATTTGGTGTAAAGATTTGGTCCCACCTTAAAAAGGTCTCATTTTATTGTTACAATAGCTTCAAAATATCCTCCATGTGCTCAAAAGTATCATCCATGAGCAACCTAGTTAGTAAAATTTAAAAATCATGAAAATTACAAAAAGACAAATATTGAATTATCCACATCAACATTTTGTGCCACCCATTTTATGTTGAGGAGAGAACAATATTTTACAATACTATATAAAAATCCTAATCTATACTATTTCTAGGGGTATGTGAAGGATCATCATGGAAAAAATAGACCCTTAAGTGGCAAAAAATTCAAAAAAATCAGAGTTAGGCAACTTGACATAAAAATTTGAATAAGTTATCTATATTATTTCAAAAATATGTAAGAAACAAATCTATAGAAAATTGAATGTAGTTTCTAAACTACTAGGTTTGTTTTCAAAACAATCTATTTGGTGAAAATTTGAAATTTCCATGTAGTGGTACTTAAATTTTAGGGAAAAAAGAAGAAGTATGTGTTTGTCTAACCACCCTAACCACAATAAAATGACAGTATTTTTTTATAATATTTTAGATATAAATAGAGGACTCATGCCTTGATGTGATATATTTTTTTATAATTTTTTTCCAAGTAAATAATTAATTATGAATTTTTTATTACAAATTTTTAAAAATATAAAAGCTCATAGGTCGACCACCTTAACTTGGTCAAAAAATCATGAAATTCATTTTTTCTTTTTTTAATCCTATAGTATGTGAAGCATATAATGTGACACATGTTTTGGATTCAAAAAACGTGATACCGTTTGAAAGCTAGAGATGTTTTTCAATCAGCCTATCAATCAAGACTTTAGTCGTAATTTGAATAGAAAATGAATAATAATTATTTATTAAATTCAAAGTAAAGCATAATTTATATCGGTCGAAAGTTGAGAATCTCATTTAAAAACCCTTTTTGTTTCATCAATTTTGGGTAAAAAAATAGTCGTCAGCCACATACCCATCATATTGCCACTTTTTGGCCCGTCATGGTCCTGCACATACCCCTAGGCTATATATTGTTTTCTCCTACCATTATTCACCATGTGCATTATACATATCTATACAAATTCACTTTGTATACTTTTCTAACAAAGTGTTCTACTCCTATTCAGTTGGCCACTTAATATCCAATAAACACTGCACCTTTGCATTATGCTAAGTGTACTTGGCATTAATTAAGGCCCTAACCTCTCTAACAAAAGCATCCATTTTTTTCTCAATCTCCACCATTGTTTCAATGATGAGGGATACAATGCCCAAAACCCACAAAAATCACAACAACAAATCCCAACACAGAAGGTCTGAGGGTATGTGCAGGATCATGATGGGCCAAAAAGTGGCAATATTATGAGAATTTGTAAGGTATGTGGCTGACAACTTTTTTTTACCCAAAATTGATGAAACGAAAAGGGTTTTTAGAGGATATTCTCAACTTTCCACCAATATAAATTATTCTTTAATTTGAATTTAATAAATAATTATTATTCAGTTTCTATTAGAATTACAACTAAAGTCCTAATCAATAGGTTGATTCAAAAACATCTATAACTTTCAAATGGTATCACATTTTTTGAATCCAAAACATGCATCACATTCTATGCTTCATATACTATAGTATTAAAAAAAGAAAAAATAAATTTCATGAATTTTTGACCAAGTTAAGGTGGTTATACATACGAGTTTTTATATTTTTTAAAATTTGTAATAAAAAATTCATAATTAATCATTTACTTGGAAAAAAATTACAAAAAAATATGTATCACATCCTAACATGAGTCCTCTACTTATATATAAAATATTATAAAAAAATATTATCATTTTATTATGGTTAGGGTGGTTAGACAGACACCTACTTCTTATTTTTTCCCTGAAATTTAAGTACTACTACATTGAAATTTCAAATTTTCACCAAATAGATTTTATTATTTTTAAATAAACCTAGTATTTTGGAAACTACATTCAATTTTTTAAAAATTTAAATTTTTACCTCAAGTTGCCTAACACTGATTTTTCTAATTTTTTTGCCCCTTAAGGGCCTGTTTTTTCCATGATGATCCTGCACATACCCCTGAGACAGAAAAATTACTCACTTTCAATTATTTTCAAAAAATGGAATTATAGATTCAAAGCTTACATGCTACAACCTCATGGGCTTGATTCATTACAACAAAATCAACTCATAAAAGAAAAATATACTATTCAGAGCCACAATCTACACCATCAGGCTCCCTTCTACAACCCCCACTTAACCCTTTTTACTTTCCCCAATAACTAATCTAGAATGTTCTAGAAAGATCAAATTTCCCCTTTTGTTTTGGTGGCAAAAGTCTCACTGCTTGATTTATGGCCTAGGAAGAAACTTTTATGAAATTCACTTTTAAGAAGACCAACATCACGGGCCATAAATTTTGATTCAAGTGTCTGATTTGCTATTGTTGCATATTATTGGAAAGCTCTTGATGAGTTCTACAATGCATGAACCAATATAGGTTGGTTCAACAACTTTTTGAGTTGTTTTGGGGCCTCTAAAGTTTTATATCTAAATTTGAAGCTGTATTGGACAAATTTCCCAAGACAAAACCTTTTATTTCTTCCAATCTGTGTAGGTATTCAGATGATTCTTTGATGACTGAATTTTTTTTTAGTTTTGCTCCTTTGGGTAAACTTTTACATCCATACGAGCCTATTTTGGCCGACTTACTAAAAAATAGTAAGTGTCCATTTTTTTCTCTTTTTGACACCTGACAGTCTTATACCCCTTAAGTGCCATCATGGGACTCAAAAAAATAAAGAAAATAAATAATTTTTTTTCTTTGGGTGATGCAAGATTGCCCTACACTATTGGGTGCTCCTACATCAAACACCTAGGGTAATTTGAAAAATGACCTTGTAAGTTCTCAAGAGTTAGAGGGAAACCAAGATGGTTAAACTAAACATCAGACAACCATGATGAATCTTGAGCAGGACTTCATCTCCATTTAACCAAGTAATTTTTATATTGCCTATTTCTTGTGCTTCTACCCACATGGCTATCCAAGATTTCTTTTATCTCTTCCTTCTCTGAAGTAGGTGCTGGAATTTTCAATTGTTCATTTAGTGGTCCCTCCTCTATATCACCTTCATGATACTTTGTCAAATAATCAATGTTGAACATAGGAGACATTTTTATTCCACTAGGAAACTCTACCTCATAAGCATTTCCTGAATCATGTTTCTTCAATATCTTACATGGTCCAAACTTCATCATCTTTAACCATGACTTCATCTCCTACCTGGAACACCTTATCCATCCTTTTCTAATTTGCATGAGCCTTATATTATGAGCTCATCTTATTGATATGTTTCTTCACCTCTTCATGCAAATTCTTCGGGTGCTTAGCAAAATCTTCAACCTTAACACTATTCTTCTCCTCCTTATTCATATTTATCAATTTAGAAGTAGTTATTTGACTAATTCGATATACAATTTGGAATGGTGATTTACCAATGCTCCTATTGACAAAATTATGATAAGCAAATTATTTTTGCGATATAATCAAATCCCATCCCTTAGGGTTATGTCCTACTAAGCATCTTAGTAGGTTACCCAAACTCCTATTCACCACCTCTATTTGTCCATCAATTTGTGGATGGTGTGTATAACTAAACTTCAAATCTATCTTCAGCTTCTTCCATAATGTCCTCCAGAAATAACCAACAAATTTGGTATCTCTGTTTGAAATTATACTCCTTGGTAGACCATGTAGTCTCATCAACACTCTAAAAAACAACTTTGCAACATGAACATCATTGATCTTATGACACATAATGAAATATTCCATATTTAAAAATATATCCACCACCAAAAATATGGAATCATGCCCTCTTTGTGTCCTTGGAAAACCAAGAACAAAATCCATGCTAATATCCTCCCATGGCCTCTCAGGTACAAGTAATGGCTGATACAATCCAATATTTTCACTTGTTCCCTTCACCATTTGACATACTCTGCAACTTTGTACAAAATTATTCACATCTTGTTGTAATTGTGGCCAATAATAATTCTCACTAACTAGAGCAATGGTCTTATCTCGACCAAAAATGTCCATCCAATCCTCCACTATGCTTCTCCTTGATTAGATTATCTCTCATAGAACTCCTTTGAATACACAATTGGCTTCCTCTAAACAACATTCCATCTTGGATTAATAAATTCAACCATCTCATCCTACCTAATGAAATAGGTTCCAAACAAGCCTTCCAAGCTTTTGCAATGTTTGGGTCTTCTAGATACAAACTCTTGAGTTCATTGAACCCAACAACCTCTATATTCATCGCTATCAAATAATTTTTTCTTCTACTTAAGGAATTTGTAACTATGTTTGACCTTCCACTCATGTGGTTCAAAACAAAAGTATAACTCTACAAAAACTCATCCCATTTTAACTACCTTTGATTTAACTTTCCTTGGCTATTGAGATACTGCAAAGCTTGGTGATTAGTATATAAAACAAATTATTTTGGAAACAAATAGCATCTCCATTTCTTCAAAGCTTGAACTATAGCATAAAAATATTGAACATAGATAGAATATTTCTTCTTAGCATCATTTAACTTCTCACTAAAATAGGCAACATTCTTACCTTCTTGATTCAAAATAGCTCCTATGGCAATGCAACTAGCATCATAATCTACCTGAAAGACCTTATTGAAATCTGGAAGGGCCAAAATAGGTGTCTTTGTAACCTTCTTCAAAATATCAAAAATTTTGGCTACTCCTATGGTCCACTTAAACTCTTTTCTATCCTCTCTCATTTCTCTAGTTAAAGGTCAACAAATACTATTGAAATTCTTAATAAACTTGTTGTAAAAACTTGCTAGACCAAGAAATGATCATACCTTTGTAACGCTCCTTGGGGTAGGCCATTCAATGATAGCTCTCACCTTCTCTAGATCCATTTTAAGACCCTCTGCTAGGACAACAACTCACAAATACATCAACTCTCTCTTCACAAAACTACATTTCTTCAAAGTAATCAACAACTTATCCTCCTTTAGCTTCTCAAAAACTCTTTGAATATGCATCAAGTGATTCTCCAATATCTTACTAAAAATCAAAATATCATCCAAATAAAAAATAACAAATTTTCCTAAAATATCTTACAATACCTCATTCATAAGCTGCATAAATATGCCCGGTGCATTGGTTAGCCCAAAAGGCATGACTAACCACTTGCAGAAGCCCTCCTTGGTTTTGAAGGTTGTCTTCCATTCATCTCATTCTCTAATCTAAATTTGGTGACATCCAATCTTTAGATCTATCTTTGTGAAGTACTTAGCTCCACTCAAATAATTCATAATGTCATCCATTCTTGGCAAGCAAAATTTATACTTAATAGTGATCTTGTTGATGGCTCTAGAATCTATACACATCCACCTTTTCCCATCCTTCTTTTGTGCTAGTACTGTAGGTATTACAAATGGACTTAAACTCTCTTTGATCAATCCCTTCTACAACAACTCTTGCATTTGTATATTCAACTCTTCACTCTCTACTAGAGTCATATGATGAGCTACCTTATTTGGGAAACTAGCTCTAGGAATTAGGTACATTTGATGACTAATATTTCTTACAGGAGGAAAACCTTCAGGTACACTATCAGAAATAATAGCTTGAAACTCATTCAACAAATAAGAAACATCTATAGGTACCTCAATAATGTCTTTTTTATCAACTCTAGGGATCAATGCAAAACACATATGCTCATGCTTCATACCTTCTAGGAACTTTCTTCCATCAACCAAACAAATTCTTGCATTATCGCATACCTTTTCCTCTTCCTCTTTCAAGGTCTTCAACTTATGACGAACTCCATCCTTTTTCAAAGGTAGGTATTGGCATGCCCATCATGTATTTCCCACCGATGAAACTACCATAGTCTACCTAACAACATATGGAAAACCTCCATAGGAATAATATCACACAATACCTCATCATGGTAATTTCCAATCTTGAACTTTACTAGACATTGTTCATTTACCAAGGCTTTATGGTCATGCAACCAAGCAATCTGGTTTGGGTTCAGATGCCTTCTCTCCAACCACAACTTACTAACCATTTATTTTGAAACAAGGTTTCCTTACTACCTCCATCAATAATAACATTCCAAAATTTACCTTCACACTTACATCTAGTATGAAAAAAATTCTTCATTTGAGTTGTGCCATTCTCCTCATTCAAAAAGACTCTTCTAGTAACAAGAACCTCTCCTCTTTCTACATCCTCAAATTGTGAAGACTCAACATCTTTGCCAACATGTGCAACTTGTGCATTACCCTCAGATCTTTTATTTGTCCTTCCTTGATGTTGAAGACACCCATAGGCTCTATGCCATTCTTCTCCACACTAGAAACAAGTTCCATGAAATCCTCCTCTTCTCAATCCTCTTTCAGATCTTCCTCTTCCTCTTTGGTCTCCATTATTTTGATCATGACGATGGTAGGTGTTATATCCCTGTTGGTTTTGGTTGCTACTGGCACCTTTACCTTTCTTTTGATCTTCATTTCAACCTCCATATGACCATCCACTGATCTTTCCTCCACAACCTCCACCTCATTGTTTGTTCTAAAACATTTTGTTCAACTATTCTTCAACCTTCAGAGAAAACAGATAAGCATCGTCAATGGTAGTCATTTTTACCAGTGCTAATTCTTCATGTATGCTTGGCTTCAACTCGTTAATATAATGAGTAAATTTCTCCTTATTTTCCTCATAATTTCTTGTCTGAATCAGGACCTTGTGAAATTCCTCTATGCATTCTTTCACTTTCCTTGTTCCTTCCCTCAAGCTCTACATTTTCTTGAGCAGCTCCAATTCGTAATTGAATGGAATAAATTGTTTCTTCAATTTTGACACCATTTTGTCCCATATAGAAATTTTATCTTTCCCTTGTCTTCCTCTTTCTATCTGGACCTCTTTCCACCATATACTAGCATGAACTTTCAATTTTTTCATTGGAAACCACACTCTGTGAGAATCTTCAATCTCCTCAAACTCAAAAAATTCCTCCATGTCATTGAACCAACCAATCAATTCTTCAAGATTAAGATTTCCACTAAAAGTTGAAACCTCCATTCCAGGTTTCTTCCTAATGCTTGAGATCACTCATAGAAATTTTATTTCTCTAGGACTCATTGGATCCTACTCTTCCTCTTCCATTTCCTCTTTCATTTCATCTTCACTTTCATCTTTGTCTTGTTAGACATATTTTCTTTGAACCTCATGTATTAAGGTTTCTAATTATGTTCTAAGAGCTCTAATTTCAACTCTAGGTGGATCTCTTCCTCCATGACCTTGACCTCTACCTCTACCATATTGGGCAAGTCTGGGAAGAATCTTGAGCTCAACCCACACTCATAGGTCCTACTACAATTACCTCACATTCAATGCTCTGTTACAAGCTCAGGAAATCCTTCTCTAATACTAGTTGATGAGGGCTACACAACACAAAACCCACATAAATCACAACATATACCAAAATAGAAGGTGTGAGACAAAAAAATGATTCACTTTCAATTATTTTCAGAAAATGGAATTACAGATTCAAAACATCCATTCTACAGCCTCATGGGCTTGATTCATCACAACATAATAAACTCAAAAAAGAAAAATCTACTATTTAGAGCCATAATTTGCACCATCAAGCCCCCTTCTACAACCCCCACTTAAACCTTTTTATTTTCCCCAATAACTCCCCTAGAATGTTCTAGAAAAACCAAATTTCCCCTTTTGTTTTGGTGTCAAAAGTCTCGCTGCTTGATTTTTGGCCTAGGAAGAAACTTTTATGAAATTCAATTTTTAGAGGACCAACTTCGTGAGGTCATAAATTTTGATCTGATGTCCTATTTTCTATTATTTCATATCATTAGAAAGCTCTTGACAAGCTCTACAATGCTTGAACCAACCATAGGCTAGTTTGTCCACTTTTTGATCTATTTTGGGGCTTCTAAAGTTTTATATCTGAATTTGAAGCTGCATTGGAGAAATTTCCCAGGACATAAACTTTAATTTCTTCCAAACCATTTAGTGTACTGAGGTGATTCTTTTGGGACTGATTTTTTTTTTCAAATCTGATCCTTTAGGTAATTTCTTACATCCATAAGAGCCCATTTTGGCTAACTTTCTAAAAAAATAGTAAGTGTCCATTTTTTGCTATTTTGAGACTTGGCTTTCTTACACCCCTTAAGTTCCATCATGGGACTCAAAAATATATAAAGAAAATAAAGAAAACAATTTTTTTTAGGTGATGCAAGACTTCCCTACACTACTAGATGCTCCTACATCAGTCAATATTTGAATTTAGTAGGATGTAGTCAGTCATAGTTAATGCCATCATCTGTTGTGATTGTTTCTCCCAAACTATTCCTGCATGTGTCAAATTACTACATCTCACCTTTCTAGTTCAATACTAGAGGCATACCACTGAAACATAGATTTTGGTAACCTAGATGTTGGCTCTAGCACTTCTAGGGTTTTTCACCTAAAAGGAGAGAGATTTAGGTGCAAAAATTCTTATGTAACCCTCAAAGTAGGATGTGTGCAATGTGATATGAAGTAAATGAACTTAAATAAATGCAATTGACTGATTAAAATGAACTAGAATGAACACAAAAGTGCAATTTAAGCTATGCTTGAAAACACATTGTGATATGCAAAGAACTATGAAAATGAAGAAATTATGTAGACCATAAGGTATAGGGATAAATATGAGTGCACCTAGATGATGTGTGAGCTTTCTAAATTTTTTGGAATGATGGTGAAATTTACTATTTTTTCACAGTTGGACTCATTCACCCAAGGTGGTGAATTAGTCCTCCTATTGATGAAAAACTATGAGGAGTTGATTTCTATCTATCAGGATTTGAAATCTAACAAAAATAAAATTTCTAGTCCTAAGGTGGGACTCATTCACCCAAGGTATAAAATTAGTCCTCTCCCAAATTTCTAAAAAATTAGGAGACAACTTTGCAACACTAGATCTGGGAATGTCTGCTTGTCGAGTTACCAGAGTCAAATATGTAGAAAATAGAAAAAATAAGTCTCTCAAAGCTTGAATTTGACTTATGTTGACTTGAAGCACCTAGTTGACATGAAAATCAATCTTCAACACCTAATAACATATCAAATCTACAAACAGAAGGTTGCAAATACACAAGCCAAAGGGGAAAAATGATTAGGGTTATTGAATAGGGGTTTTCCTTGGTCAAACCCCACGTTTGGTAACTAAACCCTTGAAAAGAAAATGAAATGCAAGAGAAAGATAAAGTAATAAGATGCAAATGATATCAACTCACCTAACTCTTGATCTTGTAATTCTAAAGTAATGTCAATGGCAGCTTCAAAGTGCTTCAATTGATGATGGAGAATGCTTGGATTCTTAAGTGAATGAGGAGATTGTACGAGATTATCGGAGGATGTAAAATGAGACAAAAAATGCCTATTAATACAATTTTTGTGTCTTACTATCTGTTCATACCTCATCACAAGATGACATCAATTAATTTTGAATAAAATCCTAGAAGGAAATTTGAATATATTGAATTTGGGGCCAAAGGGGAATCATTCACCACTCATGGTGAATGGGTTCCACTTAGGACCTAAAAACAAGTGTCAGGAATAATGTTGTATTTAATGTTATTTGTATGGATAATATGAAAAATTACACTTAATTAAGTCATATGAGGGCATAAAGAGACAAAATAAAGCACAAGAAAGGTGTAAATAGGGAAGATGTTCCTAGAAAAGCTTGAAGGCTTATTACAAGACTTTAGAACACTTCAATATAGGACTTGATGATGAGTGAAAAGGTAGTTATTTAGGTAAATTGCATTAAATAGAGTCTAGAAGAGTGTATAAATCTCTTACAACACTTCAAAACACCTTCACAAGATGTTGATTTTTGAGTTTTAGTACCTAAATAAGCATGTTCAAGCCATGATATAACATAAAATCAAAGCAACATAGTTCCAATGCCATGAAACAAGACCTAGAAGGCCATGAAAATGACAAAGGGCCATTTTTGTATGGCACACTTAGCTCCCACTTTAGTGAGAGGATGAACTTACTTCAAATGAACACTCAAGTAGCCATTAAAATCGAGGGGAGGGTACAAATGCACTTACGTTAGCAAGATGGAATACAACAATCAAGATGGATGATCAAGCCCCTAGGATGAAGATCCCATGGAAAACTAGGTGTAAGGACTAAGGAACACACAAGTGTTGAGATGAATTGGATGAAGCTTCGATCGTCAATCCAACTAGTTGTGAAAAGAGATCTAGGCTGATTTTTTGAAAAAGAGAATGTGTACTCACTCTAGGGCCACAAAACTGGTTGTCTATAGGGTGAGAAAGCCCAACTATATACTCACTCTAGGTCCATAGCACTAGTTGTTCGTAGGGTGAGAAGTCCCAAAAAGTAAGATATATACGGTAGTTGGTATGCACTCACAAAACACAAAAGTGGCTATGGGGAAAATTCATGCCGCTAGGTGGGCTTCCCGTTCAACCATGTCAAAGTTATTCCTGTTCGATAACTTTAAAAAGGTTCAAAAAAACAAAAGTAAATGTAAATGTTAAGCTTTAAACAATACAAAATTATAGGCATGGAAGTTGTGTTATGCAAGGTGGCCAAGAAATATAAAATTAAAAAATGTAATCTGAAATATTTTTCAAATGAGTCTTGTTTAGTTTATGCAAGGTTAGTCACTTATGGAACATTGTGTCTAATGTCTCCAAGAAAGGACCAATCAAGGAATAGTATATTAACAAATTAGGGGATGCAGTGCATTGCATCAAACCACCAAGAGGAATGTAATATGCTTAGAAATATCACACTTATGAAGGACATCACGACCAATGTCATCCACAAAGTGACAAACACATCACATAAATGAAAAAGCTACACTAAGAAGCATGAATGCCAATGAAATAATGGTAATATATACCCCCCACTTTAAAGGAATTGCTACACATCCTTCTATGAGCAATCACTTGAAAGTAGAGAAGAAAATAAAATGTAAAAAGAAAACAAGACACGAGAGCCAAACTAGAAAGCTCTATGCCAAGTCATATGTTTCGAAGTTAGGTTGCAGCATGCCAATGAAAAAAATGTAAACCAAAGAAAGCAAGTTTCCCTCTAGAAAAGAAAATACACCAAACACGTAAGGGATCTATGGATTTGGGTTCAGTATGTTCATTGTTGGAATGTTTTTCTATGAAAGAGCTCAGAATAGTCATCATTCCCCGAATACACATAGAATGAGAAGAATGACACAAAGAGAGAGAAAAAAAAGGAAAAGAGAAAATCCATTTTGGGTCAACATGGAAGAGACATTGTGGTCTCGATGCTTTGCATCATCCCCAAAAGGAAAACACAAGTGAAAAGAAATGGAAAAAAAATCTTTTGGGTCAACATAAAGGATAAATTTAAGTCTCAATTTCTTATTTCATCCCCAAAAGGAAACACAAAATAAAAGACAAATTAAAAATGAAGAACGACCATTTGGGTCAACATGGAAGAGACATAACACATCTCTATGCTTTGTGTCATGCCAAAAAGGAAAAAACAAAAAAAAAATGAAAAAGACAAGGACCATTTGGGTCAACATGGAAGAGACATAGGGCATCTCTATGCTTTGCATCATCCCCAAAAGGAAAAAGAAAAAAGAAAAAAGAAAAATACAAGGACTGTTTAGGTCAACATGGAAGAGACATAGGGAATCTCTATGCTTTGCATCATCCCCAAAAGAAAAACTCAAAACAAAAATGAAAAATACAAGGACCTTTTGGGTCAACATGGAAGAGACATAGGGTGTCTCTACGCTTTGCATCATCCCCAAAAGAAAAACACAAAATAGAGAAGAATAGATAGAAGAATAAAGATACAAATAGAAGAAGTGTACAAAGAGTGGAAAAATCAAATGCACGATACAAGGGAACATGATACACACATGAAAAGAAAAGAAATAAATAAAGATAAAAGGCTAGGTAGACAAAGGAAAGTCAACCATTTAACAATTCATCTTCCTCCCAATCATGTTCATTATAATGCGAAGGCGGCTGGCTGTCCAAAGGAAGAATTGCAAGTGTCGAACTAGGAGTTGTACTAGGTTCTTCACTTGGTGAAGAGGATTTATCATTTAAGCTTATTGTAGAAAAAAAAAATAGTTCAAATCATTATGTTCTTCTTCATCTATTTTAGCGATCATCACATCATCATCGTCATCGTCAAGATTAATAATGACGGGAGGACAAAGGGTGATTTCTAAGGATGGATGTATCAAGAGTGTTGGTTGTTGGATGGGTTTGTTTTGTTGTGAGTGTTGGGCTGAATTATCATGTGGAAATTCAAGAGAGGGAAGGTGATCATCTATTGTTTTTGTCAAGGTTGTAGGTTGATTGTCTTTATTGTCATTGATACTAGATTGATGAGCAAGGAGATGATGGCGACGTCAACATTCTCTAGCACTGTGGTTTTGTTTAATTTTTTTTGGAGTTGTCGAGGTGTAGGAGTGGATTGATTCATCATAGATTCTTCCACTTTTGAAGGGGGAATATTAGGAGAAACTGAAGAGGATACATCATTCACTTTCTCTTTTTCTTTATACACTTGTTTGATACAAGGAGGTAAGACAAGATTTATTTCATTTTCTCTTGGTCATTTAAACAATGGATGAGAAGTTTCAAGGGGGGACTGTTTAGAAGGTTGGATGGTTTGTTCAATATCAGATTTAGGTGTAATCATGGTTTCATCTAGGATAGGTTGGGTAGAGGCGGACGAAGATGTGTTATGAAGTGATAATTCAACTATCCTTTTCGCTTTAAACTTTTGATAAGCAATGTAAAAGAAGTCCTTACAAGGGGTGATAGCTTCCATGGGTTCAAGCCAAAAGGTTGCTAATGAAAATTTACCTTTGTAAGATAAAGGATTAAAGCCACTATGATGTACAGTGAATACCTCATTTCCATGTGGAAACTTCAAGCACTTATGAACAACTAATGTGACCACTTTCATTTAGCGAAGGAAAGGAAGGCCTAGCCACAAAAAAAATTGTTTAGATTGTGGAATAATGTAAAATGTTACCTCCAAATCTTAGTTCTAGTTGTAAAGGTAGCATGATTGATCCAATCATAGGGCATACAAAACCATTATGTTCTTTAATCCATGCAATCATTTTATTATAGTCATCTTGATATAGATCATGTAATACCAAAAACTCCTCTATGATCATGTTCTCACCACAATAGGGATCTATTAATATCCCATTAGTAGGTTTATCATAGATTCTAGTGGCTATGTAAAGAGGACCATCATGAAGCTTTTGTAGTATTTCCTTAGTAGAAAAAGAAATAACAAGAGATTTAGTGGTTTGGCCCTTTCGAGGGATAATGTCTATTTCAGCTACAAGTTTATCCATATGATTAGCTTGGGTAACAATAGGAGGTGTATCAGGTTGTTCATTGTGTGTATCAACCATCATAACATCAGGCTTTGAAGGTTCACTAGCCTTGACAAACAAGGTTGAGTGTTTAGGCATAGGATTGGTGAAGATTTGCAAATTTTGGTTAGGGGGTGCAATAAACTTATTGCCTTGATCATTAAAACCCATAATAGTCAATTCACCTAAATCAATGAGGTCTTGAACAAAATATTTAAGATGATTGCAATGTTTTGTGTCATGGGCATTTTGATGATGAAAATGACAATAAGCATTAGGTTTGAAGGTAGGTGGTATGGGTTGACTAGGAACAAGTGGTCGAATAGGCACGGTAAGGTGAGCATGCATTTTTAAATTAATTGGTTCATTGTATGATGGAGGGAGTTGCGTAAAGGAGTGAAGTATCTATTTGGATCACCATAATAATAAGGCACAACTATCTTAGTAGTGGCCATTGAATGTTGAACTTGTTGAGTTGGTTGCGGTTGTGGTGAAGGAGGTGGATTAAATTGTAAAAATCCTTGGTTAGGTTTGTGGAAATTTTGCGTGTGATTTTGGTTTTGATTATTGTTTTCAGGTTTGTCAACTTGGCTAGAAGTGAATTTTGACTCATGACTTGAAACTGAATTTTGTTAATCACATAAGGTTGTACATAAATGCTTGAATGAAGGAAATTTCATCATGGGAAGTTTATCTTGAAGGTTGGTGTGCAAATTCTCAGTAAACATCTTTTGTAGATGTGCATCTAGAATTTTGACATTAACTTGAGCATATAAGGATTGGTAATGGGGGATGAAATATTTCACTTTTTCATATTGTTTTGTCTACATCTCATAAGGTCAGCCATTATCTTTTTAGGTGTCATGTGCCCTTGAAAGAGACTAATGAAAGCTTCCACCAATTCATTAAATGAATGGATGGAATTATTGGGCAAGTTGGAAAACCATTCTAAAGCGGTATCTTTCAAGGTCCTTGGAATTTAAAGCTTTTCTAAAATTTTATCGTCAAGGAAAAAATCACTACGCAAAGTGGTATAAGCATTGATATGGTTAATAGGATCTCCTTTTCCTCCTTATTTCTCAAATCTCGGCATTTCAATCCCTTGTGGCATTGGGGTACATAAGATCTCTAATGATAAGGGGTTGTTGTGGACAAGATATGTAGGTGGAGCTATTTGACCTTGACTAATGGTGGAAAGTTAGTGTTGCATGGATGAAACAGTGGTAAGGAGTTGGGTAAGAAAAATATCAAGATAATTGGATTGATGTGGAAGAGAAAATAGTGATGGAGTGTAAGTGATGTTAGGAGAGGTGAAAGGAATGCTAAGGGGTGTGAATATGTTGGAAGGAACTTGCGATGCCACAAAGAAGTAGGAATACTAGTGGAAATCGAGAAAGAAGTAGCCACATAATTAGGTTGATGCATAGTTGTGTGTACTTGTGGGTTAGTGTAAGTTGGTATGGAAGTTATAGTTGAAGGGGGACTAACTTGAGGTGCTCCTTGTCTTATAGGAATTTTTGCAAATTGGGTAGTTGAAGAGACATGTTTATTTTAAATCTCAGCAATTTTTTTTAACACTTGCAAGCCATCATCACTCTTAATTAAGTGACGAAGGTTCTCAATAGCAGGTATAGTAGTGGTGGAAATATTTTCAAGTGACAAATATTATTGTAAATGTGCAAAGTACTCATGAATATTAATGACCTTTTCTTGTGGGAGGGATCTGTTTTGATTGTCAATATGTATGGGTTGAAAAGGAAAAGGCATGGAAGTGGTATTGTCAAGACCTAATGACCAATTTCCATACTAGGAGTAGGAGCTCTTGAGATCCCAAGGTCCACAACAAAAGTGCTATCACGGGATGCCATGAGTCTAGAACTTCTTCTCACTAAAGTATTATCAACGGGGCACCAAACACTCATGCAAGGACCATGAAGGAGTGGTGGATGGAAATGAAAGCTAGTTTAAGAATGAAAAATTAAAATGATAGAAAATTTGTTAACTCTAATAGAGATGCAAATACAAAAAATGGAAATGCAAGAAAATTCCAAAGAAAAGGACAAAACTACTTGCTAAAAAGTGCAAAGGGATTCATTCACCCAGGGTGGCGAATGAGTCCCAGGATGCAATTTTTTTGTGATTTTCAGAATTTTAAGGATAATTTAAATGTTCTATAGAATGCAACTACATATGAAGAATGCGTATTTTTACTTTTTGCAATGAAATGGAATGCAAAAATGAAAACTAAATGAATGTTTCACTAATGCAAAATGAAAGGTCCTAGAATGCAATAACAAATCAATTCCCTAATTGAATGCTAATGCAAATGAAAACTAGGATGCAAGATATGAATGCAATCAAAAATTTAAAGTGTTCAAAATTCAGGTTGACCAAAATGAAACATAGATTTTGGGAATCTTCATGTTGGCTCTAGAACTTTTAGGGTTTTTCACCTAAAAGGAGAGAGATTTGGGTCCCATAATGTTTATGTAACAATCAAATTAGGATGTGTGCAATGCGATATGATGTAAATGTACTTAAATAAATGCAATTGAATGATTAAAATCAATTAGAATGTGTGAACACCTCTAAAATCTAAAAACATTCTAAACTCCATAAAAAAGGTGAGTGCATACAAACTTGCTAAATACTCCTATGAAATAATGCAAAATGTTTCCTACACATGATAGCAAATCAAACTAAATTGTAAGCATGAAAGATACATAATGCACAATTTATCTCATATTGGATTGGTGCTATTGTGGAAAATAGCCCTTTCTCAATCCTTGCTTAAGCTTGATGTTAAGATGCTATGAAGATTATGATAAGGTGGGAAAGATTAGCTCTCCATTGAAGAGAGTAACCTTGTATGAGATTGTGGAGGATTTTTTTGAAGGATGAAGCCTCTATTTGTAGATTCTCAAATGCTAAGAGTGCCAAACATGGAGGATGTGGGACTAAAGATTTGGCCAATAGGAAGAGGCCAATTGCCAAGTTGTGATAGGCTTCAGGATGTGCAAGATTTGGGAAATGTGCCCAAGAGAGGGAGATTTCAAATTAAAATTTGTGCAATAAATTTTGAGTTGGACTTGTGCAAGGGACATGTAAGAGCTATATAAGAGCTCATAAGTGACTTGTTGGATGTACATCTCCACTTGTTTTTGAATTCAAACTTGAGGGAATATTCCCCATAAATGCCATGTTGATGGAAAATATCGGATTTAATAAATCAATAAATTGATTTATTTGTGCAAGTGGAAAAATCTAGAGAATGTGATGGGTAGTTAGGTTAGGCTAATTTCGGATTAGATTAGATTAATGATGATTAGCTGAGTTTGACTCTTTTGATTTGTGTTAATGGTGTTTTTATGCACTTCTCAACACAGGGAGTGCATAGGTGCACTACCTCTCTTGAAAGAAAATCTTCCACAATCAGATTGCAGAACACTATCCCAAGGTCTCTAATGTTAGTTCTTGACAGTGCTTAGAATATCTTAGTTGTTTGATGTGATTTACTAGAATCACAAGGCAGTCATATGAATGGGTTATAAAGCATGGAAGTTGGATCTTGAAATGGAATTCTTGAGATGGAAAGTTGTTATGCATTGGCTGTATGTTCAAACAGCAGTCTTGGACTCCATTTTGTCGTTGGATTTGGCTTTACAATGTGCAATGAAGCTTAGCATAGGCCAGTCATTAAAAGAAAAGAAAAGAAGGCAAGGAAGAGGGAAAGTTCCTAAGTCTGCAACTAACTATGAATAGTGACAATGGAGTTCCTGCAATGGACAATTTCTCAAAACAATATCCCACTTAACCAGAGATTTCACAGTATCATGGAAATTGTGCTATCTTCTAAGCGCTATGCAAATACTTTGTCCTTTATTCACCATGTACATGCATGAATCAAAGACAAATGTTTTGGAGCAGCTTTGAATTCAAGTCTAGGCTAACTTTATACAACTATCTACCATCAGCAAACAACAAAAAGTATGGACAAAGAAATCATCAACAAGGTAAGAATTTTCATGATCACCTAACAACATTTCTAAAATCTATCCAAAGAAAGAAGATAGTGAACTAAAACAGTAGTAAAACCTCAGTCAAACATCTAACATTGGAGATTGAATCAAGTAACATGAGAGAAACTAAGAAAATACACCAAGTCAATGCCTTTTCTTTATAAATTTCTATAGCATGTCTTTACAACAACTCAACTCTTTTTGCAAATGAGAGGAGAGCCCTATTTATAGTGTCCAAAAGATTCAATGAATGGCCAAGATTAATTCTTATTGTGTGGCCAAGATTCATTACAAAATAGGGTTTCACCTACCCCCCAATATATCACAATTTAAAATTACATTTGTCTCTTCCCTATTTCATCCTTTTGCTAATGGCACTGTAGCTCTTTTGGCCTTTAGTCAATTGTTGCTTTCACTGTAGCTACTATTCAGGAAGTTCATCTTTGACAAGGCTGTCCTCCTGTCCCTTGGAAGCTGTGTGTTCTATGAACTTGAGGACGACTACCTGGAGCTTGTCTATTTTGATGATTTCACATCGCAACACCTAGTAGCTCCATTCCTTTGCATTATCCTCTAGCCTTTTCCAATCCTCATCATACTTTGAGCCTTGGTCTCTGAACAGCTCTGATTGATTGAAGACGCAGGCTGCAAAACTCAGGAATTCCGGTGTGATATCTCTAGCCATCCCATCCTTCATCTTCTCCTGGAAGTAGGGTTTTACCTTTTTTGGATCCATTTGCATAGTGGGCATGTCGTAGTCCATCATCAACTTAAGGTATCGAGCACATTCTACCATGATTTCTTTGATCCATTCAAAGTCCACATCTACCTTGCTCATGATTTGTTCTAGCCTCTCCTTCCAGTTGTCAAAGTCTCAGCACCACACATCCATCAACCAGTGATCTTCTTTCTTAAATGCAAGCTTCTTCTCCCACGTGTCTTCAAGCAACTGAAGGATAGCCTTGATCCTTGGAAAGGTGGAGTCGTAGGTGGTGGGGAAATCAGTGCAAAGCTTCCTTGTGCTCTCTAGAGACTGCATTAGGTCCAAGAACTTGTTGGTTGTTCGTACAACCTGACTAATTCCCATGTTTCTGACGTATGAGACTTGTCAAACCCAGTCCTCTATGGTCTTCTCCAAGTTCTTTCTTCTTTCCATCTTATCAATTTGCTCTTTGGAAAGCAATTGAGGTGCGGCTATGGATGTGGTAGGTAGGTCCTCTACTAAAGACCATTGGTGTATGTAATCTATTAAGGCCGCAATCTGTGCCTTAAGCTTATCCTTCAAGATTTTATCTTACTTTATCAGATGTACCACCATAGCCACTAACTCCTCAAGGTACCCTATTTTCTACTCTCTGGTGGTGGTTCCCAAGTCAATGGTGGAGATGTTATAACTTATCCCAGCTTGGCCAATCGTAGGCATTGCAATTTGTGCCGCTCCGGAGCCGAAAGCATCCATTGTTAGCCTGGATCATACCTTGGGCTTCTTCTCCTTCTTCGTTATGATTTGGGCTCGAGCCAAGATGGCCTCTAACCTTGCCCTTGGGTCCTTTAGCATAGGGGTTTTTCTTTTGAGCTACTTCTCCAACCATTTGGGCACAACAGATTTCCCCTTGGGTGAATCATGGTCACCCTCGCCCTTCTTAGTCAAGGCCAATATTTTTGCTCCTTTTCCCTTTGGGGATTTTTCTTTCTCTTTGGTAGCATCTTCCCCCTTTTCATTGGAGTCATGGATGAACTCAAGGTGTTTGATAGGCAGCCTAGTGGATAGCTACTAAATGGGACTTTCCTCCCTTGTTGTTTCTCCCTCCTTTTCCTTAGTACATTTAGCCTCGAGGCTTCTGATGACATGTGTTTCACCCTTAGTTAAATCCTTTTGCTGTTGTTCTTTTGGTGGCTGCCCTTCTTCATCATGGGGTGACCCCTCTGCCTCCACCCCAATGTCCCTCAACTATTGTGCCATTTCCTCGTCAAGGTCATCATCAAAGGTTTGAATGATTTTCTTAGCACCTAAGCCATCGTCCTCATCCCCACTGTTGGAAGAGCCCATTTCTTCCTCCTCATAAGCCACCATGTCGATGGTTTAGTGTTCGTACTCTGGGTGCTCATGGTATTCATCAGCCTCCTCCTCAATAGGCTTCGAGGCCTCCTGCTCTCGTTCCTCCCACTCCTTGGAGATTAGCATGGTGGCCTCCATAGTCGGTGGCCCTGTTAGTGGTTGTGAAGGTTGAGTAGTGGCAAGGACTTGCACAAGGGCTACTTGAAAAGTTGGATCCATTAAGATTTGGCAGAGCTCAGGGGGAAGGTTCTGCATGTGCCTTGAAAGAGCCTCGGGCATAGTGGCAATGGGCATAGGCATTGTTGTTGTTGCCAGAGGGAGTGATGTGATTGGTGACATAGCAGTAGAGGAAGGAGGAGAAGTCATGGTGGAAGACGAGTCAATAACTATCATAGACTCGGCTGGAGGTGAAGGGCCAAGATGGACATAAATGTCCATTTCCAGTGGGGATGCAGTGACCATAGCCAGCGAGGTGGGTGGTGCAAAAGGAGGGGCAAAGAGAGCCAAGAGAGGCTCCAATTGACCCATGCCCTCTACTTCTTTCTCTTAGGTTGAAGGTTGTTTCGCAGTACTCCCTGCTTGTTTGAGCCTTTTGGGAGGTGAGCCTCCCATTTCTTTCTTTGCATAGGCCTTGGGGTCTGGAGACTGCTTGGTTTCTGCTCCTTTTCTTTTCTTGGACCTGGTGATCAGAGGAGACTTGGATGTCCTACCAGTTGAAGTGGTGGTAGCAACATCCTCTGTGGCACTCGGATCGCTTTTGAGCCCTTCATAAGTCAAGAGTACTCCCTGTCACTTTAAATGAGCCACTTGCCCATCGATCCACTCCTTGGTACGAGTTAAGATTGGCTGGGTTATGGTATCTAGGTCATCGACCTCCTATTCATCCCTGTCAATTGATGGTATTGGTAGGTTGGTGACTGCAAGGTACCTGGGATGCATTATGGTGGCCTCGTCATCCTCGACTTGGTCCAGTATGAAAATCTGGAGACAGAACTCTAGGGTTTGGGGACCGGCAGTGCAAAGGGTGGTCAATGGTTTGCCATTTTACTTATGAGGGTTCGGACTGATGGCACCGTGAAGGTGTTCGCCCTTCGCCGTTTGGGACAAAAAACATCAGACGGAAGTCTGGAAGGGGTAGCCCGGTAGCATGGGCCCGACGGTGCAAGGTTTTGGCTTTGAGTTTGGCAGTGAACAGGAGGGCGGAGCCTAGATCTCGGAGGGACGGGGTGAGAATTCTATTCGCAACGGTGGGCAAGGACCGAGTCCTAGGCTATGGGGCCTGATGCCGATGAAGGCATTCAGAGTTCAACTGACATCCTATGGTGAATGGCAGTCTGGAGCCTGGTGGTTAGAAGGACACCTTAGAAGGGGGCGGCAAAAGGTTACGGTGAAGTGTGTTGTCATGCCAATAGTTGGGAGCAAGACCGAGCCTAGTAGAGGGGTCTGCCATTCAACTTTGTTTCGCCTCAACAGTGGATGGAAGGGCGAAACTCAGAGACCAGAGCTTGGAGGTCAAAAGGATGGTATGAGTTTAAATCGCCAAAAGCATTAAATAGGGGGCGGAGTCCGCAAGGCAGGACGCCGGGCGATATTCGTCGTGGAGGATGGAAAACACCCACAGAACCCCAAAAGTGGAACCCTAGGGTCTCGAGCCTGAGAGACCCAAAGGACATTTGTTCAGTTTGAAGCTCCCATGGCGAGGAGAAGGTTGGGCTCCACCGGTCGGGAGGTTGGGAAGAGTTTGTAGTTTTGAAACGGCGGCATCCAGGGTGACTTCCGAACAGGGAAGTCTGACGGGCCAGGCCCGAAAGGTGATATTGCCATCGACAGGTTTGTTCAAATTTTTAATCACAGACAGGGAAGGCAAGTCCCAGGGCCAAAGCAGAGGTTTTCCCTATGCGAAGAATAGCCGTGGCAAGGAGAAACTTTGGATTGGTGAGGAGGGCATCATAGAAGGTTTCTCAATTTTTTAACATGTGGGTTTTGTGTGCGATTCCATGTTTAATCATTTTCACACCTTCTTATCATTTGCTAGTCATTTAAATGCATGGAAATCATGAAAAAAATGCTCGGGAGGGTGAATGGATGGCCTACCTCAAACACGCAATGTGGGGAGATGTGGGATCCACCTATGGTCGACGAAATGATGCTGAGGGTGACAAGCATGACAGTGTCGAAGACGGTGGGCTCCTCAATGAAGTTCTCCAATTGCCTTGCAATCCTCTAAAATGATAATGATAGGTTGGAGTGGGTATTTTATACCCCTAACTACCATTAATGCTTGTATTTAATGCAAGTACAACAGTGAAAAAGATGGTGAGTTCAAAAGTCAGAGATGGCAGAGGGAGAACAGGGGCTCGACAGTCAGGTAGACGTAGGACAGCAGCTGCTATAAATATTTTCAGGTTGATTAGGATGGTGGTGGCATAGAGCGATCTGGATCTCAGAGGGTGGACTTTCACCAAAGATCTGCCATCATGGATGGTGGAATCATCATGGAATTTTGGACTCAAAATTCTGGATGGTCAGGCCAGGAACACCCGATGGTAGCCAAGGAGTCCCTTATATTTCAGTTGGAAAAAACGGTGGCAGGGTGCAGCCAAAGGTTCGTCGTCGAGTGACGGAAAAGCATGGTCGGAACCCCAGAAGCGAAACTCCGGGGTTTGGGGTTCGGAGGGCAGGATGTTGTTGGAGACTTCCACAAGCTTTAAGTTAAGCAGTGAATGGGAATTCGGACCCCGAGGTTTGGGAGGATGCGGAGTGTACGCCGCCAGGAACGGCAAGTTCAGCAGGGAAACCCGGCGAGGGAATCCCGAACGGTCGGGCACGGCAGGGCCTGGGGCCGTTGGTAGGGTCAAACTGCCAGAGGGACCTTTCGAGGCGCCATAACACAAAAAAATTAAAGGGGGAGGGCATGGTCAATTTATGGTGGGACTTTAAAGTAGTATTGACCATCTAAGACACCAAAAAGGGAAGCATGCAAAATAAGGTGATGATAAAATGACCTGACAAGGTGAAAAAAAAGAGGGTCCCCATTCTGAACGGGGCATGTGTGCTAAGGGCACAACAAATGGTGACTCCACTAGAGAACACTCCCGAGTGTTCTAAGGATAAATATTCATTCGGGACCCAAAATCTTTGGTTTTGCAGACCAGGAGTGGCTTCCAAAGATGAATCTAGGAGAATGAGATCCTTAATTGGGTTAGTTTATAGGACATCTTAGAGGTGTGTGTAATGAGTTCATTCCTTTCCTCGAGATAGTGACCAGGGTTACTAATTTATCCAAGCAAGCTATATAAATTGTCTAACACCAAAAGTAACCTAGACATTGCTCCGCTACCAATCAGGCGTCCATAGCCCTGACAAAGTTGTCACTGCAATCTCACAGATGTTGCTCTACTGCTAGCTGAGCATCCATAGCCCTGGTAGAGTTACTCGAACACCCATACGGTCATTTATTTTTAGAATTCCTTTACTTTTGCTTTCATATTTCCTTCAATTTTCATTTCCCTTTTATCATTCAGTTCGATCGGGTAAGCATTGAAGCCTACGATGGGTTTGAGATTGCAGTGGTCACTAGAGTAGACTTGAGATTTTTCACTGCCTAGGGTGTCATAACAACCATGGCATGGTCCTTTAGAAATGATTATTATGTGTTTTGTGTGAGATTTGAGATGTGTGTAAGAAGATCCAGCTAAGGGTCAATTTCTGAGTAGAGTTCAAGCAAGGAAATCATTCACGGGCAGCTTTCAAAGACCGATAATTGAGAGTGAATGTTTAGCTGAAGAACACAAAGAATAGATAGCAAAGTAAACTACTTGTCGAGCAAGCATGACCACTGCAATAGGGTGGGAAACAACTTTTGAAAGAAAACTGTCGGGAGGGAGAAAACAAAAGAGCCACACAAAAAAATGCAAGCAAGCCAGAAAGAAAACTACCCTAACCTATGTACAAATATTTACAATGAAGAGCTCGAACGAGCTCAAGCCTAGAAGTAATGCTTCAGGTGCTGCCCGTTGACTGGCAATGGGACATTCTCACTAGTTAAGGTCTTTAGGCGGAAGGCATTATCTCCCAAAATCTTAGCTATTTGAAAGGAGCCAAGCCAAAGCTTGTCGAATTTGTTGTGTCCCCCTTTCTTCTCATGGGCCTTGTCCCAATATAGGACTAGATCTACAATTCTATAGGCCTTGATATTGGCTCGGCAGTCAAACCATCTTTTAACCACACCCTGATGTTTAGCAAAATTTTCTATTGCACGGTCTCAGACTTCCTCTAAATGCAAGAGCTCAGCTAACCGAGTTTCCCTACGATCTCCTCCCTCATAAAAAGTGTTGATTTAATGAAGAGTAGGAATCTTCAGATGGATGGGGAATATAGGTTCTAGGCCATAAACAAGGTGGAATGGGGAATTGCCAAGGGCATCCTTGTGGCAAGTGCGATCAGCCCAAAGGGCGAAACGGAGCTGGGTATGCCAGTCTTTGGGATTCCTATCTAGTAGCCTTTTGATTATGGTAATTATGTTTTTATTTGTAGATTCAACAAGGCCATTACCTTGGGGGTAGTAATTAGATGAGAATTTAAGGGTAATTCCATAGTCGAATGCCCAACTAGCAAATTTCAATGAAGCAAATGCAAGTCCATTATCACACACCAAAGCATAAGGACAACCAAATCGATTTAAAATGAAACTTTCTAGAAAATTAATAACTACTTTAGTTGTGCATTGCTTACATACTATTGCTTTCGTCCACCTAGTGCAATAATCGGTAGCGGTAAGAATGTACCTATGTCCAACAAATAATGGAGGGCTTACCACACCGATGAAGTTGAGACCCCACTGCGTGAATAGCCTTACCTCCAGCACAGGCTGCAGTGGGACAATAGCGTTCTTTTCCCTGGTGGCAACGGTCTGACATGTGTGACATGAACGAACATGGAAATGGGAATCCTTGAAGACAGTTGGCCAATAATACCCTACTCTCAATATCTGATGTATTGTGGAAGAACCAAAACCATGGCCCATGCCAAATTTGTTGTGGAACTCTCTTAAGACTTGATCTGCTTCTCCCTTGCCAAGGTATCTTAAATAAATACCTTCATGATTCTTCTTGTAGAGAATGGAACCCTGCAACATGTAGCCATTGCTTTTCAATCTCAGGGCCCACTTTTGGACTCCTTACAAGTACGATAGACACTTATGGTTCAGCAAATAATAGACGATATTCTGGTACCACTCCTCTGGGGAGACATCCTTAAGCTACTATTGCTGCATAGTGAGTTCAAGTCTAGTTTCTGTAGCTATTTTAGTAATCGTGCGGGTGAGTGCCTGTCCTCTCACTAGCTTCATTGGTTGGATCTCCATATCATATTCTTGGAGCAGGGTAACCCATTTAGCTCTTCATTCGCCCAATTCATTCTGCATGAGCAGCGTTTTTACTGCTGGGTCGGGGACGATGGTAAACACCTTATTGTGTAGGATGTAGTGTCTTCACCCCTTTGACGAGAGCATATGCTTTCTTTTCAATGTTGTAATATCACAATTCGGCATCTTTGAGGGGAGCACTCATAAAGGTGATCGGATGCTCATTTCCTTCTTCGTCCTTTTGGGTCAACATGTTAGCACATGAATGCTCTGAAGCAAATGAGTAGATGCAGAAAGGCTTCAAATAATCTAGGCTAACTAACAAAAGTGCCTCAGCCATGGCCCGTTTGATTTCTTCAAAATATTGTTTGACACAGGTGTCCATTCAACTTTGGCATCTTGTTTTAGCATAGCATTGAGAGGTTTAACAATCTCTGTGAAACCTGTGATGAATTTCTAGACGAAGTTGATCTTTCCAAAGAAAGATTTTAATTCTTTCTTGCTTCTTGGGGGTGGGATTTTGAGTAAGGACTCAATATGTTCAGGGTCTATGGAGATTCCCTATTCTGAAATGACATGCCCAAGCAACCTACCTTCAGTCACTCCAAAAATGCACTTCTTGGGGTTAAGGGAAACTCCGAACTCCCTGCATCTCTAAAATACCTTGCATAAAACGGAGATGTGATCACCTCGCCTTTTAGAAAACATGGTCAAATCATCCATGTAGATGATTATGCACTTGCCAATAAGTCCTTAAAGGTGATATCCATGGCACATTGGAAGGTGGCACTGGTGTTGATGAGCCCAAAAGGCATCCTCCTGTACGCGAACGTCCCCCACTTAGTGGTGAATATCATTTTGTGATGATCCTCATATTGTACCATTACCTGGTTGTACCCAGAGTATCCATCGAGGAAAGACATCATCTGGGAGCTGTTGACGATCTGTAGCACCTCATCCAACGAAGGTACTGGATAGTTGTCTTTCTCCAAGGTGCGATTCAAATTGCGAAAATCTACACACAATCTAATCTCCCCATTCTTTTTTCTGACCAGGACCAAGTTGGCCACCCATATGGAATGCCTAACTGGAAAAATGATTCTTGCTGAGAGCAACTTTTGCACCTCTTTGTAGATGATAGGTTCCAGCAAGGCATTGATAAGGCGTTGCCGCTGGCGGAATGGCTTCACCTCTGTCTTAAGAGGGATGGTGTGTGTAATGACAGAAGTTTCATATGTTTTAAGATCTTCGTAACTCCACGCCACCACATCATGGTACCTCCACAATGCATCTTTGATTCCCTTTTCCTTTGGTGTGTACACCTTGCCAATAAAAACATTGCTAATCTCCTCAGCTGTCCCAAGGTTGTAAGCATCACACTGGTTGCTTATGGCCTCCTTTTTCATTTGCTGATTCTGGTCCCTGATCTGGTCCAAGTCAAATATGCATTCCAACTAAACCATACCCCTAGGGATTGTATTAGTTTTGAGGTTAGTAACCCCCTCTATGTCCAGTTCAACTTCCTGTGGATCGACTTCATCAATTATTTGAGCTGCAAAGACATCAGAACTTGTGATGAATTGAAGGATATGCTTGTCATCATTGAAGACTTGCAAGTGGGTAACATTATCTAGGACTGATGGCATGGATGTTAGCTCAACTATGAATTTCTTGAGCCCAGACAGAGAGAGGGGTTGTAAAGTGCTAGCGGCTTGAGCTAAGGTATCAGCTATACAATTCTGAGCATGAGGGATCAATTGTATATTGAATGCATCTAAGCCCTCCAAGAGATCCCAAACCCTATGCCTATAGTTTGTAAGTTTTCGGTCATGATAGGAATACAACTTCCTGACCTATTTAACCACGAGCTTAGAATCCTCAAAAACTTGCAGTATTTTTACATTTTTCTTCAAGGCCATGAGAAGGCCAAGGACTAAGGCCTCATATTCTACTACGTTATTGGTGCAATAGAACTACAATCTATGGGCAGCTAGAAATGTCTTACCCATTAGGCTAATGAGTTCAAACCCAGCTCTGGCTCCTTGCTTGGATTTGGATCTATCAAATCAGAGCATCCAACATGCAAAGGGTTCTTTGTCTTCGGGACTAATTAAGCTTTTGTTCCCTTTCAGCTGGGTGGCTGGCCTTGCGACCTTAGGGGAATTTTCTGGTTCGATGCATTAATCAATAGGTGGTTCTGTTGGTGCTTCCTTTAGCATTTCTATTTGAGGAGTCACTAATTTTTTAACATGTGCAACTGCTGCTTGACATAAGCAACAATCAAACTCAGAGTGGGCAACATTGTGAACTCTGCACCAGTCTGGTAACAAGAGATCCTATAAATTCATTTAGGCC
The DNA here is from genome assembly GCA_007258455.2 of Sequoia sempervirens. NCBI lineage: Eukaryota > Viridiplantae > Streptophyta > Pinopsida > Cupressales > Cupressaceae > Sequoia > Sequoia sempervirens. Next base: position 67,238,131 of record VDFB02281492.1, read on the forward strand.
CCTAGGCTGAGCTGATCCCTTGCACACTTTTCAATGAACTCTTGGAAACCATTGAGTAGTCCCTAGTCATCGTCCTTATCAAACTTGTCATCAGTTCCTCTCAACATTTCTATGTCTGGGGGCATTCATGTAGAATCAATCGAAGGACTACACAACACTAGTAACACTTCATCTATACCCTCTTCCTGAAGCTTGACCTCATTTTGGTAGGAAAAAGGGTTGTAATTCCCCAAATCAGTCTCGACGAACAACACCTCATTGATATTATTGTACTCTGTGATCATGTATTTCATACGAGGTTCACGGTCGATACAGATTTTATTTGGCAACCCCTTCCATGGTAGCCACATATGAGAAAGGTCTGTGGTGGTGTATCCATTTAGTGCCTTGGTGAAGTCCCTTCCCAAGATGATTCCATATGCATTGGGAATGTTAGCCACTTGAATATCAATGACCTGTTGTATCTGCGGGTCTATAGAAATTTGCATTAGGATACAATTTATTTCACCCATAATGTTGATCTTTGTTTTGTCTAGCTAAGTCACCTTCCTCCTTGAAGGTGTGGGGGTGATACCAAGAGCCTTGCATACTGCCAAGGGCATGACATTGGTAGACACTCCTGAATTAAGTAGGTAGTTATGCAGGTTCTTCCCAAAGACCCTAATGGTGGTCAGGAAAGGGGGGTTTCCAGTCTCCCTTGGAAGATGCCCGTAGGCGTGTCCATGTGAGCTATTTGACCTTTGTTGTTATCATTACCCATATCCCTGGTCTGCCTAAATGACTGGTCCTTTGAAATCTGCCTATTAGCCTACTCGATTCCCTTTCAATTTGTTTACTCGCAAGTTGATTTTCAGGGATATCCTTCCTTTTCCCATCATTATCTTGTTTCTCCAGTTCCTTCATAGGCTCTTCAAAGGTAACTCTTTCAGCTGATGTTTCCAGAGTCATATTGGAGGATGGAGTCCCATTAAGAACCCTAAAGAAGGCATGCCTTATAGTAGGGACTTTGAGTAGTTCAAAAGCTAACAAGCTAATTTTTACCTTCTTGAACTCTTCTACTACATATTCACCCATTTGTTCAATTTCTAAACTAAAAGCTTAGCCTATGGCAGAACTAGGAGGTTGGACCTTCATTTCACTAGACAAATTTTGGGATTGGCCTTGAGGCTGATTTTGTGACTGGTTTGGAGATTTGCTCTTGTTGAGGTATTGGGTAGGTATATGAGGAGGTCCAGGGTTATTGCTGGCATTAGGATCAGGCGGGGTGGCGAAATTGTTTGGTGGGGTAGAAGTTGTAAAGGGTCCATCTTCCTGTCTATTCCTAAGGAAGTAGGGAGTCAACCTTTGATGGAACATGTGAACCTCATCTACAAATGGCTCTTCTTCATCTACTAGACCATTATCTACTAAATCAAAGAGCTGAGCCAAAGTTTGTTGATTACTTACCTCTTGTGCTTCTTCACCCTCAACAGGAGCAAGCTCGACTTCGGGCTCGTTGTGGTCATATTGCAGAAATGGTGCTAGATTAACCACGAGACAGGAGGAATCATATGGCTCGAATGGGACGATGTCCGTATAGTCGGCATTGTCTACTACATTCTACACTTCTACCTGGAATATTTCAGCAGCTGTCTGGAACTCGAGACAATCCAACTTAGAATGTCTATTGGTTTTATGAATTTGACACCATCTAGACAAGGCTACCTCAGCAAGGTATACTCCGCTAGTCATTTTATCATTGCTTGCCGGTTGGTTGAAAGGCATAGGGGCTCTTCCATTATTGGGCCTAGTGTTCCACATGTGATTTTTCCTTTGAGAAGGTCTCCTTTTTGCATTTTGATTGGCATTTTTCCCCCTATCATAGTTCTGCCCAGAGGTAGTGCCTACTTCTCGATTATCCCTACTATCCCTATTATCTCAGTTGTCCCGGTTAAGATTAGCCTAAAAATTATGCTGGGAGGCCTGTAACTGGTTATTCTGATTCTTTAGGTGCATCATTTCTATGGACATTTTCTTTATCATTTCAGTCAGTTCCTCTAGCTTATCTTTCTTAGTCCCATTCCCAGGCGACGACATCGAATTTTGGAGAAAAGCGAGAGGGGATACCAACTGATTCTAATAAACCAGAGGAAACACTGGTCATGATAGATACAATGACGTCTGGGGCTATTGGGAATACACCTGCTATTGTGGAGTAGCCTGAGAATAGTTATATTGTTGCTGGGGCTGCAAATAGGAAGGCACGAGAGGCACATAATTGAATGGCTGCCATGGATGTGGTACCATAGGCAATTGAGGTACCTGGTTCATAAGAGGTGTTTAATGAGAAAACGCCTGATTAAGCTCCTGAATCTGCATTGGGTGAGCTACTAGCCCCAAAGAAGGCAGTGGGCCAGAGATATTCTGCCCCAAGTCCACACTGGCAACAACAACCTCTTTATAGGCTGCCACCAATGAGGCGGGTGGCAGTTTCATCCTTTTCACCAAAACTGAGGTGAGGTTGTCTAATGCCGCATAGTAGACTGGGAGAGTTGTGACATCATTATGAAGGTACGGGTCTTGAAGCCTTGTGTAGGCCCGATGAAAGTGGTCGTTGAAGGAGCCAATAGGTTCATTGACTTCCCTTCTGACAGACATGAACTGCTAGTAAAGCTCCGAAGGGCTGATGGGGATCTTGTATTTTTGCAGGAAGGCATTCTTCATTAGAGTCCACGAGGTAATGGATCCCCTCGGCATATTGATGTACCAATAGAAAGCTTCTTCCCCCAACGAATGCTAAAAGAGGTGGCATGCAACATCCTCATGGTCAACTTGCATTTTGGTAATCACTCTCTTGAATATTTTGATATGCTCTTCAGCTGTTCTTTGTAGGTCACGCGAATAGAACTTCAAATAAAATCCTTATGGATTCTTGGGCTTATCATTGTAGGCAGTGAAGTGTATCGGCGAAGGGTTGTGCTAACAAAGCCATGGAGGGTGGTGGAGGTGGTATCTACTCTTGGAGAATGACAATTTGGGGTTGTATCTACAATACAACAATAATTTGGGACTGTACTTAAGGTATGGCTGATTGGACTGTGCCCTGAGCTGGAAGGGCTAGGAGAGGAGCAATCCCCTGGCTGCCGGAGATAGGAGGTGCAAATGCAATTTGAAATGGTTGGGTGGAAGATGAAGGCCAGCCAAATGAAGGTGAGGGTGGAATGGAGGTGGATGGAATGGAGGAAGAGGAAGAGGCAATGCTACTTCCTTTAGCTCGCTTTGCCCTTGTAGAAGGCTGCAATTCTTCAAATTCTTCCTTGTTTGGTGTTGACCATAGAACTCTTTGAAATATTTCCAGGGAAGATGATCTGATTCAATCTAGCTTCACTTTTAACCCTTAACTTGGTACTTCCACCATCGCCCTCCTTCTAGTGCCAGTTCTGTTGATGGTGTTTTTATGCACTTCTCAACACAAGTAGTGCATAGGTGCACTACCTCTCTTAAAAGACAATCTTCCACAATCAGATTGCAGAACACTATCCTAAGGTCTCTAGTGTCAGGTCTTGATAGTGCTTGGAATATCTTAGTTCTTTGATGTAATTTGATGGAATCACAAGGTGGTCTTACACATGGGTTATAAAGCATGGAAGTTAGATCTTGAAATGGAGTTCTTGAGATGGAAAGTTGTTATGCATTGGCTGTAGGTTCAAACAATAGTTTTGGACTTCATTTTGTTGTTGGATTTGGCTTTACAATGTGCAATGAACCTTAGCATAGGTCGGTCATTAAAAGAAAAGAAAATAAGGAAAGGAAGAGGGAAAGTTCCTAAGTCTACAACTAACTGTGAATAGTGACAAAGGAGTTCTTGCAATGGACAATTTCTCAAAACAGTATTCCACTGAACTAGAGATTTCATAGTATCATGGAAATTGTGCTATCTTCTAAAGTCTACAGATACTTTGTCCTTTATTCACCATGTACATGCATGAATCAAAGACATGTTTTGGAGCAGCTTTGAATTCAAGTCCAGGCTAACTTTACACAGCTATCTACCATCAACAAACAATAAAATGTATGGATAAAGAAATCATCAACATGGCAGGAATTTTCATAATCACCTAACAACATTTCTAAAATCTATCCAAAGAAAGAAGATTGTTAACTAAAACAATAGTAAAACCTAAGTCAAACATCTAACATTGGAGATTGAATCAAGTAACATGAGAGAAACTAAGAAAATACACCAAGTCAATGCCTTTTCTTTATAAGTTTTTGCAGCATGTCTTTACAACAACTCAATTCTCTTTGCAAATGAGAGGAGAGCCCTATTTATATTGTCCAAAAGATTCAATGAATGGCCAAGATTAATTCTTATTGTGTGGCCAAGATTCATTACAAAATAGGGTTTCACCTACTCCCCAATATATCACAATTTAAAATTACATTTGTCTCTTCCCTATTTCGTCATTTTGCTGAGGGCACTGTAGCTTTTTTGTCTTTTAGTCAATTGTTGCTTTCACTGTAGCTACTCTTCAGGATGTTCATCTTTGATAGGGTTGTCCTCATATCCCTTGGAAGCTATGTGTTCTATGAACTTGAGGACGACCACCTTGAGCTTGTCTATTTCAATGATTTCACATCGCAGTGTCTGGTAGCTCCATTCCTTTGCATTATCCTCCAACCTTTTCCAATCCTCATCATACTTTGAGCCTTGGTCTCTGAACAGCTCTGATTGACTGAAGATGCAGGCAACAAAACTCAGGACTTCCGTTGTGATATCTCCCGCTATCCCATCCTTCATCTTCTCCTAGAAGTAGGGTTTTATCTTTTTCGGATCCATTTGCATAGTGGGCATGTTGTAGTTCGTCATCAGCTTAAGGTATTGAGGACATTGTACGCTAATTTCTCTTATCCATTCAATGTCCAGATCTACCTTGCTCATGATTTGTTCTAGCCTCTCCTTTCGGTTGTAAAAGTCTCGACACCACACATCCATCAGCTAGTGATCTTCTTTCTTAAATGCAAGCTTCTTCTCCCACATGGCTTCAGGCAACTGAAGGATAGTCTTGATCCTTGGAAAGGTGGAGTTGTAGGTGGCGGGGAAATCGGTGTAGAGCTTCCTTGTGCTCTCCAGAGACTGCATTAGGTCCAAGAACTTGTTGGCTATTTTTACATCCCAGCTAATTCCCATGTTTTCGACATATAAGACTTGTCGAAACCAGTCCTCTGCGGTATTCTCCAAGTTCTTTCTTCTTTCCATCTTATCGATCTGCTCTTTGGAAAGCAGCTGAGGTGGGGCCATGGATGTGGTAGGCAGGTCATCTACTGAAGACCATTGTTGTATGTAACCTGTTAAGGTCGCGACTTGTGCCTTGAGCTCATCCTTCAAGATTTTATCTTTCTTTATTAGATGTACCACCGTAGCCACTAACTCCTCAAGGTACCCTATTTTCTACTCTCTGGTGGTGGTTCCCAAGTTAATGGTGGAGATGTTATAACTTACCCCACCTTGGCCAATCATGGGCGTTGTAATTTGTGCCGCTTAGGAGCTGGAAGCATCCATTGTTACCCTGGATCGGACCTTGGGCTTCTTCTCCTTCTTCGTCATGATTTGAGCTCGAGCGAAGATGGCCTCTAACCTTGCCCTTGGGTCCTTCAGCACAGGGGTTTTTCTTTTGAGCTACTTCTCCAACCACTTGGGCATAGCAGATTTCCCCTTGGGTGAATCATGGTCACCCTCGCCCTTCTTAGTCAAGGCCAAGATTTTCACTCTTTTTCCCTCTGGGGATTTTTCTTTGTCTTTGGCAGCATCTTCCTCCTCTTCATTGGAGTCATGGATGAACCCAAGGCATTTGATAGGTAGCCCGGTGGATAGCTGCTGAATGGGACTTTCTTCCCTTGTTGTTTCTCCCTCCTTTTCCTCAGTACACTCAGCCTCAGGGCTTCTGATGACACGTGTTTCACCCTTAGTTAAATCATTTTGCTCTTGTTCTTTTGGTGGTTTCCCTTCCTCATCATGGGGTGAACCCTCTACCTCTGCCCCAATGTCCCTCAACTATTGTGTCATTTTGTCCTTAAGGTCATCATCAAAGGTTTCAATGATTTCCTTAGCACCCGAGCCATTTTCCTCGTCCCCACTCTCAGAAAAGCCCATTTTTTCCTCCTCATAAGCCACCCTGTCGATGGTTTAATGTTCATTCTGTAGGTGTTCATGGTATTCATCAGCCTCCTCCTCAACAGGATTTGAGGCCTCTCGCTCTTGTTCCTCCCACTCCTTGGAGATTACCATGCTGGCCTCCATAGTCGGTGGCCCTATCGGTGGTTCTGAAGGTTGATCAGTAGCAAGGACTTTCGCAAGGGCTGCTTGAAGAGTTGGATCCATTAAGATCTGGGAGAGCTCAAGGGGAAGGTTTTGCATGCACCTTGAAAGAGCCTCAGGCATAGTGGTAGTGGGAATAGGCACTATTGTTGTTGCCAGAGGGAGTGATGTGATTGGTGACATAGCAGCAGAGGAAGGGGGAGAAGTCATCATGGAAGAGGAGTCAATAACTATCACAGACTCGGCTGGAGGTGAAGGGGAAAGATGGACAAAAATGTCCACTACCAGTGGGGATGCAGCGACCATAGCTAGGGAGGTGGGTGGTGCAATAGGAGGGACAGAGAGAGCCAAGAGAGGCTCCAATTGACCCATGCCCTCTACTTATTTCTCTTGGGTTGAAGGTTGTTCTGTAGTACTGCCTACCTGTTTGAGCCTTTTGGGAGGTGAGCCTTCCATTTCTTTCTTTGCATAGGCCTTGGGGTTTGGAGACTACTCAATTTTTGTTCCTTTTCTTTCCTTGGACCTGGTGACCGGAGGAGACTTGGAAGTCCCGCCAGTTGAAGTGGTGGCAGCAACATCCTCTGTGGCACTCAGCTCGCTTTTGAGCCCTTCATAAGTCAAGATTACTCCTTGTTGCTTTAAATGAGCCACCTGCCCATCGATCCACTCCTTGGTATGAGTTAAGATTGGCTGGGTTATGGTATCTAGGCCATCGACCTCCTATTCATCCCAATCAATTGATGGTATTAGCAGGTTGGTGATTGCAGGGTACCTGGGATGCATTATGGTGGCCTCGTCCTCCTCGACTTGGTCTGGTACAGGGAATGGCTACACCCTTCTTACGAACTGTACAATCATTCGCATGTAGTGTCTTGCGTGCACTTCCTTATCATCCTGGCAGTCAACCCAAAAATCCTCAATGTGGTGGAGATGGGCATATGCTGGCCCCAATGCCTTCCTGACATGGCCATGCGGGTCCATCCGTGGGCGAGCAGTGTGTCGGTAGAAATGGTAATCCTTCAGTTCTTTCTTGGAGCTACCAGCACACTGGGAAGTTTGCAGTTGGTACATACCCTGGCCAAGGGTCATGGGATAGGAGATCCCCGCTATATGTTTGCTGTTGAAGATTTTCTATAGGTGTTGGAGTTGCCGTGAAAGCTCCAAGAGGATGATTCGATTGTTGGGGTATCGGGGTAGACTATTCGGCCTTTTCTATGAAGCCCTGGGCATGGATGTACATAAACTTTGGATATTGGATGTAAAGAAAGGCATACTGTTTCAAAAGCACCCTAGCACTATGGGAGACCCTCCTCTTGAAGTCTCTGGCAATCAACCTAATAATGTGGCCAATGAAGGTGTTGTTTACTCTGCAGTAATCCCTTTTGAAGTTCCGATACTAGAGCTATGGATATCTATCATAGGCTTTGAGTCCTCACTTTTGTTCCTAATCGAACCCGTGCCACAAACAACTCGCTATACTGTCTTCGATCTGCCAAGGAATAGACAAGGTAAGAAGTCATATAAAATTTGGAGGTCTTCTTTATGTTAATGAACTGCTCATGGATGCAGTTACTTATGATTCCCCCCAAGTAGAACGAAGCCTTTGTTGTGATGTCCTCGTTTCCACACAGGATCTATTCAATAAAGTATGCCATCCATTCCTGAAAGTAGGAAACTATAGGAAGGCCCATGATCCTGCTCAACATGGTCACCAGGTCGTGGTAATCTTCATGGAAATCACTGCAGAAGAGTTCTTGAGGAACTTTTGCAGTGTTGCCCCGTCTTTCCTTGAGTCAATGTAGATTTATTGACTTCTTATAGCCAACCGGATTATCATCCCACACCGCCTAGGATTCTTCTAAGGTGGGGACCTCCATTTGTTGGAATGTGGGAATATGGAAGGTCTTTATGATTCCTTCAAGTGACATGTCAGTGAGAATGTTTCCCACTTTATCAATGATTGTCCTTGTGTTGGTTTGATATGCTTCTTGACAAGCCATGACCAATTCAAGGGCCACGAGAGATGGAGGGAATCTAGTAGCCTTAGCTATTCCACTCTATCTTATCAATCTTGCATTCTTTGTTTTCAGGTTGACCCTGACCCTTTGCGTGAACTCATCGATGTAAACCTAGCCTATGTTGGTGTTAGTGATCTCCTTCCAATCTGTGGTGACTTTTGAGTGGAGCGGCTCGCCCTGGAATTGGTACTTCATCTGGTCCTTGTTTTCCTTCCCTCGAGGGGTTGTTCCTGACTTCTTCCCCTTGTCCTTTTCGATAGATGCCCCTGAAGGTCCTGTACCTGATTCCATATATTCTACAAACAAGGGCATAGTCAGCACAATTGATCACAAAAGCATTCATGTTAGCCAATACCCTGAAAACTATATTTATTTTAAACAATCATTTAAACATATCTTGACCTTTTATCCTTAGATGTTATTGATCTTTTGATTAAGAGAATTTGGACAGTTTGGGCCCAGAGGGCCAGAATTCCTCAAAAGGAATGTTGTTCGGAAGGGAAAACATGGCAGAAGGCCCCAGGAGACTCCCTTCGGTCAAATTTTAGTGTTTCAAGAGGTTGGCAATGAAGAGGACCAAAATTCAGCATGTGGGTCAAAGTTAGATTTTAGATTTGGGCTCATTTGGATCAACTTAAGGGAACTCAGAAGTCTAGGGCCAGAGAGCTGTTGGGAGATAGCAGTTTGGAATGGCAGATAGCAAATGGAAATCTAGAGACGAAACTCTAGGGTCTGGGGCCCAGCGGTGCAAAGGGTGGTCAATGGTATGCCATTTTACTTCTGAGGGTTCGGACCGGCGACACCGGGAAGGCATTTTCCCTTCGCCGTTTGGGATGGAAAACGTCAGATGGAAGTCCAGAAGGGGCAGCTCGGCAGCATGGGCTCGGCGGTGCAAGGTTTTGGCTTCAAGTTTGGTGGTGAATGGGAGGGTGGAGCCTAGATCTCGGAGGGACAGGGCAAGAATTCCGTTCGCAACGGCAGGCAAGGATCGGAGTCCTGGGCTAGGGGGCTCGATGCAGATGAAGGCGTTCAGAGTTTAGCTGACATCCTATGGTGAATGGTGGTCAGGAGCTCGGCGGTCAGAAGGACACTCGGGAAGGGTGGCGACAAATGGTTACAACGAAGTGCGAGGTCATGCCAATAGCCGAGAGCAAGACCGAGCTTGGTAGAGGGGTCCGTCATTCAACTTTGTTTCGCCTCGGCAGCGGATTGAAGGGTGAAACCCAGAGACCGGAGCTTGGAGGTCAAAAGGATGGTATGAGTTTAAATCGCCAGAAGTAGTAAACAGGGAGGTGGAGTCCACAGGGCGGGACACTGGACGAGATTTGTTGTCGAGGATGGCAAAACACCTGTGGAACTCTGGAGGTGGAACCCCAGGGTCCTGGGCTCAAGAGACCCAAAGGACATTTGTTCAGTTTGAAGCTCCCACGGCAAGAAGGTCGGGCTCCGCCAGTTGGTAGGTTGGGAAGAGTTTGCAGTTTTGAAATGGCGACATCCAGGGTGACTTTCGAACAGAGAAGTCCGTCGGCCCGAGCCCAAAAGGTGATATTGTCATCGATAGGTTTGTTCAAAGTTTTAATCACAGACGGTGAAGGCAAGTCTCAGGGCTGAAGAGGAGGTTCTCCCTGTGCGAAGAATAGCTGTGGCAAGGAGAAACTACGGATTGGTGAGGAGGGCATTGTAGAAGGTTTCCCAAGTTTTTAACATGTGGGTTTTGTGCGTGATGCCATATTTTATCATTTTCACACCTTATCATTTGCTAGTCATTTAAATGCATGGAAATCATGAATACAATGCTTGGGAGGGCGAACGGATGGCCTATCTCAAATACGCGATGCAGGGAGACGTGGGATCCACCTATGGTCGACGAAATGATGTTGAGGACGACGAGTGTGATGGTGTCGAAGACGGTGGGCTCCTTAATGAAGTTCTCCAATCGCTCTGCAATCTTGTGAAATGATAATGACAAGTCGGAGTGGGTATTTTATACCCCTAACCGCCATTAATGCTCGTATTTAATGCAAGTATGGCGACAAAAAAGGTGGTGAGTTCAAAATTCGGTGACGACGAAGGGAAAACTGGGGCCCGATGGTTAGGGAGACGCAGGATGGCGACTGCTATAAATATTTTCGGGTCGGTCAGGACGGCGGCGACGAAGAGCGATCGGGGTCCTGGAGGGCAGACTTTCGCCAAAGATTTGCGGTCATGGACAATGGAATCATCACGGAATTCCAGACTCAGAATTCCAGATGGTTGGGCTCGCAACACCTGATGGCAGTCAGGGACTCCCTTAGATTTCGGTTGGAAAAAATGATGGTAGGACCCGGGAGGCAGGGCGCAGCCAAAGGTTAGCCATCGAGCAACGGTGAAGCATGGTCAAAACCCCGGAAGTGGAACTCTGGGGTTTGGGGTCTAGAGGGCAGGACGCCGTCGGAGACTTCTGCAAACTTTAAGTTAAGTAGCAAATGGGAATTCAGACCCTGAGGTTTAGGAGGACGCAGAGTGTATGCTGCCTGGAACGACAGGTTTAGCAGGGAAACCCGGCGAGGGAATCTTGAATGGCTGGGCCCGGCAGGGCCCGAAACCCTGCCAGAGGGACCCCGCCAGGCGCCAAAACACAGAAAAATTAAAGGGGGAGGGCATGGTCAATTTATGGTGGGACTTTAAAGTAGTATTGACCATCTGAGACACCAAAAAGGGAAGCACACAAAACAAGGTGGTGACAAAATGACCTGACAAGGTGAAAGAAAAGAGGGTCCCCATTTTGAACGAGGCGTGTATGCTAAGGGCACAACAACTTGAATATTTGATTTATTTAAATCAGAAAAGGATGGAATATGACTTTTGAGATTTAATTAAATAGAGTCTTGATTTATTTAATCAAAGAGGGAATGATAGGCTTAAAGTGAATAAAGTTAATTTATTCAATTTAAGTGGATAATCCTTAGAGATTAAATGAACCTGATTTTCCTACTGAATGGATTAATGTGAATTTGATTTATGAATGAGTAGATGAATATGAAACCTCGTTTACTTGATGAAAATGCCTAATTGAATGCATAATGTTAATTTTGTATGTCTACATTTTTCCCCTCTTTGAGGCAATGTACTTGTTGCGTTGGTTTAAAGAATAAACTTGCCACGATCAAAATTAAAAAAAAAATTGATTTTTTGAATGCCTTAGTAGAAAGAAGTACATTGGTACATTTCCCCCTCGAGAGATCGAGTGAAAAAGATTTGATTTGAAGGTCGATCTCGCGATAAAGAGGTTCAAAATGGATGGTTATGGATGATGATGCAAATGAGATGTTTTTTTAAGATGCTTAGAATAACAAATCTATATTATCCTAAACAGCTTAAATGATGATATGATGTGATAATGGATGAGATGGATGATGTGATATGCTATGCGAATGCTTAGACTAACAGATCTATATTATGATGATGATGCAAATGCAATGCATGTGAAATGATCTATGTTTCCTATTATGTATGATATGAATGATATGTGGTATGCTAACGATTTGTGGATGCAAGATGGATGAATCATGGATGCATTGGTGATGATGATGTTAGTGCAGAAATGAGATGATGACAAGAGGATCCCACAAGTCCATTATCTGATGAGACTTTATTAGAGATGATGATGATGATAGATGATGATGATTTTCTTATCAAGGATTGGGATTTTAAAAGAGCTACTTACCTTATGTTTGATAATACACATAGATATGATGTGTCAAGGTATAAAGAACCAGGATGGCATTGTACCTAGTGCGATGGAATTTGAATCGACAAGCAGATAGGAGTATTCTTGTTCACACTTGACATATAGAAACCCTTCTAGGATATACCTAGCAAAGCAAGTATTCACCAAGTTATTTTACAAGAATTTCTAACAAGCACAAAAAACAAAAGATAATGATCGTTGCCCCATTCCTATCTCTCTAAATCCTTTGTTCATATATCATCAAGAGGTCCTTGGAATGAGCACAATAAGATAAATCAAAAGAAAAGATAAAGTACACAAATAAGTCAATGTTCTTCATACCTCGAGCCAAAGGGATGTGTTTTGATAGGATAAGAATCCAAGGTGATATCTAAAATGATGCCCATTGTCGAAACGATATATCCTAGGACATGCATTGTGGAGGATGATGATGGTTTGATAAGTTGACTGATAGGCTATTGATATAAATTTGACTAACATGTTTGTGAATGATCAAGAGTTTGATTTTGTTTTAGAGGTTTGTTGTTTCGGTTTTGATTTTGCGATTGAAGCTTGCTTTTGCTGATTATTGTGATTGTTTCTGTTTGTTTTGCCAAAGGATGAAAGTGATGATCAATTTATTATGGATGATTGATTATTGCAATTGAAAGCAAGATGAGATGGATGCATTTTTTCAAATATTTGGATGTTTTTGATGTTTTGAAATGTTTTGAGGCTGTTTTTGGGATTTTGGATTTTTTAAATGTTTTGATTTTTTATTTTTCAAATGTTTTTGGATTTTTGTGTCTTTTGAATGTTTTTGAATTTTGATGTTTTTCAATGTTTTTGGATTTTGATGTCTCGGGGGCTGATCAAAGATGAGCCTTGCCTATGTTTAAGCTCAAAGATGATGTAGTTTGGATTCCATATTTTTGATGTTTTTTGTTTTTGACTTGTTTTTGGATTTTGATATGTTTTGAATGTTTTTTGATTTTTTGTATGATTTTAATTATTTGGATACGAATATGTGTGATGATATCAGTGCTCTGTTTGGTATTTTGTTGAAGACCAAGCTAAGGTTGATTGATTGAATTTATGGATTGGTGATGATGATGACATTGTTGAGGATACACAACAATGAAAGGATTTGATTGATCATGATTGATAAGGATTGATGATGATAACATTGTTGAGGATACACAACAATGCAATGATAGTGTTAAGCAACACAAGGATTGGGGAAGATATCCCCAAGATGATGATGAATTGATGATAATTTGATCAAGACTGATGATGATAACATTGTTGAGGATGCACAATAATGCAAGGAATTGATTGATCATGATTGATTAAGCTTGATTTGGAACAAAAGATGTTTGAATGATTTGATGTGATGTTTGAAGTGCAACTTAGATGTGACTAATAGTGATTGCTTGGATTGATGTTCGACAAAAGATGAAGACTGATAAGGAATGTCTTCTTGTCAAAATATGCCATGGGCTAGTGATCTGGATTTTTTTTTATTTCACAAGTGGTGGACCAATTTAATTTAATTTTTTCCATTCCTTAGATCACCACATAAGTTGGAGGATATAGATCAAGATTTATTCTCGAAGAAAGATCTAAATTTCTACCCCTAGTGTCTACCAATGTATGGAATGCAATGGGTGGATGCTCGGATAAGTGTATGGATGGATGGATATGGATTATCTTGTGAAAAGATAAGGTGTTTGAATGGAGGAATGCTCATTTGGATAATGATTCATGGCTTAGATAATGCTGCATAGGATAGGATTAATGAAAACGGACCATGTCAAGATGTTTTACCATAAGCAAGCGTAAAGTGTGCCCCAAAATTTCATCAAGATCAAGATAACTTGGATGATGGATGCAAATGGATGAAAATGGATCAGATCAATGGTTTATGGATGGATAGATTTATTATGGATGATATGGATAGATTGTTGGATTTATTATGGATGGGATGAGATGCTTTCATCTGAACTGGCGCATGTAGATGCTCGATTCTACACATGATGCCTATTTGCTAGGTTTTTTTCAATGTCTTGCCCAAAGCATCGCCCATGCAGTTTTCGCTAGAGGACATTTTTTATCTTTACTATTTTCAATCCATTTTCAGATTTTTTTTTTGGATTTTCCTATTTTTTTATTTTTTTTATTTTTTTGAAAGATTTTAAGCTCATGCCTAATCACAAGGTATTGCTGATGTAGATACCCCTATCATAATGTGCCATTGATATCTTGCTTGAAGAAATTTCTTTGCTAAGATACGTGCAATTGAATGCAACTTTGAGATTTATGATCTACTTTGTCGATACCAGAGTTAACTCTGTCTCTGTGCGTACATCGCAATAAAGTGCCTTCAGAATCCTTATGATGAAGGGTTGTTTCCAATACATGGTCAATGTGAGAATTGGATATTATGCGTGGAGGCATGGATGGAGTGTGTTTAGGGATAAAAAATGGATTGGTTGATAGTTTGGAATCTTCAACTCTCCAAACTTGGGAAGATGAGCAATGATGGGTGGAAACAAAAGTGTGCTTGGAATTAGGACCAATTGCTTGATACACTTTGTACATCACTTGAAAAGCCTACTTTTTCTTTCGTGGACATCTTTGATGGATACTTTTCCCTTTTTTATTTTCCCAATAGTTTCTTTGACTGATGCAGTTTGATAAAAATGATCTTTCTTTGTATTCTTTGGTATCCATATGTATTTGATATGGCCATTATGCTTTTTTGATTCTTTTTCTTTGATAACGTTCTTTGTACTTTGATTCAATTCTTTCTTTTGATGTTGGTCCCAATTCATGGATGGGGTGATGGGTGGAAGAAGATTCATGATGTGGCTAGTTGTAGTATTGGCAATGGTTTCACCATAAAGATTCTTTGTGCTCCCTATGTTGACATTTGCTTGAGACAAAGTTTCCCCCAGTATGGTGGTAATAGTACCTTCATGCTTTGATTTTGCCTGTTCTGAGATATCTTTTTCAGTAAACATGCTCTGACAAATGACCACCATAGGTGATGTTTCAATTTGTTGCTCTGCTAACTCTGAATTATACTATTCTATCTGACTTGTTTCCTTGAGTGGATAATGTCAGATATCGGCATAAATGATGTCTTTAGTCTGGATTTTGGATATATCTAATCCTGATGTTGACAACTCTGTTTGATTGTAGGAATCAATAATCTACTCTTTTTATGTAATAATGTCAGGAGTGAAAGAATCCTATTATGAATGAAGAACATCTACGTGTCCATCCACATAAAGCATCTCATGGGTAGATGGAGGAGTATGTGCTACATGGATATGATCATCTTGCATAGATAGGAAAGTGTCCATTAGATTATTGTAGTATCTTGAAGATACAAATTATTTATCTTGATTAATTTTGGGACTACTTTTGACACACTTTGGACCAATTTCTTGACATGGGTCAGTTTCAGAGGATGGATTGCTTACAAAGGGTTCTTGGATGTCATCATTAGACATGGTAAGTGTTTCAATATCCTCAAGTGTCAAGTTTAGGGTTCCTTCAGTATCTATAACCATGAGGTCAAAGGGGTCAACATGTCTTGGAAAGGACAATTGCTAGACTTTGGTGAAAGATGTTGATCATGCTTTGGGATAAATTCTTGAGATATGTCCTCTAACTCATAAGGAAATATAGAGACATTTTTAACATAATCATAGGTCAACGGATCATGCATTATGTCAATAGGATAAAATAATCCTAACACTCCTTGAAATAAATCACTAAAAAGTGGCTCTCGATGTATGGTGAGTTGATCATCGAAAGGGGTGGTAAGATCTTCAAGGTGCTCATCGATGGAGATATTTTGATCATTTTTTTCAACAATTGTGGTGGAGAGATTTCCAATGTCTTCAATCGTAGGGTCAAATGATGTTGACATTTCTTGAATTGGATGATTGTTGGGTATTGTTGGTGGATTTTGATCATGATTGAAAAGTGACTCTTGACATATGTCTATTTGATCATGGGATGAAGTAGACATAGCTTCAAGGTGCTCAATGATGGATTGATCTTGATCCTTGTTCTCAACAGTTGTCATTTTTTGTGCTTGTGCTTGTGTTTGTTGGGTAGCTTGAGCAGTGTGGGTAGTTTGAGTGGCTTGTCGAGCTGCCTGATATTGTTGAAGTGCTTGTTGGTAGGCTTGATGTTCTTTCAATGCGATGTTACAATATTGACTTATTACACTTGGTTTTGGTGGTAGTGGTGGTGTATTTGGAATCGTGTTGGATGTAGTGACAAGTGGTTGAGATACACTTGGAGAGATCATGGTAGTGAGGGGTTGAGATGTGATGAGAGTGGTGTTTGGAGTGATAGGACTGGTTGGAATGACCGAGGTGATAGGTCCTTGGGAGACCATATTTTGATTTGTTGGAATCAACATTATTGCTTGATTGAATACCATCTGTTGGTGCGATGTCGATAGTATATTCAAAGGATTTGATGTGATGGGTTGATTGGTGTTAGGTGGATTGATTTGGATGGAGTGACTGGTGCTTGGTAAAGAGGGAAGCCCTAAACCAAGGTATGATGTTGATATGGGTAATGGTGGTGGAGATGTCTCTTAGCGCAATGACTCAACTATTTTGGTAAGTGTAGCAATTTTATCTTGCAAAATTTGATCTTGATTTCGATCTTCACTCCCTTGATATAGTTGATTTGGTTTTCATTCACGAAGATTTGGAGTGTGTACTTGTGTTTGGTTTTGGACAATGTTTTGATTTGGGATGACACTCAGATTTGGCATGATAGGTTGAAATTGACTATTGTTCATGTTTGGAAAATTCATATGATTTGCAAATGTATCCATCCCAAAGTTTGTTGGATTCATGTTTGGAAAACTTGTGCTTGGTACATTCTCATTTGGCTTGTAGGGATTTGTTAGGATGACGTTGTTCGTTTGAAGGCTCATGCTTTGATTGTTCGGTTGAAAGACTTGTAGGTTTGGATTTAGATCTACCATCAATAAATGTGTTCTAATCTTTGATTTGGGGATACTCACACTTGTTGTGCTATTGATGTTTGTCGAGGGTAATGATCCCATGTATGGATTGTATAAGTGTGAGTTTTGATAATCAATCGGTATTGTAAGGCTTTGATAGCTTAGTTGACTTGGATTATTCATGATGTATGGATCAAGTTTGTATTCCATGTTCTCCTTGTGTTTTGACCTTGTTGCAAAAGTGAACTCTAGGGTTCTTAGGACCAATGACGAGATGAAGGATGTAAAGGGGAAATGATATGAGTGTTCAACGTTTTAGGGACTTTGGATCAATGCTAGACTTAGGGTTTGATTTTGATTGGTTTGATTTGGATAATGAACTTGTAAACCCTAAGATGTTGGATGTGATCTTAGGATGAAATTTTTCAAAGGAGTGCTAATCCAATTAAATGTATGAGAAAGGATTCATTCCCCTACACCCAACTAAACAAGGTGATTTTGATTTTGATGATCTACTCAAGTCTTGAATGATGTTTCCAAAGCTCTAAAGTTGTTTGGGGGATGAAGATGATAAATTTTTGGGATGGGTGAAATGTTTGATGTGAGCCTAAATTAACCTAGGAAGGACTTGTTTACTAGGCCAATATAGTGAAGAACATGCCTTTCTCTAAGAGTAATTCAAAATCAAAGGACCAATGTTTGCATGAAAACCATATGACCAAATGATGCCAAGCACATATGTGGGGTCCAGTTGATTCAATCTTTGCTTAATGGATTCTTTTTACCACAAACACACTCTTGATTGGTTTTTTCAACTGAATGCCCAATGTCCTAATTCTCTTTCATCCCACAAAGTGCATTATGCAGAAATTGATGAAATAAAGGCAAAGGTTACCTAAAGTTGACTTTAGTGGAAGCAAATTGAGATGAAATCCAAATGTTTAGAAGCCTCTAAGGATATGAATCCCAAGGGAAAGCAGTAACATGTGAATTAGTTCAAGGATATTTGCTTCTCCTAAAGGGTTCGAGATTTGATGCACATGTTGAATGTTGGCTTTCTAATGTTTTTGATAAAATCACTATGTTTTCAAACTGACTCACAAGCAATATAACACCCTAGCTCAATTGGTACGTTTTTCTTGGTGGGATTGCCTCATGCCCTTTGTAGTAGAAGAGATTATTTTACATGAAACCAAGGTAAAAATATAAAGGTATGTTAAGAATGAAGTCTTAACCTTTATATTTTAACCAAGATCGGACATGGCAAGTAACTTCTTGGAATCTAAGTTCCAATGCACCACTTTGATAAACTCATTGGATGGACTAGTTGGCTACTACAAACAAGGTTCTTAATGACACAACATCAGGGACATGGCACCTTGCGTGCATCCAACAAGCCAGTAAAGGCTTTAATCAATCCTACTAGGGGTGCTTATACGTCTTACGGTAGTACCTCATTCTGAAAGACACTGTACGGCTAAGGCCTACATAACATGAGGACTTGACAGTTTAGTCTTATCCATCTGTATACCGGCCTGAATGAAAAACCGGTTGGAGTCGCCTTCAAGTTCTCCTTTCAGATGTCTCTTAGGTAGGCCCTTGTAAAGGTGACTCAAAGTAATAAAATTCATTTTGAGTGTTTCTCTTGCACCCTAGATCACGCGAAGCGCAAGGAGAGAGGATACGCATTGAAAATGTACCAAAGAAAAAATCACTCAATTCAAACACTTGTTCAGTTTAGCCTCAAAGCAATGATGAGTTCATTTTAAAGCACCAAGATGAAATGTGAAATTTGTCTTGTTTAATTTTTAAATCCGAAAACTAACTTTTCTAAATTTGTGTCCTAAAGTTCATTTTAATCCCTTTGTCATAAAAATGGAAGTGTTCTTTTTAGAATCCAAAAAGATTTGAGTTGATCTAAAACATAAAACTAAAGTGTAAATGGAAGCTCTTTAAAGCATTTAAAAATGCTTTGTCAACTTTAATTTTGATGTTCAATTTTTGAGCTTGAGAAATTTCTCTTGTTTTTGCTTGATTCCCATGCTTGACTTCGATGTCAACCTACAAACATCACAAAGTTATTAGAAATAAGATTTGTATCAAGGAATTAATGATAATTTTATCATAATGAATACATTCTAAATCAAAATGAATGCATTCAATAATATTTGTTAATGCAAGAGTTCCTCTTCCTTGAAACTTTATATAAGAGAAAATTAAAAAATCAAACCCTGCATTGATAATCTAAATTCACTGCCTATGGGTTGATATTTTTAATCTTCAATATGTTCCATCTATGATAATAAATGAACTTGAGCCACTTGCAATATAATATTTTTATTTTCAATGTAATATTGGTGAGCCAACAATGCCTATATTGAGAAGCATGGACCACTTTTAATTCTATTGTGTCCCCTCATAAATGCAAATATTGAGAAGCAATATTGATGCATTTTCTTAGTGCAACCTCAAAGATAAGATAACAATATCAATATTCAACATTCTAACAATAAATCAATGCCAGCAATAGTCTGTGATAACTAGTTATGGACACCAATATCAATAAAATGGCAGAGAGTAGATAATTACACTGCACTAGAAATTGACCTATACCGTACCTTTTCATAGCACATCAATACAAAGTGAGAGTTATGTTACCAAATAAGAGACACAATCTCATCGATCTTTAAGTTGTCTTCTCCAACTTCCACTTGCACTACCCTCAGTATGACCGTCGCGGCTTGCTTTGCATTTCTTTGAAAAGAGCCATCTTCATATGTTGGAGCATTCAAATGCTTCCCAAACCTTACCGACACTGTAATGGACAGGGCATCTTCCTGCCAGTGCCTATTCCTTCTTGTTCAAAGAAAAATATACATATGTGAAATTCATAATGGCAGAGAGGCTTACAATGTCAAATAGCACACTAAATGTCATAGAAAGAACAATATTTAATGGTAAGAAAGACAACGATATTTGTATCAGAAGCAGCAATAACATTAGTAGCAGTTAAAGAAATCCAAAAATGAGTAAATTATGGGAAGCTTATTCCATTCAAATTATCTAACAGAATCCCTAGAAGGATTGTGAGGCACAAACAAGGTATGTGAGCTTTTTGAAAGAATTCTTCAAGAAAAGTCCTTTCACTAAACAATGTCAGCTAGTAATGCTCGTTAAAATCTCCACTGACCATAAATGATAGAGGCTCTTCAAGGAATCTCTCACTAGGGCACGACTTAGATAAATTTTGGAGTAGCTACCAATGCCAATTACTTCCCAAGGTGTGTCCAAAACTAAAACCATTTGGATATGGCAGGAGAGTACACGCACTACAGTACTTGGAAAAACTTTTGAAACCTCACAAAAACGTGTTCACATAGAATGCAATGTTTGTAGGATGTACACAAAATGGGTTTATTTGAATAGGCTTCATATTTTCAAGCAAATGTAATTGAAAAATGCAAAGTCAGTGAAAAAATAACTTTTAGAAACTTTCAAGATAATGCAATTGCAGATGTTAAGCCAACAAACTGAAATGGAAGCATAGAGAAGGGATGTGAACTATTTGACAGAAAACGTTATCTCAAGGAAGGATGTGATGTGTGGAATGGATTCTTTGAATGGCTTTAGATATTTTCAAACAAAATGCATTTGTCAGGTTTAAAAAAAAAAAAACCGCATTCCACAACCTTTGTTATCTGCTTACGCCAAAATGGGAGCTTTAGAACCATCTGTGGATATCAATCAAAAGCATAAAGCATGGAGGATTTTTTCAACTGTATTAGTCACAACCAAATATATATGAAAATTGTGCCAAGCATAGACAAGGCACAAACAAGGCATGTTAGAGAAAACAACAAACATTCAAAGCATGTTAGAGGGCATAAACATGTTTTCTATTGGAAATGACACTTCGCAGAAGCGTGCACAAAGGAGACTATAAACTAACCAAAAAAATATTTAAGAGCACTTTAAAATATACACAAAGTAGTTTACTTCTTTCCATATAGATGTTAGTAAAATGAACCATTAACTATAAAATGTCATAGGAAATTGTAAATACCTATTGTTTACACTTGTACCCCTGAATCAAAAGCATAAGTTGTATAACATTAAAGAAAATAATGCCACTACATTCACTTTTAGGCAACTTTGTTCAAGATTGTATGCCTGTTAATCTAAGAGCAAGAAAGGAATGCATGGACTAACACATTGTCTACAAGGACTTAAGCAGGGACTTTAGCATCTTTAAAAGACAGAACGAAGTCATATTTATCATTTTCAACACAAGGACTCTAGCACGATTATTTGGAGCATTAGAAAATGCAAATTTGAAGCATATATTTAATGAAAATGAGCTAAAGTTAGAGTAACACAAGAATGGATTGAATGAAATGGCATATATGTGACAAAATCTATTACTTTCAAATGAATTTAGGAAATAACCCAAAGAAAGAGAAATGAATGGGTAGACAAATGCCCTCCTTCTAGCACCATATGTGAGCACCTCTCAAATCTGCAAACATTCTAAACTCCATAAAGAAGGTGAGTGCATACAAACTTGCTAAATACTCCTATGAAATAATGCAAAATATTTCCTACACATGATAGAAAATCAAACTAAACTAAAAGCATGAAAGATACATAATGCACACTTTATCTCATATTGGATTGGTGCTATTGTGAAAAATAGCCCTTTCCCAATCCTTGCTTAAGCTTGATGTTAAGATGCTATGAAAATGATGATAAGATGGTGAAGATTAGCTCTCCATTGAAGAGAGAAACCTTGTATGAGATTGTGGAGGATTTTTTTGAAGGATGAAGCCTCAATTTGTAGATTCTCAAATGCTAAGAGTGCCAAACATGGAGGATGCGGGACTAAAGATTTGGCCAATAGGAAGAGGCCACTTGTCAAGTTGTGATAAGCTTGAGGATGTGCAAGATTTGGGAAATGTGCCCAAGAGAGGGAGATTTCAGATTCAAATTTGTGAAATAAATGTTGAGTTTGACTTGTGCAAGGGACATGTAAGAGCCATGTAAGAGCTCATAAGTGACTTGTTGGATGTGCATGTCCACTTGTTTTTTAATTCAAACTTGAGGGAATATTCCCCATAAATGCCATGTTGATGGAAAATGTTGGATTTAATAAAACAATAAACTGATTTTTTTTTGCAGGTGGAAAAATCTAGAGAATGTGATGGGTAGTTAGGTTAGGCTAATTTAGGATTAGATTAGCTTAATGATGATTAAGTGAGTTTGACTCTTTTGACTTGAATATTTGATTTATTTAATTCAGAAAAAGGATGGAATATGACTTTTAAGATTTAATTAAATAGTCTTGATTTATTTAATCAAAGAGGGAATGATAGGCTTAAAGTGAATAAAGTTAATTTATTCAATTTAAGTGGATAATCCTTAGAGATTAAATGAACCTGATTTGCCAACTGAATGGATTAATGTGAATTTGATTTATGAATGAGCAGATGAATATGAAACTTGGTTTACTTGATGAACGGGCCTAATTGAATGCATAATGTTAATTTTTCATTTCTATAGAATGAATGCAAAAGTACAATTTAAGCTATGTTTGAAAACACATTGTGATATGAAACAACTATGAAAATGAACAAATTATCCAAAACATAAGGTATGGGGATAAATTTGAGTGCACCTGGATGATGTGTGAGCTTTCTGGAATGTTTGTAATGCTGGTGAAATTTACTAATTTTTCATAGTGGTACTTATTCACCCAAGGTAGTGAATCAGTCCTCCTAATGAAAAAATGTCGAGAGCTAATTTTTATCTATTGGGATCTGAAATCTGACAAAAATCAAGTTTCTAGTCCTAAGGTGGGACTCATTCACCACAAGTGGTGAATTATTCCTCTTCAAAATTCTTGAAAAACCAAGAGACAACTCTGCAACACTAGATATGGGAATGTTTGCTTGTCAGGTTGTCGAAGTCAAATCTACAAAAAATGGACAAATAAGTCTCTCCAAGCTTGAATTTGACTTATGTTGACTTGAAGCACCTATTTGACATAAAAATCAATCTTCAACACCTAATAACTTGTCAAATCTACAAAAAAAATGGGAAAAATGATTAGGGTTAGTGAATAAGGGTTTTCCTTTGTCGAACCCCACTTTTGGTAATTAAACCCTTGAAAAGATAATGAAATGCAAGAGAAAGATAAAGTAATAACATGCAAATGATATCAACTCACCTAATTCTTGATCTTGTAAGTCTAAAGTAATGTCAATGGCAGCTTCAAAGTGCTTGAAAAGTACTTCAATTGATGATGTCTAATGGTTGGATGCTTAAGTGAATGAGGAGATTGTATGAGATTATGGGAGGATGTAAAATGAGATGAAAATTTCCTATTAATACAATTCTTGTGCCTTACTATTCGTTCATACCTCATTAGAGGATGAAATCAAGTAATTTTGAATAAAATCCTTGGAAGAAAATTTGAATATATTGAATTTGGGGCCAATGGGGAATCATTCGCCACCCATGGTGAATGGGTCCCACCTAGGACCTAAAAAAAAGTGTCAAGAATACTATTGTATTTAATGTTATTTTTTGGGATAATATGAAAAATACATTTAATTAATTCATATGAGGGCATAAAGAGGCAAAATAAAGCATGAGAAAGGTGTAAATAGGGAAGACATGCCCAAAAAAGCTTGAAGGCTTGTTACAAGACTTTAGAATACTTCAATATAGGACTTGATGATGAGTGAAAAGGTAATTTTTAGGTAAATTTCATTAAATAGAGTCTAGAAGAATGTAGAAATGTCTTCCAACACTTCAAAACACCTTCACAAGATGTCATTTTTTGAGTTTTAGTACCTAAATAAGCATGTTCAAGCCATGATACAAGTTAAATGTAAAACAACATAATTGCAACACCATGAAACAAGACCTAAAAGGCCATGAAAATGACAAAGGGCCATTTTTGATACCTGACAGTCTTATACCCCTTAAGTTCCATCATGGGACTCAAAAAATAAAGAAAATAAACAAAACATTTTTTTTGGGTGATGCAATATTTCACTGCACTGCTAAATGCTCCTGCGTGAGTCAATATTTTAATTTAATAGGATGTAGTCAGTCAGAGTTAATTACATCATAGCTATTGTGAGCATTTCTCCCAAAATTTTCCTCCAAGTGTTGAATTATTACGGCTCACCTTTGTGGTTCAATACCAGAGGCATACCACATTCTTCCATCGCCCTAAATAACTTCAACTTACTCTAGAGCTACATACCTAGCTTTCCATGAAAAGTGTTTATCTCATTAATTGGCACAATAGTTTACAAA
Organism: Sequoia sempervirens; assembly: GCA_007258455.2. Lineage (NCBI taxonomy): Eukaryota > Viridiplantae > Streptophyta > Pinopsida > Cupressales > Cupressaceae > Sequoia > Sequoia sempervirens. Next base: position 67,262,478 of record VDFB02281492.1, read on the forward strand.
ATTTCATGAACATTAGTAGGTGCCTTAGGATCTACCTTCATTCTAAGCATCATTTATTTTAAAGCACCCACCCTAGTACTCCATTTACTGCATTCATTCTGGAAAGCTTCCTGGACTTGTAGGTTTTTCATATTTGCTTCTTGAATGTTCTTATAAGTAAGCCATACATCATCAACATTGTTGACCAAATTGGTCACCCTATATTTCAATACACCCTAAAAGATTTCATTCACCACCTTAATAGTTTCAATCTTACTCCTCTTGAAATTTTCCTTTTTTGTACTTAGTTGATCATTCAAATCTTTGATTCTCAAGGACAAGTTTTCCCTATCCTGTGTAGACTAGTCTAAAGAAGAAGAAGATGGTAGGGAGAGTGTCCTTACTGACTAATTAGCCTAAACAATGGCTCTCATCTTGTTTATTTCATCTAAGGACTTATTATATTCTTTCAATAAGGAATCATACTTTTTCTAAGAAATCTATATGGTGTCCACACTGAGCATTGCAACATCAGTAGTTAACTTAGTTGCTTGGATAAGAATTATATATGTGGACCTCTTCACCACCAAGGAACCTATAACCTCTTCAATAGGTCTAGCCACCTTATACTTTCTAGTATTAGGTTCCATTGACCAAATTGCAAGAGTATGCAACTTAAAACTATATCCAGATCCAAACACCTTATCCTCAAATAGCTCCTTAGATATTGAGGCCTAGGGGTCTCTTCTTACTACATCATACATTATAGATGAGGTGATAGTGAATCATGGTAACAACATGATTCCACTATTGATGTTAATTTTTGTAGCCTCAATAGGAGTAATAGCTAAAATCTCAGCCATGATCTTTTCTTCTTCTGCTCTCTCAACTTCTTCCTATTGAGAAGGTTCAACACTAGCCCTTGCTAGTTCAAGCCTCTCTTGTTGAACCATAAATTCCTTAAATTCCTTATATTGCACAAAATTATCATCTGCAAGGAATTCATCACACTCCTTGTCCTTGGGATCATCATCATTTTCATTGTCATATTTCCTCTTGACAATTATGTCAAGGGGAACTTCTAAACCAAGGATTTCTTTAGTATTAGGGGGTAGGAATTTTTTCTCCACTTCCTAATCTCCTAGAACATGTTCTACCATTTGTTCCTCCCTAAGTTCTTGGATATCTATAGGTTGCTCTGGGATATCTATAGCCTGAGGTTGTTGCTCAAAGATAGCATGTGCTTTATCAACAACGTCTTTCACCTTCACCTTGAAATCACCATTTTGATAATCCCTTAGCTTTGTGAAATCTCTTTCAAATGGGCCTACAATTACATCATAAGGACTCACATCAACTACATTCATTTTCATGATATTCTCTTCAATGTTCATTACGGATGTCCATTCGTTCTTTCTAGATATGACAACTTCATCACTAGTCAAGTTTCTCAATATATCATCTATGTATAAAAAATAATTATGTATTATTGATATTAAGTTTGTATCCCTTCTCTTTCTATACACAAACCATTCCGGGTCAAAAATCCTAACCTCATTAATAGGAAACCTAAAATTATTTACCATGATCCCAAACATCTCATATCCTTTAGGAGTAGTAACTTTAAAGTAAGAAAAAGTGCATTGGGATTACCATAGTACCCTTCCTAGGCTTTTTGAACATTTCATAATCCATAAAATCAGTCTGCGACATGAGTTCCGTAAAAGCCAATCTATCAAAGACATATAGGGGAAAACAATGTGGTGCCACCTTAGACCCATAAGCTCTAATTAGAGTATATTCTAAATGGAAAACCAATCTACCCAATTATGTGTTGCATTTGATCTTGGTACATCTTTTGGGCACATGACACTTGTGATTGTTGAAGAAAGCCTATGAATAGGTGCTACAAAAAACACCTCAAGGATACCAAACCTTATAAAATTAGCAAACATAAAATGATTGGAATTGGGACAATCCTAATCCCAAATGTGTGTCCATATTTGTACTAGAAAAATATTATTCTCATTTTCCCTTAATCTCAATTTCTACTTCCTTTTCCATCCATAATCACCCTACAATTTGAGCATATGCACTAATATTGAATAATGAGGAAAATGTAAAGGGAGGACCTCTTTCTTCAAATTGATGAAATCCTTGTGCATTTGTTCAATAACATAGGTGACATAATCAAAACATGTGTTCTAATTATGAGCCTATATATTAGCTGCCATTACAAGCAATTCAAGGGCTATTCTCACCTCAAAAATTTGATCCAATGGTTGATTTAGGTAGTAATAGGTGCTCTTGAAATAATTCACAAACTCCTCAAATTCAAAAGGCTTAGTATTCTTAAGGAGAAATCTCTTCTTACTCTTTCTATGATGAAAAAAAAGTCTATTTCTATATGCAAATATGTTGTATGCATATTCACCATATAGCTTTTCATGTTTAATTTTCACATTATAATTGGGATTTATCCAAAATACCTCCACAATCATATCACTTATCACTTCAAGAATCACATCACTTTTTTCACTCTTGATAGTTTTGTTAGTGGGATGATAGTGCCTAGCCAACTCCATTATCACATCCACCTCCACAAATACATTAGGCACCGCCAACTTTCCAAGGTTTAACCTCCATAACTAACATGTCAGCTTGCTAGAATGTTGTATCTTAAGAGCATACATGAACAGTTGCCACCCACTCTGAGGCTGGGCCAATTCACCAATTTTACTTGCACTATCAATTAACTTGGTGGTCACAACAACCTAAATCGTAGGTCTCTTTCCAATTCGTGACCTTCCTTCCTTAACATCTCTAGATGCCTCCTACATAATCCTTTATTTTTCCATCTTTGTACTTCTAGACCTAGTAGACATTAGAGGAGTACTTGGTGTAGGGTTAGATACTACAAGTGGTTCCAACTCAACCATAGATGAAACATCCTGAGTTTTAAGCCTTTTAACCATATTTTCTTTTGGTTTTCTCTCTGGTCTAATGTTGGATTCACTAGGCTCTGGGTCACTCATATTTACAATACAATAAAACTAGAGTTTACAATTTTTTGGTAATAAAAAAGACCTACTAAACCACAAAATTTTAAGGCATGACTTAATATTTCAGATAGGAGATACACAATTTTCTTACCTGGGTGAATGATTGATACGATTGCTGCTGAAATATTTCACTAGAGCTTTTCTCACAATTTATTTAGCTTATAATATTCTTCTCTACATCCAAACAATTCCAAATGTGTAAGAAATTAGGTATCTACCTTCTTTATGGTCGAGAGATGGACATACTGCCATTAATGTTTGATAGTAAGTTCACGTGAGTGAACTGGCGTCTATCCATTCACATTCAAACCCTGGTTGTTGATCACTCTACTTTAAAACCATATCAATGGTTCTCAATTCACTCTACTACTTTCTTCTTTTCTTTATATGATGTGCTTAGGATACTACCACATTGCCTTTTAATTTAGTAGTTGTCTCTTATCACCGAAAAATTCATTCTTCACTAGTTCAATTAGCGATGCAAGCATCCACCTAATGAAATCCTTTCCCTTGAAATTATGGCCCACCCTCGATCACATTCATTTTCCCATCACACATCAATGATTTAACTCCAAACTCTAGATCACATCAGTGAAAGGAGATAAATCAATGAAACAAAATTAAGACACATGCACCTACATGAAAATCAATGATCAAAAGATAGCATTCAAAAGATCAATTCAAATTAGCAAAAGAAAGTTGAAAAAATGACTCCATTGCTCATCTCTATTTTTAAACTTAAGTTATGGAAAGGATCAGTGATGAGAAATAGAATAAAAAAGAAAAACACTAGGGCTATCACTTATTGCTAATTCTCCTCATAAATTTTGCAAGCAATTAGTGATGAGAGATATTGATGATTACAAAGAACGCTTGCATTGTGTATCATTAATACATAAATTGATATTAAAAACCCATCCAAAATATGTGAAACATAGGAGATACTTCACCTCACTAATCACTAATTGAGAATTACAATCACACAACCATCCACGATGAATGATGTAGAGAAGAAAAAAATTATGGAGGTCATTGCTAATCGCTAATTCAATACTCTAGGTTCAATAATTATTAGCGATAAGAAAACAATCAATGATATAAGATGAAGCAAGAGCATCACACATTGTTGATTCATTCTAAGAGCTCCTAAAGCTATCTGCAATGAGTGAAACCGAGGAAATACCACTCATCACTTATCGCCAATCTAAACCTACCTTTTCAAAATTAACTACGATGAGCGACAAAGAGAGATGGAAGAAGGGATGTAAGTGAAAAATTTTAAGGACATACGCACAAGTTGTTCCACATAAGGGGACTGTCCTAAGACAATGTAGGAAAATGTCTTCACAAGATTTTAATTGATAGAATGCAAATGATGTAAGGGCCAAAAAGGCCCATAATTCAACCTTATAAAATAAGAAACAAAGACCTAGGCATGAGGGACTAGTTACTCCACGATCATCAATGACATAAGATGCTTTAATATGACCAGAAAAGGGAAATAGAAACTCATAAAAAGATTATAACCTTAGCATAAATGAAAACTTGGGGGATAATTAAGGAAGGGTTCAAGATAACACAAGGCCCTACAAAAGTGATGAAAAGAAAAACCCTATGCCTTCAGATACCAACCCAATATTCAAAATATAGCAATATTTTTAGATGGAACATAATTTTTTTTGTAGGTTCTATCAATACACATGTGATAGAAATTGTCCTTGGGGGTCATGATATAATTGCTCCCTCTTCACTTGTTTTATTTTTCAAGGATTTTGTTTCTCTTTTTGGAGAGGATTTTTTCCCCACATGGCTTTTCTCCTTTACTCCACCTTATGAGAATCTTTTGTACATGGGTACCTCATTATGCTAGTAGTCAGGAGTCATTTCTTCTATACCCACCTAAGCTATGCTTAAGGGGGGTGTTAATGTATTGTAATCTATTTAGGATAACTTAATCTTAGTTAGGTGTTGGAGTTAATCCCTAACTCATTGGGCCATGAGGTGTCATGGTTGTTGAGGTGACTTGAGAGGTGTCCAATCCCTCTTCACACCTCTCCCTTGCATAGAGGAGAGCAACTCACCACTATAGGATGACGAGTCATCTCCTCAATCCATGGCATGTGATTTCCTAATCTTGTGGCACATATTTGCTCATCCTCATTCTCTATAATGATGGTTTGAGCTCATTGTTAACAACTAAGCTAAATAAAAAATTATGCATTTTTCATGTGTTTGTTTCTCATCTCCTAGATCTTCCTAATTCTAATAAAATGATCTAATTGAAAAAATAAAATAGCATAGTTTTTCCCTTGCTACCTCGATTTAACCAAATGACATCAATAATTCATTGATCTAAATCTATATAACAAGAAAGCAAAGAAGATCTCTTGGAATTCATCAACAATCAGGCCTTGATCGACTTGGACTTGCAAGGGAGCTCTTACACATGGTTGAATCAAAGAGTTTTGTTTGATTTGATCCAGGTGAGACTTGACAGAACCCTTGTTTCTGATATTTGGATCTTAAATTATTGCTGCTCTTTGAAAACCCTCCCTAGAATTGGATCCAACCATTTTCCTATTAGTTTTGTTGCTGACCCCTTAAAAATTAAAAGGAATACTCTCTTTTGCTTTGAGAAGATGTGGCTTTCCCATCCCCTCCTCTGAGAGGAAATAAGAAAATGGTGGAATATTAAAATAAAGTGTACTACCTTATTTAGAATTGCCAAAAAACTAAGAGAAGTTAAAATGAATCTCAGAAAGTGGAAAAAAGAGTCATTTGGCAATATCTTTCAAATCAAATCTGATCTTCAGTTTAGGCTGTCTGAAATCCAAAACAAAATTCAGAAGGAAGGCTACTTGAATGAAACTAAGGAAAATGAAAACGAGATTCTCACAAAACTTCATGAGATAATTGCTAGAGAAGAGGAATTTTGGAGACAAAGATCCAGAGCTCTGTGGCTAAAGGCTGGAGACAAAAACACCAGATATTTTCATCTTTCAGCATCTAAACATAGGGCAGCTAAAAAAATATCTGCAATTGTGGTTGATGGCAGAACTTGTGAGGAGGAAGATGACATTAGAAGAGAAGCTGTCCTATTCTTCAAGAACCTTCTATCTGAGAAAGAGGGTATTAACTTGGAGGATCAAAATCAGTTACTGGAGGCTATCCCTAGGATTGTTAACTCTAGAGACAATGAAATGTTGACAGATATACCCACCAGTGAGGAAATTAAAAAAGTTGTTTTCTCTTTTGAAGGAAGCAAAGCACCTGGTCCTTATGGCTTCCCTTTACTTTTCTTCCATTGGTTCTAGGATATTGTTGGGGTGGATGTAGAGAAGGCGGTGAAAGAGTTCTTCCACTCTAGAAATATTTTGAAGGAGTTAAATGCCACTTTCTTGGTTCTTATCCCCAAAAAACCTGGAGTGCAGGATTTTGAAGGCTTCAAACCTATCAACCTCTGTAATTCCTTCTATAAAATTATTTCGAAGGTGCTTACCTCTAGGCTGCTTCTCATTTCACCCTCTATTATTGCTCCTCAATAGAATGGTTTTGTGCCTAGTAGACAAATTCTTGACTCTATTGTCCATGCTCTTGAGAATGTTCACTCCCTCTTGGTCTCTAAATTGGAAGGATTCCTTCTTAAGCTTGACATTTTGAAGGCTTATGATAGGGTGGACTGGAATTTTCTGTTTAAGATCTTAAAGTCTTTTGGTTTCAATGAAAGGGTTTTGCAGCTTATTGAACAACTCATTACTTTTGCTTCTATGGTGGTTCTTATTAATGGATCCCCTTCCACTTTTTTTCGTAGTTCTAGAGGGTTAAGATAGGGAGATCCCATTTCTCCTATCCTCTTCATGATTATGGCTGAGAGTTTTGGTAGGAATATGAGTAAATTGGTTGCTCAAAGATCTATTATGGGCCTCAAACCATCATTGAACAATTTGATATGATCTCATCAACAGTTCGTGGATGACACTTTGCTAATGGGAAGGTCTATTGTCTCAGAAGCTAAAGAGATGAAGAAACTTTTAGATACCTATGGTAGAGCTTTTGGTCAGGTGATAAATAAGCAAAAAATTTCATTGTATTTCTTTAACACACCTTTGCATAGACAGAGAAAGATAGCTGGAATTCTTGGTTGCAAAATAGAGTCCCTTCCTGCTACTTATCTGGGTTTGCCTCTATGTTTAAAACCTTCAGATAGTTTTTGGATCTCTCTGGTTGATAGGTTTGGGAAAAAACTATCTAGCTAGAAAGGAGCTTGCCTAAGCCAAGCCAGAAAACTCCAGCTTCTTAAAGCTTCTCTGCAGAACCTCCCTATCTATTCTCTCAATCTTTTTAAAATCCCATCCAAATATGTGGAAACCATTGAGAAGATTCAAAAGAGATTCCTTTGGTCAGGAGTTGAAGAAAGAAAAAGAATTCCTCTTGTTGGATGGGATTTGGTTTGTAGATCTAAAAAGGATGGAGGTCTTGGGCTAAGAAAAATTAGACTGTTGAACAAGTTGCTCCTAGCTAAATAGATATGGAGACTTTTCTTCTCCTCTGGGGAATGGAGTGAAATAATTAAAAGTAAGTATTTGCAGAATAACAATTCCTTCAAAGATCTTATTGAGAACCCCAACCTTCTGAAAGGATCGAGCTGCCGAAACTATATGATTGATGGGATAAAGGTGGTGAAATTGGGATTGAAATGGCAGGTTCGCAATGGTAACCAGATTAGATTTTAGGATGACTGTTGGATGCATAATGAACCTCTGTCTCAGGATGGGAATCTCAGTAAATGGGCTGATTTTTGCAAAGATACTTTTGGCCTTTTTGTTAAAGACTACTGGCGGGATGGTAAGTGGATCAATCTCCTCTTGATAAACCTTGTTTTGGTCTCTATTTACTCCTCCTTGAATGCTGTCAAACTATACTTAAATCAGGAGGATAGTCTTATCTGAAGGTATGAGCCTTCTAGGTACTTTTCTGTCTCATCTGCCTTTGCCCAGATTTCACATGCTCTTAACCCTCCTCCTCTATGGTCGCAAGCCTGGACTAAGCATCTCTTACCTAAGGTTAACATTCTTTATACAACCTTCCCTAAAAGTAAGTTAGCTCGTGGTAAACCTAAAGACTAATCACAACATGACACATGTCTTACATGCACTTAACCACCCAAAGCAAGTGGGAAGGTGCATTTGATGTGATTAAATTTTACAACATCCTTATCCAAGCGATGATTTACTTGTGAATTCCATTCTAAAAATTAAAAGAGTAACCGATCAAAAGTCCTCTGTATCTTTAAGTAACCTATATTCCTAGCCAAGCAACTTCTACCCATATCCAAGCAACGTCTATTCCTTTTCACACCCCCCACATTATAAATAGCTTTAGGATTAGCCTTAGATAGATAGGAAATCTACCCTCAATTCTTAGAGGTTATCTTGCAAGGACCACCTTCACTAATGATCTATATATCTATCAATAAAATTTCCCATTTTAAAAATTATAAAGGGTAGTTGGATCTATTCTTGTTAAATTTGAAAATAAAAAGAGCAGCCTAATGGAGACTAGTGATGAAAACCCATAAGTGAACTAGAAGGTAAGTCCTCTAAAATTAATCTAATAGAATATAAATTAAGATAGAGATCATTATAGGTATTAAAAAGAAAGTTGTGGTAATATTGGGTGTCTTGTAATAAATTAAGGTATTAAAATAAAGGAGTGAAGGATGGATAAATTAAATCAATTAAATATTTATGAAAATTTTGATAATAAGAGAGTAAAAGAATGTATTGGTGAGATCAAGATACATTTTGACGATAATTTAATTGTCATGAAATAAAAGAAGGAAGAAGGAAGAACATTGAAACAATCCTAGGATTGAGATGAAAGATAATGGACAAGAGAAGCATCAAGAGAGTGTATCAAGAGGGAGGCACTTGAAATAGAGTGGTTTATAACCTAAATTATATGTATATACAAAATTCTAACTAAAATGATAAGGAAATTAAAAGAATATAATACAACAATGAGCTTAGGGAAGTTTAACCTTATTTGTAGGGATACTAGATAGACATGGTTGCTATCAAGTAGAAGGGAAAATAAATAATGGATGAAATAAAGAAGTTGTTAACTGGTGAAGAAGAGGAGAGAATATTTAGCAATAGAGTAAAAGAAGTCACAAAAAAAAGAGTTTTACAAGGAAACTTTGGAGATGATACAAAGATAAATTCCTAGGTTGTAGAAGAAAACAACTCAAAGAAAATTAAAGATAAATCAATTACTAAATGATGTGTTATCAACTAACACATTCCCCAAGCTATAGGGACACTATGAGGAGATGAACCTCATGGAATAAGAGTCACATCCCATGCTGTCAAAATGATGAAGAATTTCTAAAGACTCCATTAAGTAGTGAATCCTTAATTTGGCTAGAAAAAACAATATCAAGAAGCAATTATATATGAGATTTGTGACAAATATTAGGAAGTGAGTTCTTAGATTTTCAATTTCCAAGAGATAATGGTAGACAAAGAACTTTGGTCAAGTAGAAAAGGAGTGAAACTAGGTAAAGAATCCTTGATAGCAAGAGATAAAGAGATCCATGATATCTATCCCTCTCTACTACCTCTCTCTCTCCTTTCATCTCTACTCTCTCTATCTCTCCCTCCCTCCCTCCCCTGTTTCTATCTCTCCTCTCTCCCTCTCCCTCTTTCTACCTCTCATCACCCTCTCTCTACCTCTCTCTCTCTCCTATCTATCTCAACTATCCATCTTTACCTATCCCTCCCTCCTCTCTCTCTTCCTTCCACCACACTTCACTCTACATCTCTCTATCTAACTTACCCCTATATACCTCTTTCTCTCTCCCTCTCTCTTTCCCTCTCTCAACCTCTCTACCTTCCTCCTTGCGTCTCTACTTCTCTATTTTGTAAAATCTTAGCTAAGAAATCCTAAATATATTTATGTTCTTATTTTTTATAAAAGAGGGATAAAAGGGCTTTACAGGGACCCGAAACCACAAAGTAACATTACAAGCTAAGACCAAAACAAAGGTTTGAAAGAGAAAAAGGCTACCAGAAAGATAAAAACTATTAAAAGCAGATAGCCACAAAAAGCTGCAAAAAAACCATTAAACGACTAGCAAACAGACAAAGCTGGGCCCAGCCATAGCTAATCCAGAGACTTCAGAAGCTCGTCTGCAACCTCTTCCAATTCCACCATATCCTGGACCCCCTCCATAAAGATCCGAGTCATATTTGGGGTGGTCAGGGCCTTTCTTTTCGTACTTGATCTGGTGCGCTTAGAGATCCATGCTTCCTCATCCTGGTCTTTCTCCTGATCAAGGTCGACAATCAGAGCTCTCTTATGGGTTTTCTCCAGTCTTTCAGACATAGCTTTGATGATAACAGATTTATGTCTAGCAATTCTATAGTTTTGATCAGCAATTTTTTTCATGGTTCCTTTAATTTTTTCAATATCATTTTCAACAGTGTTGTCCTTTTGAGTGTTATCCTTCACAATGGTATTCTTCTCCACTTCGAGCTGAATTAGCCCCGCAACTTTGGCTTTAGTTTCCCCCAACTTACTATGAAGGGACAGATTTTTGGTTTTCAACTCACTGATTTCATGAAATAACCAATTGGCAGAATTAAACTGGCCCATAGAACAACTCTTGGCAATACCAATGAAGTCAAAAGGGGGGTCATTTTCAGAATTGACCCCAAAAATAACCAACTCCTCACCTCTAGGAGGGCTATAGTTCTCCTATTGAATATTCTGAGGGATGTGGGGATCGTCAACACTAACCTCGGCCGCTTTAGCAGAAACAACAGGGGAGTCATCAGGGTAGGAGACTAACTTATTAACCTGAGAGCTAGAGCTTGCCACTTTAGATTTAGGGTTAGTGCGGCTAGAGGCAGGAACAAAGCAAGCACCAGAAGGCTGGGGGGAATGGCCAGAGGTAGAAGGGGAGGGAATAGGAGACGAAGAGCTCTTGACACGGCTAGGGGAAACTTTAGTATCATATATGCTAGGCTTAGTATCGTCCTCATCAAGCTCCAAAGGGGCTATAGGGTTTGGAAGGGCAGGAATATTCTGAAAGTGCTCATAAATGAGCCTTAAAAACTCGTGTGAAGAATCGAGTATCTTTTATGGCTTCTACTGTGGTCAAAAAAGCTATTTCTCAGGGAATAGAGCAAGAAGAAAGGGATAGAAACACACAACTTATGCCGAAAGTGATTGAGCAACACGAAGTGGTATCCATAGACCCTAGTGAAGTGGTCGTCGAGAGTGATGTACTCCATGATAACCCTTAGCACTTTTCTCCATAAAGCTTTTATAGTGTCCGCTTCATAGTAACTGTTCGTCATCTTGACAAGTTTTTGCTTCTCTGTTTCAGACTTAGGGAACCTCAACACAGCTTCGTCAGAGAATTTCCTATCTCTAAAAAATTTATGCTCTTCCATCGGAATTCCAATCACCTCTGCAATCAAAGCTTCATCAATCTGAACTTTCCTCCCAAAGAGGAGAACCTCCCCATTATTCCAATTTTTCTCAAAGAAATTAGTAATCTCCTCCTTAGGGCCATGGAGTTTCTTGATGAACAGAAGTAAGCCACCCCTTCTTATTTTACTCCATGCTTTAGTGTTTTTGGTGTGTGACTCGAAGCTGGTAGGTTCAACCCTCTTCCATTCCCCGCCCATAATCAAACCAACTTAGGAACCCATATATTAAGGTTTATCATAAGTAAAGCTTTTCAAAACAACTTCATTAATGAAATTAATCCTCATGAATTGCAAGGCCTTTGATTTATTTATGGCAAAATGTCTATGCAAGTGAGTTCACTTCCTCTTCATGAAATCAACTAAACTAATTATTAAAAGTAAGAATTGCAAAAATCTTGGAGATAAATTTCATTTCATTGTGACAATTAACACATACTCAAAGGTTCTTAACAAAATTAATAATTGTTGCAACATGCATTGTCTAGAAAACCAAAAGAAACTAACATCTTTTCACTATGGTGGTAGAGAAATAATTTTTTACTCCTTTTCCACACCTCTAAGCGTCTTGCTTCTGGAAAATACCCAATTGCCTTCATCTCCCAAGCCAATTTATCCAATGTTGCATAGATTTACTATGTCTGGGAATGTCATCTGTCTCCTACAAAATAAGCACATGGTGTTCAATACATCTAGAGAGCTTGTTAATTCCCTATCCTTCATCAATCTCCTTACCATTCGCTCACACCACCTGTCCACTACTGCATAGATGCTTGAAAGAACACAAGTCATTTTTTTTAAGATCCAAACAAAAAATAGTATTGCTATAAATAATCCTAAGCCTTTATTCATATGCGATCTGCAGGCAGCGAGAAAATACATCCGCACATCCACCACAGGTTTAGCTTACAAAATTGCTCAATCCTTTATGCTTTGATGGATGTCCATACCCTGTTCCAAAGCTCCCATTTTGGCACAGGCAAGGAGTATGGTGGCAAAGGTTGCGGAGTCTGGCTGTGTACCTGCCAATTGCATTTGCTTGAAAGTTTCTGAAGTCATTTCAACAAATCCCTTTTGTGCATAACCTACAATCATGGCTTTCCATGAGATCAGATTTTTTTGAGGCATTTGGTCAAACAGTTCACGTGCCTTGTCTATGCTTCCACATTTTGCGTACATGTCTACCAGGGCAGTTGCAGCTACACCATCTGACGGAAAAATGGTTTCCTTTATGCTGTGATGGATGTCCATATCCCATTCCAAAGCTCTTTTGGCACAGGCAGGGAGGATGTTAGCAAAGATTGTGGAGTTCTGATTTACACCTACCGATTAAATTTGATTGGAAGTCTGTAAATCCTTTTCGGCAAACACATTTTGTCCATTTCCTGCAAGCATAGCATTCCACGAGACCAGATTTCTTTGTGGTATCCTGTCAAACAGTTGACGTGCCTTGTCTATGTTTCCACAGTTTGCATGCATGTCTACCAGAGCATATTGAATAATCCCTAATGCTTTAATGGACGTCTATACTTTGTTCCAAACTTGCCATTTTTACACAGACTGCAAGTGACAAATGAAAACCAATCTCGTGGGAAACCTGGTTTTGAATGTGCTGAAGCGGTGAGACTGCGCGGTAAAAATTTGAATGCTAACAGTGAATGGGAGAAACGGAAACGGCGATCAGCAACGGGAAAGGAAAAAGTATAAACGACACTAAAAACCAGATTTGGAATGGCCGGTTAAAACTGGGGCCCACGGCACGTCCACACTAAGCAGTCAAAGCTTAGTGTGTGACGTTTAAGCCAGGCCCAACTTTCTACAGAGTCTGCTAAAAAGAAGGATTGTAGAAGAACGCACTGGAAATTCTACAGCAGTGAACAATAAATCTGGTATGTTTATTTTCTCTTCTTAATATACTTTCCCTACGCAAACAGAAGCGTTTTGCTCAGGTTGCATGGATGTTCATCTTTTTGTTCAAATTTCTTGTTTTTAAGAATGTCTTTCGTCATAGCGATGATGCTGGATAGATCATTTGTAATATAGGTACGCTATACATCAGAAACTATTTGGTTGTTATTGATAAACCGTGGTTGAGTCTGAGATTCAAATTCACAATTTGTGCAACGTCTTCAATTCCAACAGAAGCAAGACTGGTCCATTAGTGGCTTTCCGTATGTCGAGTCCAAAGTAAGCCCGTCAACATATTAGCGAGCCGCCCGTATGGCCACTTGTGTCTAAGAAAACAACCTTCTTACAGAGTTGTGTGCAACATCTTTTGTCTTCACTAGTGCCACTATAGCTTCGATGCAAACCAGACACATAAATGGTCTATACTTGTAAGCATATTGCTACTGTGAGGATGATACATCGAGCGTAGACATGCACCATAAGCAGAAACAACACCACAACAAAGAACGTGGTTATTTTCACACCCAGACTAGATGTCTGACAGGCAAACAAAATCTCTCCACAAAACAGTTGCTCGATACCTCTTCTTGGATTAGCATTTTTCACCCCAACCATCCGTCCATTCTCTCAGAATTATTTCTTTTCCTTTCTTGTTTCCAAGAATCCTTTCCCTGCAGCTATTAGGCGCGGCTTCTTTACCCTTTCACTATGCATACGATTTGATCAAAGGTTTTTGGTAACGTCTAATGGTTCTACTTTTCCGTTTAATGGTTTCTAGAAATGTCTAATCGCTAGATTTGCGTGGAGGCATTTTTGGGCTCACTCTCTACTGTGGCAATCTTCATGTTTGGTCTTCCTTTAATGACAGATATTGTTAGTTCCATCATCGTTACCTGTCCTGGTTTTTCGCGTGCATGTCTACACACGTACTGGAAAACCTTAAAAAATTGTATGGTGGGGCAAAAAAACCTAATAGCTATGTGGAAATTATTACCAATATTTGGCTCATTTCTTCGCTTTCTTTTAAGGAGCTGAAATTATCCCTGAGTTACCATCCTTAAGTTCTGGCAATAGTAAAAATTGCTTTTTGGTATTTACTTGGGTATAGTTTCCAAAACTTATGTGCTTCTTTAATGGCGGGTCTTCATCTTTCATTATTTTTACAGTTACCATTTCTCATCAAGGATCTTCTTTGCTTATCACTGCCAAGTTGTATTTTGCTTATTCAATCCAATGCTTGTCTCTGGTCATCGATTAGACCAGATGACACCACCACTAATCATGCGTCCTGATTGCAATGTCCGTAAATTTATAGTTACTTACCCATCAGATATGCCATTGTTCCCAGGAAACATTGCTCATATACCTATTCTCTTATATCATGCCTATCCTTACAATGGCAAGGGCCATATATAGGTGCCTCAATTGAATCAAATACAAGGGGACAAGAATCCTGGTCATGTCTCTACGATAATCCAAGCCTCTTAAAGTTCGTGACACTTTGTATTGTACTGCTGGTCTAGCCTGCTGGAACTCATCAGAGTCTGCCTGAGTGCTCTGTTCTTCCTCCTATGTACCGCCTAGGGCTTTGCTATATATTAGTCAGCTCTTAAGAATTGGATGAGATATCAAGCTACCAGTAATTATCACTATGATAGTTATTCGATTTTTAACTCATCAAGATAGATCTTAACATGGTTAATTTTGGATATAAACTGATTTAGACTACTGTTTGTCAAGTGCTTTTGAAAAAGACAACTTATACATAGTAGTGTGAAACTATCCAAGTTCTTCGATTTTTGACATGATATCAAATTAAGTAATTAAACGACAGGAATTAATAACAGAAAGTGATAGCAAACACATTAATTTAGTTTGGAGAAAGACAATACTCCAAAACTCTAGCAGTTTGGGGTTGTTCTTCCTTACCTCAAAAAGATTAAAATACATTACAAATGGATGGCTCTCACTAAGATTCCAAACCTTAGAGGCAGCGAGATCACTACCTCCTCCACTAGTCTTTGTTTGCTATTATCGCTCATTCCCCTATCGTTGTGTGTGGTCCCAGTTTAAGGCACAAGTTGGAGAGAGCTGGGTGAGGATGACGGAAGCAGGTGCCATTGGGGACATATTCATAAACAAGCACCAAATTTTGGTGTTAATGGCAGTACCAAGCAATTTAAGCGTCTTCAGAAGGATGCGAAAAAAAATGAAAAAGAGCCAAAACATGCTTTTTTCATGACAATGAGATGGACAATTCTGTGACATTGTACCCATCAAGGTAGATCCCAATAACAGTAGATTTTTTAAAATAGTTTGATTTTAGAAAACAAAAAATAAAAATTGTTTTGGGCTGTGCTAGATGGTAAAGCAACATCTTTTTCCTTTATTTAGGTTGAAATTTAAAATATTGCATCCTTTTCTCTATGTTTATGAACTTTTCAGAATCTTTAATTCCAATTTTTTCCTGGTTAATTTTAAAATCTTTGTCTTTTGGTTTGCCAAGTCATTCTGTAGAAATATTTTAGCTATATAGGTATTTCAATGAATGCTTCGCATTGGTAAAGTTCTGGATCCTGATAAGGTTGTTTATTAAAGTATATACACATAACAAATGTCATGACATTGTCCTTCATTTGTGCTCATTGTTTTCCAGTCTCGTAATCATTGAATCCTTGAGTATTCTTGCGTTGGATAATGTTATCTTGTTGTATGCAGCTATAACCTTGAATAGAATGTAAATCAAGATTAATAGCTAGCTTAAAAGGAAAAGAATGCCTTACTATATCCAACGTCAACAAGAATGCCTTACTATATCCAACGTCAACGGCCAAAGTGTCTAGAAAAAAGTCAAGCATCTTATTTTTATCTATCAATTGCTTAAACTCAGCTATGCATAGTCATCTTGCCATTCATTCATACCTTTGTAAGACACTACTTGTAAAAAATCAACGTCTTTAAATTTAATGTTGTAAACCTGTCTTATCACTGTTACTAGGAAACTCAGATATAGGGATAAGGACTCTGTCTCTGACCCACATTTTTTTAGTGATTTTGTTTCTATACAACATAGACATATTCTTTTGTTGACTATGATTTTTGTATCAAATTTGGGATTAGTATGGATTTTCAAAGATTTTGGATATCTACCGTCAAAAATAATATCATGTATCTGAATGCAAACAGTGTGATGTTTCACTTGGAGTCCCCTCTTCAGATAAATTATAAGATGAATGATATCATAGCTAATGTTTGTCTGTCTCTTTAAAGATCTGGTATAACTGTCATAAGATCCAAATATTTAACTTTTTAACCTGTTTTTATTTAGTAATATATTTATTTGTGCAAAACTTTATATATAATTTTTTTTATTTTTTATTTAACTTAGTTTTTCTTAAAACTAAATAAGAAGAAGACCAAAACCTTATTGATATAATGAAATCTATAATTCAATATAATTTTTTCCCTAATTTTTTTTATACTATTTTTTAATTATTTTTTTAAAATTTCTTCAAATAAGACATATTTACTCTCTATTCTTTATTTTTCATCATCCTTACAAATTGACTTTACCTTCCTTAAAAAGTAATTAAAAAATCTTACTGCGCCTCTAAAAGCTTCTGCATAAAATTATATTAACAAACATACCGTTGTACAAATTTATTCGAAATTTATGGCTAGATGACAAACCCTCGTCCCCGATTTTAATTTTAATTTTCATAAAATATTATTTTTCATAATCAACTCGAACTTGACCAGTAATGTTCAAATAACCTAATTTTTTCCATTTAGGTACCAGTAAATGAATATTAGTGAAAAAATTCTCAATAGATGTAGGAAATCATTTTAAATATTTAAATTTGTTTTCAGTTTAAGATTTCTAAAGACAAAATAAAATTAGTAGAATGTTTAATTAGGTAATTTTTTTATATAACTAATTACCTATATAAACATTAAATTGAATTTGTTTTTCAGTTTAACTTTTTATTTTATTGACATTTAAATTTTATTTTTACTCATCAATTCAAATTTGTACAAAAGACATTCCACTTTAGTTTGTGATGGTCTACTTCTCATATAATTCTACTTAATATAATATATTATATTTTTAAATAAAGCTATTAATTACATAAAATAATTAAAATTCATAATTAGTAATTATTATACTTTGATATATTACAAATATAGATCAAAATTTATTTTATATGATAAAACATTCATATATCAAACTATAACATATTTATTACTTTAAGAGAATGATGTGCATGAAAATTTACATATTTATCCAAAAATAATAGAGATAAATGTAATACACATAGTTGATGCTCTCATTATATAGTATGTGGTAAATGTAATTTACATAATCATTTAATTGAATGAAATAAAGATGCAAGAGCACACAAACTATTTGCTAGAATGTATGTAATATTGTAAATAATATGACTTTGTGGAATGCAATGATTGTTTGATGTGCCATTCATTGCTGTGATTAAGAGATCATTTAATTTTATAAAAAAATGCAAGTCTGAAACAAACCTAGACAATGTTACTTTGGTTGTAATCATATGTCTCCAAAATAGCTACTTCACCTTATATTTTATAATTTACTTCGTTAAATATGGTAAAAAGAAAAATATACTTTTGTATAGTGTGAATTTTAATGCATATCCATTACAATGTTTAACATTATGAAATTATTTAACAACATGTGCTATTCTTTAATTTACTACATCCAAAAATAACATTTCCTAGTCCTCAGACCGATATCATTGAACTATCAAATAGTGATAGCTCCCCCAGTATTCCATTTGGTTCTCCTCCTTCAACCAATTGGGATGGATCTTGTGCAAACATTGTAGATCTATCAAATGAAATCACCTATAATTTCTTTGATAATTTGCACAAAATAAAGATAGTTGTTCAAAATTTACACAGTGTTCAGAGCTTTGAAGTTTAGGCAATGGAAGGCACATTGCAGGAATTCCACTCAACATGTGATATGCTCGCCACAATTTGTACATTTCTACGAGAAATGCATGCCGATGAGGTGTACTGGATGGGTGGTGCTCAATACATTAAACGTGCTTTTGAGAATTACATAAACAATTCTTGAAGCCTTTGTTCTTAAATAATGTATATAGTGCAGTTTTCTAATGTGATACAAGTACTCCCAACTATAACTAGTTGCCTATTTTTTTGTACAAAACTCGTAAAATAAGTAGTATTTTCCTAGTGCAACAAACAAGGCTATGTTCCTTGCTATAAAAAAAAATCCTCAAGTTTATTTTGTAATTTGATGTAAATCGCATTCTATATTGAAATGCAATTATGTCACTAATTAATGATATAAATGACTTACTTGTACATGGTGTTAAACATATGCAATATTATTCATACTTATCTCCCATGAAATTGCTTGTACCATTTATTGCATTGTATACCACCATATCGGATACCACTTATGTAGCATTCTAAAATTGTACACACATGATTGTAACTAAGAATAAGATGAAGCAATAAATAAACCGTGCTTTTTCTATTTTTTGTAAGCTTACATATTTACAACCTTCTCACATATAAGTTAACAACTACAAAATCCTAAACCAAAGGTAACTAATAATTTTGAATCGATTTCAACTTCAAAATTCTCCTTTCTATAACTTCATTTTAAAATACTAAATATATGTTTTCTTTGTTACAAATACATTGGAGTTCAATGTGACCATAGTACAATTTTTCTATACCATTGTACTCAATTGCAAACATATATATATATGATTATTATACAATATTTTATCTCATTAACTTAAGTTCCTCTTTATTTCCATACTATTTCCATTTAAGTTTTTTAATGTGTTGTTTTAATATGTTACATTCATAGTCAATTAATTCAACCAATGTGTTCACAACTAATCAAATAAAACAAATTATTATTTGCATTTTACTTATTACATTTATTTCCTTTTCAGATTATTTCTAAGTATACAAATATTATTTGATTTAATAATATGACTACAATAAATAAATTAGATTATTGCATACAATTTTTGGATTAGATTGTGTCTAATTTTTTTTGCATCAATGTTTCAAATCACACTCCCAAATTCACAATCAGATAACTAAAATTAGATTATACATTCAATTAATCAGTGTAACCCATTGCACACCACAATTGCAATCGCTAGTTTTGATTAGATTAAAACTAGAAGGGCCAATACCTATTACAAAACAACCATAGAGGAATATGACGAACTCATGAGAAGTGAGAACCCCAAAAACTAAAACAAAAATTATAGCTTAAAAGGTTTGACCAGAAAAAACAATTAATAAATAACAGAGAGATGGGACAAGCATAAAACCACAAGACAACTACCAAGTCTCCAATTAACTTGAAACCTATGATCACATTACATTCCTGAGATAGGAATTGGAGCTTTTTTTCAAGATTCATAGGCCCCTATTGGATGGCCTGAGTATTCACCATAACATCACTAGCTAAGGTATCTGACATTTTACCCTTCTTCTACATATGATCATCCTGTAGACCATCTACAACTCGTTTCGTCTGGCAATTCCTTAATTCATCTTGAAATACTTGAAGGGTGAGGGAAATGTTCTTCATGGTTTATTTATTATAATCCATGATGATTGTGAGAAATTGCATTATTTTCTCCTAGTTATGATGGATAGCAACAATCTCACTTAGTAAATTCTCTTTTTCTACCTCGATACCAACAATGGAACATAAATCATCCAACTCTTATTCCCACCTATCCCATTTCTCAAATGATTTGGCCAAAGGAGAAATCATGTCCTAGTGCTCCTTATTCTCCACCTCCATCGACCATGGGACTTGCTGCTTGAGAACCTTGCCCTTGAGAATTTGGATTCTTTCTTTAGCCATGATCAATTGGCCCAATAGCCACTTCATCATATCCCTCTAGATGTTAATAGTAATTGAGATTTCATTGATATTTTATCCAAGGGGTCAATAGGAATACAAATCGACCTAGCTTCAGTTGGGATTAGAAATAGGGAGTGTTGGGAGCATCAAAGATATTCACATGATCATAAGAGTGCAAAGAAGTGTTGGCCAAGGTGGGATTCCATGACTCATTATCGCTTGAGTTGTGGGACTCCTCCAACCTAGAAGTAGAAATAGGTGTGGGTTCCGATAAAGGGGTGCATTTGGTGGGGTTGGGGGGGTTGTTTCATTCATAGTAGCTTTACCCCAGCTCTAAGTGCTATGAGAGATTGTAGGAGGAGTTTCATTCAGAGTAATAGAGGGGTTGGGGTCCTCAAAGGGATTGGTGGGGCCATGAATGGTCAAAGTGTTCTTTTGAATAGAGGTAGGCGAGGGAGGCAACATAGAATGCAACTTGTAGAGACTATAAATAAGGCCATAGTGGATGGGTAATTTCTTGCATTTATCATGGACACTTCTAGCAGATTTCTCAAGCGGGGATAAAAGCCAAAAGGGGTAGCTCATTTTTACATTGTACCTAAGATTATTAAGCATTGGGAAAACATAAGCGTAGAAGCAATGGAAATTCCCTTCGAGCATGACATACCTCACAAGGACTTCACCAATTTTTCTCCATACACCAAGTACATCAACATGGTTAGAGCCATTCTACAATCTATTCACCCTGTCCCCCTCTTTTAGAAAATGTTTCATGTCTTCTTGGTAATGGATTTTTGACTTATGAGGAATGCAAATCCCTTCAAGAGAGATTTCCATCACCTCTATAATTATCTCAGGAGCCACAATGAAGGAGAGCCCCTTCAACAATAACTTATTTTTCCACCCAAGAATTAACCAATTTTTATTAAGATATTTTTACAATAAATAAAAATACACTTTTATCTTATCCTTAAAAAAAGATTAGTGTTCTTAATTTTTCCAAACATTTCTTGATCAAAAACTTGAGAAAAAATTACATTCCAACAAAATTTAATCTATGTCAACAAAGCATCAAATAAATTTGTGTCAAAACACTAATTCATTGGGAACAATTAGAATAAAAAATATCAATACATTTTTAAAAAAGAATAGTACATCATGAAGATTGTCATTAGTTGTAGGTAGTATGGTAACTTAAAAGGAAGTCCACCATAGTAAATGGTATGCAACATGAATAAGGAAGGAGAGGACACAATTCAAGCTATTATATATTGGTGGGAAACCACACTTAAATAAATAGGAAACTTTAGTCTCATTTCTAATAAATAAATCTTAAATTTGAACACCATGTTGCATTTTTTGTGGTTTTTCCTTGAAACAAATGCAAGACCTTGAAATAAGGAAGAAAATATAACTAAAATTGAAGTTTTATTTTTATAAAATAGTTACTATTATAAAAAATCATGTTTAAATATGTCCTCCTATAGATCAAATTTATCATTGAATAGAAATACATATAGAAAAGCTCTATATAGAATGAATTTTTAGCATATAAGAAATGCTTTATATGGAAAACAACCTTACACATTTTTTGGAGGTAGAGAAGTGGAAACATTTTAGAACAATGAACAATTGATTCTTATTTTTCTCTCTAAGCTATGTTATTAATATTCAATATTTGTTTTTACCATATCATATCTTGGTGTAAATGTCCTTTTGAGTCCTATCAAGTTATTTGAGAGGAATGAAATGGTTCCTCATCTCTAACATAAATTTTCATCAATAATATATTAGTAGAGTTTGAAAATTTGTGTCAAGAAAACACAACACTATAAGTGAACCATCACACTATGTTGATACTTATATATTTTTTTATTATTTAATAATAATTTTCTTTCACTATATTTTATAATTCACCTTTAGATTTAAATGCCACATGTATGCTAGAATAATTTTTTCTATGCTTAAGTTTAAAGTTTGAAAAATAAAATAAAATTCTTAATTATAATTTTAAAATTTTATGAAAATATTTTCAAAATAAATTAAAATACACTTTAATATTATTATTTAATTAATAAAAATAGTTGCATTTCTGTTTAAAATTATTTTTCTTAATATTTTAGACATTTCATGGTCAAAAACTTGAGAAAAAATTGCATTGGAATGAAACTCAATATGCATTCAATGTCAACAAAGGACCAAATAAAATTATCTCAAAAAATGACCTCATTGAAACTCTAATCAATTTCCAAAAATTAGAATAGAAATATCAAAAGATATTTAAAAAATAAATAGTCTATCATACAATATTTCATCAATTGTAGGCAATCTAGTAACTTAAAATAAAGTCAACCATAGAGAATTGTAAGCAACATGAATGAGTAGGGAGGGGCCACATTTCAAGCTTTTCTAGTGGGTGATCACACTTAATTAAATAGAAAAATTAAGCCTCATTTTTGATAAAGGGTAAAACAGGTTTTATAGGGACCCAAAACCACAAAGTTTACAACATAAAAGATAGGAAAGAAAAGTCCAACAAAAAACAACCAGCTACACTAAAGGTAAAAACCAGAACAAACCGCAACTACCCGCCAAAGACCAGGAAGCTCAAACAAAAAAAGCCAGCAAAAAGGCCAACAAAAAACTGGCTGCAACTAACCCAGAGTCATCAGGAAAGACTTTGTCCTTGCCTCCAAATTTTGCATCTCATGAACTCCCTTCTTAAACGTTTGGATCATTTGCGGAGTGAGGGGGGCTTTCCTCTTTAGATTGGCCCTGGTTCTCTTAGAGATGCCAACATCCTCCTCCTAGTTTCTTTCATTGGTTTCCTCCAGATCAACCACTAGAGACCCTTGTCGGGCTTTGTCCAATTTCTAAGTCATGGCATTGATAATACTAGCATTGTGTCTGGCCATTCGATTGTTTTGCTCACCAATGATTTTGATAGTATTTTTCTTTTTTTCCATCTCAATTTCAATATTTTTGTCTTTGCCAGCTTGGTTCTGAGTGTCATTGCTAAGACCATACTCTCTTTGTTTCACCTTAATTTTTTCAATCGCCGCTACCTTGGCTCCCAACTCTTCCAGCTTACTTTGCAGGGCCCAATTTTTTATCTTTAGCTCATTGATTTCATTGAAAGTCCACTTCAAAAGTTTGAAATGGGTATCAACATTCTTTCTAGCTAAATTCAAAACATCCATGGAGGGATCCCTAATAGTGTTGAGACAAGTATTATTAGGGATATGAGAAATAGGGGACCCGATTCTAGCAATTCTATCCACCGACGGGTTAGCAAAGGGCTCAATATTATTGGCACTAGACACCTCAGAGTCAGGGGAATCTTCAGAGTATGAAACAAGGTTTTTAGCCTTGGGATTCTTATCAACAAAACTAGTTTTAAGGGAAGGGCTTCCTGGCTCTGGCACATCACAACCTTTAACAGTCAGAAGGTTAGGGTTTTTCTTGCCTAAATGGACAACAGGCTAGAAAAGGACAGTTCTAGCCAGACTTAAATTGGGAAGAAACCCCGAGCAGTTGGGTTCAGTATCCTCTTCCTCAGAGTTAGGGGAGGCTTCAAGATTAGCAGGGATGGGCAATTTTTGGTAATGCTCCATAATTAATCTAATTAGAATAGTATGCAAAATAGGGAATCTTGTAAGGTTTTTCTTGTGGTCATCCAAAATTTTCCTCAAAGAGTAGAAAAGATAGTAGGGGAAATAAACCCTTACCTTGTAGCGGAAATGGTTGAGCAGGGAAAAGTGATAACCATAGACCCTGGTGAAGCACCCACCCACAGTTATGTACTCTGTGATGACACAAAGGATCTTTCTCCATAGGGATTTTACGGTGTCAGCACCAAAGATATTGAGCCTCATTTCTAATGAATAAATTTAATATTAGAACACAATATTGTTGTTTATGTAGTTCACTACAAAAATAAATGTCATGCCTTGAAATAAGTAGAGAAAAATTTATTAAAATTAAAGTTTTATTTTATATAATAGTTATTATTATAAAAAATTAGGTTTAAATCTATCCTCCTATGGATCAACTTTATCATTGAATATAAATAAATATTGATTTTTTTTATAGAATATATTCATAAAATATAAGCAATTGATGGAGGATATATTTTTCTTTTATAGGTTAGTGATGGAGGACATCTCACAATTGGAGAGGCCAAAAATTTATGTGTTAGATTAGAATGGATTTTCAAATTACACATTTGTAAATTGAAATAAATTTATGTTGTGAGAAGTGAACCGTAGATTTTTGTTACCCTAGATCTTTCTAACACTTCTAGGGTTCTCACCTAAAAGGAGAAAGTAGGGCCAAAAGATCTAGCTAGGTTCAATCAAATTATGCAATGTATTATGTTATTAAGGCTAAATGAAATGATCTAAATGCAACTAAGCTAATAAATTGATTGATTAAAGTATGCAAACCTAAGAAACATGTAATGTTTAAAAACACATTGTGTAATGTAACAACACTTGGAAATGAATAGAAAATTGTAAAAGAAAATTGGAAAAAACTAAAAGTGTGCACCTGGAATGTGGATGAAGACTGGAAATGACATTTGAAACATTTTTTATGCTATTTTTCAGGTCTAGAAGGACTCATTCACCATTTTGGGTGAGTTAGTCCCAATTTTGTAAAACTAAGCCAAAACCCATTTCTGACAAAAGGGTACTGTAGACATGCAAAATTAACATTGTGAATTCAATCAGGTGTGCATTCAATCAGGTTAATTCATCAACTGAACTAAGTTTCACTTTAGGTCCATTCATCAATTAACCAGGTTCACCTTCATCCATTCATTAGGTAATCTCATCTCCTAAGGTCATTTATTTAAAATCAAATAAACATTATCATCAACCTTTTAATAAATCAAACATCCATTTAATTAAATCATAATGCATATTCCATCCTTTTCTAATTTAAATAAATCAAATATTTAAGTCCCAAAAGTCAAAGTCATCCTAATCATCATTAAGCTAACCTAATCCTAATTACCCTAACCTAACCCACCCATCACATCCTCTAGATATCTCCACTTGCACAAATAAATCAATTTATTGATTTATTAAAACCCTTATTTTCCCTCAACATGGAATTTATGGAGAATATTCCCTCAAGTTTGAAAAATATGACAAGTTGACTTGTCCCTCCAACATTGCATTTATTTCCCATTTTCTTGTCTCCCTCTCAAAATTTATGGCACAATTTGAATTTGAAACTCCCTCTCATGGGCACACATTCCCAAATATTACACATCCATTGGCCTATCACCACTTGACAAGTGGCCTCTTCCAATTGGTGGATCTTTAGTCCCAAATTCACCCATTTGGCTAATCTCTCATCAAGAAAATATATAAAAGAAGGCCTTAATACTCATCAATACATCCACAAATTTTATGCAAGGTTACTCTCTTGGTTTGAGAACTAATCTTGATCTTCATCATATTAGCATTTGCATCATTTTAGTTTTGAGCAAGGATTGGGAAAGGGTCATTTGCACATTTGACACCAATCCACTATGGAATAGGTAAAGGTGAAAGTTGATGTCGAAATCAAACATTGGAAAATGAGGAACAAGGTACAAAAGACTAACAAAGGGAAAATGAAGGAAAAAAAGGTACAAAGGAAAGCAAAGAAGGCAAAGATAATAGAGGTACAAAAGAAGGAAAGCGAGGAAGACAAGGATAACAAAGGAAAATGAAAGGAGGATATTTTGAAAAATCAAAGTGTTTTTAAACGCTTTAAGTGTTTTTTTAACACTTCTTCATGAAATTGTTATCTTTCATTTTTAGGACACTAATTTTCATTTGGGTTTATAAAAAACACTTTGATTTTTCATTTGCAAAGGGTTAAAATTGAAACTTAGACACCTACTAGATTTCAATTTGGGCTAAAATTGAACAAGCAATTTTCATCTTTCCTTTGGTGCTTAAAACAAATCAAATCATTGCTTTGAAGGATAAAATGCATGTGTTCCTTTATTGTTTTGTAATTATTTACACAAAGTAATATCATCAAAAGATGTATGTGCTTCTCTCGCGCCTCGCAGTGATCTTGAGAATCAAAGGGCTTTTGGTGACATTAAGTTGTGTAATTAATTTCCCATACACACTTCAATTTGGGTTTAAAATTAAACATCTTGTGCGAGTGTGAGTAGAGCATCATCGCATATATTCTCTTTCTTTGAGTCATCAAAGATTGATCGAGTTACATATTTTGTCTTTGATTGCTTTTGTTTATTCTAGAGGGCTTGCCTTGGGCAAAAAGTACTCACCTAAGGGAATGACTCAACCGGCAACACTCTAAAGCCAAGAGTATTTCCACCTGGGATATAAATGTGGGTATTGGAAGAAATGCCAGTATCACATGGTTCATTTTGACAAGATGGATCCGAAAGGGGACTCTTATCGTATGGGTCAATCTCCACGAACAAAAAAGTCCTTACTACAACCCATGTGCTAGAATTTTCCAAAATCCTTAATCTATTTGTTGGTGCAATAACGGTCGTTCTGAAGCCGCCCCACACTTTTACGGTCTTTAGTAGAAATGGAAAACATGCCATGGGAGTTTCATGGGTGTTGATGCTTGGCTGCCCCGATTGACATTAATGAGCTGTGGAGGGGAGCCAGTGGGGTCAAGCATCTAACCATTCACTAAAGATAAGCATAGTTGGACTTGTCCAAGTGGGGTTTCAACAAATATTGTCTTACACATCCATAGGGTTTGTACTTGTTCTTGATGCGAAAACACGCTGCTTGATTCAAAAACATTTGCAAACAAATATTCAACATGATTCTCAAGATTTCAAACCCTTTAGGAGGAAAATACCAATGACCAAATTCTTGTGTTATTGCTTGCCCTTGGGATTACATCCTTAGAGGTTTCTAAACACTTGAGTTTACATCTCAATTTTCCCCCTAAAGTTAAATAATAGGTAATCTTTTCCTTAAATTCATCAAAGTTTTGCATAATATACCTTGTGAAATGAGACAAAGTTGAGACATTGGACAGTCTATTTGAAAATTAATCAAGAGTATGTTTGTGGTAAAAATAATCCATTAAGCAAAGATTGAAAACAATTGGACCACACACATGTCTCCAATGATTTCATGAAAAATGAAGATCAAGAAATCGAAGGTGAAAGCCCTTAGTTTGATAGCCTGTCAAGAATGTCTCTCTATGTTATATGAAGTTAGAAAAAGACTGCTTTTCAACTTTTACAAGAAGGCTTCAAGGAAAAATCTCAGTTTGTATTCATTATATTATTGCCAAAACCCAAATCTTTTCAAAGATTTTGAACATCTTGTTTAGAGAAAAGCTTGTTCTTCAATACCTAGGTCTAGGCAAACAAAGTGTCCTTTTAGGTTCATCTTAGGATCAAAGCAAATAAAAATATATTTCATCCATCCTTCAAAACATGAAAACAAACATCATCTCACAATCACCTTTTAGAAAATCTTGGAATCATCCTTACTACTAGGCTTTTTGGCAAAATCAAAACCATCAAAATCATTGAGACGAAATCCTTGAAAAAATTATCAAAATCATCTTGTTTAGCTTAGTATATGTAGATGAATCCTTCATCATATGCTTAGTGAAACTATAATCTTGTTTGGATAGGCATGGGTAGATGCATCCTTCTCCTCGCGCATATTCAAATTATCATCATTTGAGCAAATTCATCATTAGGTAATCATCCAAACATCTTAGGATCTATTTGTCTAGAATCTGAATCCAAATCAAAATCAATCAAGGAAAAATCCCAAAATCAAAATCTGCAACATATCTGAAAGTCCCAAAAGGCTTAGTATCTCCTTCAAGACTTACCAAAAGATCATAACATCCACATCATTCATCCTTTGCATCATCATCATATTATCTTTTGATCCGCAAGATATCCTAAGAAATTTCCACTTTGGGGTATAAAATAAAGATCAATCCAAAAGAATTCAAGAGATTCATCTCCCATTCTTAAAAATTGATCCTTTCTTTATGGTTCAAACCATATCTCAATACAAGAAGAGCATGGAAGCCAACAAAGAAACACCCGCTATAAGTGATTTAAGTCAAACCACTCCTGAAATGAATCCTATTGGGTCGGAAACTCTCACAATTAACCTTCCAACATCATCACAAAACCCACAAGAGGAAAACCAAGGAGAGGATCTCACCTTTGGGATGTCTCATGACAAAATGACTAAAATTCTTCAAAATCTAGAAAACCATAAAATCATCAACATCACAATGAGGCTCAACTCTTCGTTATACATGCTTGAATTAGCAAAACAAGGAGCTAAGTTACCTTTGAATTTTTATGTAAGTACCATAGTTGATACATCATTTCCTCCAATCTCATCCACCATTCCCATCTCATCCACACCACCATCCCAAAATATCATGCAAAACATTTCATAAATCACAACGTCTTTTGCTCCAACTGAACCCAATGTTAGCAAGGGAAATGCATTTCTCAATGCTCTTCAAGCACACCCCCTTGTTAATAATCAAAACTTGGATGCAAACACCACCTTGGAACAAAACATACCCCAAAACCCATTACACAAAAATGTTCCTCTCACTTTGCATCATGACCCATCATCAACATTTTTCTATGGAACACCTCAAATTCTCCTCACAAATTCACAAGAGGAGGGAGACATGTTTGGACCAAGAGGAATTTTTGACACCACAACATTCCTGCAAGGCTTCACCCCCCTTACATTTCCACCACTTCCACCATTGCCATTATCATCTGCACCACTCCTTGGTTTAGGGCTTCCCCCTCTACCAAGTATCGATCAAAACAACATCCCAACCATCAATCAAAACATTGCGCCAAACACTCAAAACTTATTGATGACATCGCAACAACAAATGATAAAAACACAAGCAATTGCAACAACATCAAAAACCCCCATAACATTACAAAGAATGATCTATCAAGGGCCAATCACATCAATGATGCCACTCATCACTCAAACCACCACACCTACAACACCATCCACCAATCAAATAAGCAACACGACATCACCATTCACCACTACCACAAATGCCATTCTAAATCCACCACCACCTCCACCACCACCAACTTCCACCACATCAAGTCAATAAAATGCAACATTGCAAGCCACTTTTCAAAGAGGATACCAACAAGTGCAAAAAAAAAATTCTGTATACCTAGCCACTCAACAAGCCACTCAAGCTGCGCAAGCCACCCAAGTAGCCCAAGCCGCACTACAAATGCAACAAACTACACAAGCCCAAGCTTTATTGCAACAACAATAACAAGAAGCTGCTCAAGCATTGCAAGCACACAAGACGGCTGAAGCACAAGCTCTATTGCAACAACAAGTAGCACAAGCGCAAGCTCAATATCAGGCACAACAAGCCCAATATCAAGCACAACTCTTAGCACACAAACAAGCAGCGTAATTGCAATCATATCAACAAGCCATAAAGTAATATCAAGAGCAACACGAAGCATCAAAATTGGCAGCCCAAAAACAAGCATTGTTGGAACAACAACAAGCATTATTAGAATAGCAACAAGCACAACAACAAGAACAAATTTTAGTGTAGCAACAACAAGATCAACAACAGGCATTATTCATACACAAGCAAGTGGAAGCTTACCTAGCTCGACAGAACATATAGATACCATTTAATAACACATAAAAGAACACACCAATCAATCCACCCATCCAAACCACAATTGCAACATGCCAAAACACATTCATCCCACCCCCTGATACACAAAATACTGTGACGACACAACTTAGGTTGCTCTCGCAACAAGTGATCGACCTTCAATCAGGGCGGACAACCAAAATGCAAAGCAACTTGTGTCCCTATCCATTTGATAGGAGCCTAGACATGAAACCATTCCCCAAAGGATTTGAGATCCCTAAATTCAACAAATATCAAGGGATGGGAAACTCTGAGGATCACATCAGGGAATTCTAGGTTCATTGCATGGAAGTCGCATATGACGATACTTATCTGATGTGGCTATTTCCTAGGAGCTTGGTAGGCCCCGCTATGGAATGGTTCTTTTTCCTACCTTAAGGAATTAGAACATTCCAAGAAATTAGGGATGCATTCATTAAGAACTATGCATGTAACATTGTAATGGATGTTAGTCTCAAAGAACTCTCAGCTCTGAAACAAGGAAAGAATGAATCTTTTGCTTCATTCCTTCAACAATGGCAATCCAAGGCCAATCAGAGCAAGTGGACCATGCAAGAAGAACAAAAATTTTGTACCATCATAGCCAACCTTGAAGGCTGCTTGGTATTTCATCTCAAGGTTCAAGGCATCACCACATATGATCAATTGATCTCTAAGGTGCTCAACATCAAAAGAGCCCTTGTGACTCAACCCGCAGAATCAACATCATACCATGAACAACAAAACAACTTCCCACCATCTAATTACAATAATAAACATCGTACATGGGAAAGAAACAAAATTTTTACTAATGATGGTATCATCGATGCCAAGGTGGTCATTAGTGGCCCTCACCAAAACACACCCACACAACACCAAAACACTCATCACACAAAACAATCCAACCATCAATAATCTCAATGACCAAAGAGGACTACCCCAACGCAAAATTTATCTCAAACAAAAAATACACCACTTTGGGGGAACCACTTAAAGACATCATGAAAAGGTTGATAGACAAAAAACTCATTCAAACTCCTACATTTGAGAATTACCAAGAACCGGATGTCAAACCTCATTGGTATAGCGAGAATCAACTTTGCAAATTCCACAAAATCAAAGGCCACACCACAAACAACTACATGAGACTCAAAAACATCATCCAAGATCTTATCGATAAACAAATCATAAACATGGAACCACCTACCAGAAATTAGGATTTTAAGATATACACGAATTCAATGTTGAATCATGGTAACAAAGGAAATAACAAAGAAAAAGCAAAGGGAAATGTAAATAATGTTTATGAATCAGTTGTTGCCTCCCTAAATGAAGACTACATGGTCATCACCATCAAGGGCACCCATGCCGAAGATTGTGGAGTCACCATAAGAGGTGGCAAAGTAACCATCGCAGGATCATCCCAGCCAAACAAAGTTCCTACATCTAGATCCATTCCTAGTGGCTATAATGTCATAGATCAAATCAATAGAATGCCATCGTAAATCTCCATCATGGATTTGCTGAAAATCTCATCTGGCCATAGGAAAATTCTTGAAGAAGCATTGGCCTCATCCACTATCCTCGCAGATCTTTATGCGGAGCAATTCCAAGCCATGGTTAGAAATATCATAACACCTAATCTCCTTACATTTTTTGACAAAAATTTCCCTACCCAACCATCTCACAACCATGCACTTCACTTGGAAGCCATAGTACATAAGAAAAAAATAAAAAGGGTCTTGGTGGATGGGGGTGCGGATTTGAGCATCTGTTCCCTCAGCCTCATCAAGCAATTTAAAATATCAGAAGATTCCATTGATAAAGGAAAGGGTATCATGATAAGAGCATACGATGACCAAGAAAGAGGGTCTCAGGGCACAATCAAACTCCCTATTCAAGTAGGGTTGACTCTCATGGAAACAACTTGTCAGGTCTTGGACCTTGACTTGCCATATAATATCCTCCTGGGATGCCCATGGATCCATGCGATGAAAGCTATAGCATCAACCTTCCACCAACATGTGAAATTTACACATAATGGACAAGAGGTTACCATCCATGGAGATTCCGAACCTTTCTCATACTACAAAAATCTTGAAGAAAAGTATTACAAAATCCCCCAAGTACCCAAGAATGATGAGGGCCCATCCACACAATACATCGATCCTACCACCCTCGCATCCACTTCTATGAGAAAGACACCCGCCACTCCTACCATCCCCACCATCTCCGAAATCAAGCTCATCATCTAGGAGGATGGTTGTGGAAGCTACAAACTCCCTAATAATGCTTTTGTGATAGGAGAGTTACCACAATCTCCTCGATCATGCAGACGTCCACAAGAAAATCAAGCTTCCGCATCACAAACATATCCTAAAGACTATCTTGAATTCACAAGGTAGGGAGACCTTGGCCAAGAGGTTTTTGAGGAGGACCCATCAAATATACTTTATCAAGATGAAAGACCAACACTTTCAATACCAATGGATGAGACAAGCAAGGGCCTATAAATGATGCTCACAATGGGCTACGATAGAAACCAAAGACTAGGACAAAATGACAATGGGCTGATAGTACCTATCATGCCAGAGATGCGGTTGCTAACAAATCTTGGCCTTGGATGTACCCATCTGAGTATAACCCTACGTGCTTGATGTCCTCCAGTTAGAACGGTTAACAATCCTCCTCATCCAACCACAGCAGAATTATGCCTACTCGTATCTATAGGTTGTGTCATAGATAACTTTACATTTGATATAACCGATGTCTATAGTAGTAGCGATGATGAGGATCACTTGACCAACCTACCTAGGTTATTTGACGATACTACCCTTTGCATGATAAGAACCCTTTCCTTTGAAACAGACCATCAAAATCATGAGATCCATTTAGTGTACCCCCAACTGATCGACTATGACCAATGAGGACCACTAGTTCTTGATACATTTGAAAACGATGAGGTGCTCTCAGA
This sequence comes from Sequoia sempervirens, assembly GCA_007258455.2. Taxonomy (NCBI): domain Eukaryota; kingdom Viridiplantae; phylum Streptophyta; class Pinopsida; order Cupressales; family Cupressaceae; genus Sequoia; species Sequoia sempervirens. The sequence goes on from VDFB02281492.1 coordinate 67,295,487, forward strand.
ATTCATGGGATTATGGGACAACATTCCAGATTGGGATCACAAAGAAGGGTTTATAATGGAGCTAGACACACATGCCTATTATGGGTGAATGATTGAATCCTTTAGTCACAAAAGTGAGAAACTAAGAATCATATCCAAGTCTTTGAGTGAAAACCACACTGTTGCACTCTCTGACAAAAAAAAAGTAAAAAGAAAGGATGTATCCAATGGTGAAAACCTCTTGGAGGTGCATGAGGATGGGGGATTCAATCTTCCCTTAAGAGCTATTCATTAGGAAAAGTCAGCAGTCTTGGCCAAAAAATGCAATCCAATCAACCTAGGAACAGGGGAGACCCCACATATCACATTCTATGAAGAATCACTATTATTAGAAGAATAAGAACTCCTAGCAGAATTCCTAAAGGAAATAAAAATAAAATTTTCATGGAGTTATGTAGACATAACAGGTCTTGATCCAGAGACTGTGGTTCATCACTTAGCAGCGTATCCAAATGCAAAACCTGTCACACAAAAGATTTGAAAAATGCATCCTCAGGTCACATTATTGGTTAGAATGGAGCTAAAAAAGCTACTAGATGCAGGATTAATACGACCAATTGATTATCCAGAATGGGTATCAAACTTGGTACTTGTTTCAAATTCTAACAGAGCCATTAGAATTTGCACAGACTTCCGAGATTTGAACAAAGCATGTCCAAAGGATGATTTTCTTCTTCCTAACATCGACATGATACTAGACATGACAATAGGACATGAGATGCTATCACTAATGGACAAATTTTTAGGATACGACTAGATCATGATAGCAAAAGAAGACCAACATAAGATGACTTTCACTTGCCATGGGGGACCTACTACTGGAACATGATGCCATTCGACCTAAAAAATGCACGAGCAACCTATCAAAGGGCCATGACATTGATATTTCATGACATGATTCATAAAATAGTTGAAGACTATGTTGACGACATTCTAGCTAAGTCAAGAAAAATAAAATATCACATAGAAACCCTAAGTGATATCTTTGATAGACTGGAGGAATACAAAGTTAGACTAAATCCCAAGAAGTACGTCTTCGGTGTACAATCAAGTAAATTGCTAGGATACATAGTCTCCATGAGGGGTATTGAGGTGGATCTAGCAAAAGTGAAAACAATCCTCGAGATGGAAGTACCAAAGACATTAAGGCAACTGAGAGGTCTCTAAGGCAGACTTCAATCCATCTGACGATTCATAGCACAACTGGCAGACAAGTAGAACCCATACTCTCACCTACTCCACAAGGAGGTAGCATACAAATGGGACACAAAATGAGAAGAGGCATTTAAAAAAATCAAGGAATATCTATTGACACCACTAGTCTTAATGCCACCCATCCCAAAGAAGCCATTGATCTTATATGTGTCAGCAACAATAGTAGCCCTTGGAGCTCTCCTAGCTCAGCATGATGAAAACAGAACAGAGAGGGCTATCTACTATATCAGCATAACAATGGTCAGTCATGAGCTAAACTACTCATTCATCGAAAAAGCATGCCTCACAGTAGTGTTTGCATCCGAGAAGTTTAGTGTATTACATGTTGGCACACAAGATAAATATCATAGCCAAAATTGACCCCCTCAAGTATCTCTTATAAAAGGCAATGCTTACAGGCAGAATGGAAAAATGGGTAATGATACTGTCAAAGTATGACATCAAGTATGTAGAGTGGAAAGCCATTAAAGGTCAAGTTATTGCAGATCAACTAGCAGAAGCACCCATTTATGTTGAGAATCCTCTTGTATTTGAATTTCCAAATGAATCCATTTTTAACATCAACGTAGTAGACCACTAAAAACTATACTTCGATGGTTCATACACACAACACAGATAAGGAGTCGGTGTCTTCTTCATCACCCCACAAGGGGATTACATACCAAGGTCATACAAATTATCATTTCCATGCACTAATAATATTTTAGAATATGAGGCTTTGACTGTAGGTCTCAAGATAGTAGTGCAATGGAACATCATAGCTCTGAAGGTGTATGGAGACTCTCAGTTGATCATAAATCAGGTCAATAATGAATATCAGACTAAGGATGACAAGCTCACTCCATACAAGAAATTGGTGGAGACTCTAAAGGAATCCTTCATTGACATCACATTTGAGTAGATTCCAAGAACCACTAATAGAGCAGCAGACACCATGGCTACAATTGGGTCCCTATTAGATATCCCCAACAACATCCCAAAATATGAATTTTTGATCGAGCAGCTTCTCATACCTGCATTCGAGGTACCAAAATCAGAATATGTGTGTGAAATCATTGGTCTTGGCGATCCTTGGTATCACAAAATCTATACATACCTTTGCATAGGAGTTATACCTACTAACCTCCCATCAAACGTTAAATGAACATTTGTCAAAAAGGCATCCATATTTGTCATCCTAGGTGATACCTTATACCGTAGAAGCATAGAGGGTGCCTTGCTGTGTTGCTTAAATTCCAAGGAGGCATTAACTGCTCTAACTAAGGTACACAATGATATCTGTGGTTCACACTCAAGTGGAATGACCATAGCCAAGAAACTATTGAGGATGGGGTATTATTGGCCCACAATGGAAAGAGAAGCACATGATCATGTTAAGAAGTGTCTACAATGTCAGTAGCATGGGGACCTCATCCATGCTCCAACTCAAGAGCTTCACCCCATTATCACACAATGGCCCTTTTCATAGTGGGGACTCAATCTCATTGGGAAAATCACACCTACCTCATCCAATGGCCATAAAGTCATCATAACTGCAACTGAGTACTTCACAAAGTGGGTAGAGGCCATACCCATGACATATATAACTAGAAAGTAGATCTCAAAGTTCATCTTGAACTACCTCATTTGTCGGTACGGTGTCCCACAAGCCATTATCTTAGATAATGGGACACCATTCAAGAACCAGGAAGTTCATGACTTGTGCGAGAAGTTCAAAATCTAACATCGCTTCTCCACCCTGTACTATCCCCAAGGCAATGGCCAAGCAAAAGCCACAAATAAAACCATTCTAAAAATCCTTAAGAAAACAGTCAATAATGCAAGTCGTGACTAGCATCTGTAGCTTAATCCTTCCCTCTGGACTTATCGAACCAGCATCCGCACACCCACCAATGCCACCCCCTTCTCCTTGGTCTACGGATCAGAAGTTGTACTCCCCATTGAAATCAAGCTCCCATCCCTCAGGATTTCACTACCAAAGCTCATCACGGATGAAGAGTATTGGGTATCAAGACTAAATGAGTTGGAGTTACTAGACGAGAGATGGATAGATGCTTTAAATCACTTGCAAGTCTATCAAAATAGACTCAAATAGAGCTACAACAAGGAAATCAGAAGCAGGACTTTCCAAGTCAGAGAATTGGTCTTAAAAGAAAATTAGAAAAATGTTCCAAACCCAAGCAGTAAAGGTAAGTTTGAACCTAATTGGTTAGGACTGTTTTTCATAATAGCAAGTTACAAATCAGGGGCATATAAGCTATCAACACCTGAAGGGGAAGCTCTATAGGAGCCAATGAATAGCTCCCATCTCAAAAAAAATATGTCTAAATCTTTCAAGGTATAGAACCAAAAATCCAAAAAAAAAAATTCATAAAATGTCCTAAAAAAATGGTTACTTTGGCGAAAACCTGGCAAACAGGTGTCTTGGTAACAAAAAAAAAAGCTAAAAAATTCAAAAAAATCATAAAAAGGATAAAAAATAGTAAAGAGAAAAATCGTCCTCTAGTGAAAACCACTTTAGTGGCACTTTGGGCAAGTACCTTGGTGAAAACCTGGCAAATAGGCACCTTGCATAAATAAGTACTTTCCATCCACTAGGATCCTTACGACTTGTTCTGCATCATCCATCCATTTTGCTTCCATCATCCATCGCATCCATATCTCCATCCATCACTCATCCACTCACATATGCACCATAGCTTGGTCCTTTTTTCGTATCATGATCCCTCCTAGTATTACTCAGCCCATCCTCAAGGTTAGTCTATCCTGCCTTTATCGGAGTAGTCTATTGCATCACACTGGGGGCACATTCTCATCGGATTAGATTCGTGTATATTCTTAAAGTCCTCAAATCAGAAAATCCAAAAGCATCAAAACATCAGAAAATCCAAAAAACATTGAAAAAGCACAAAATCCAAAAACATCAAAACATATCAAAATCCAAAAACAAGTCAAAAATTCAGTCAAAAGATCAAAAATAGAGTCGTCTTGTCAAACTACGTCGTCTCTGAGCTTGAACATAGGAAAGGTTGATCTTTGATCATCCCCTGAGACATTTAGGTTAGTCCTTTAAGAGTTCGTCATAATAAACTAACATTTCATTATGTATATCTTCATTTGTAAATTGTTCAAGTTGTCAGTCAAACTACGTGGTCTCTGCATGTATAACGTAGGCAAGGATAATCTATCGATCAGTCCCTGAGGTTGCTAGGATAGTTTTTTAGGTTAGTCTCTTGGTCAAAATCTCAGAAAATCTCCAAAACAATGAATAATTGAAAATCAAAACATTTGAAAAACTTGAAAAAATTACCAAAAATAGCCTCAAAACATTGCAAAAACTCAAAAAACATCCAAATATTTGAAAAAATCCATCCACCTCATATCGCTTGCACCCATAATAAATACCACTCATAATAAATTGATCATCATCCTCAACCTTTGATGAAACAGTTAGAAACAAGTCTAGTAGGTTAAAAGTGAAAACTCCAAACGTCAAGTCTCAAGTCTAAGTCAGTACATAAACAAGTTGGTCAATTCTTTGTGTCGATAGTCCATCATCAAAATAGTCCCATATCAATCATCTGATAACATCATGTCCTAGGATGTATCCTTCCTACAAGGGGCATTATTTATCAGAAAGAACACTTTGGATAAATGAGATGATGTGCCACCATCCACTAACATGTCCTAGGATGTATCCTTCCTACAATGGTCATTATCTTTTGGCAATAGTTTCCTTCCTTATCCTTAAAAACACATTCCCTTATGGTTAGCGGTATTGAAGAACATCAGCTTGTTTGTGTGCTTTATCTTTGTCTTTTGACTTATCTCATTGCACTCACTCCAAGGACCTCTCGATGATATTTGAACAAAGGATTTAGAGAGATAGGAATGGGGCAATGATCATTATCCTTTTGTCTGCTATGCTTGTTGGACGTTCTTGTAAAATAAATTGGTGAATACTTTCTTTGTTAGACATGTATAGAGGATTTTTTGGACAACTTGTTGACTATTGCATTTATTAGTTATACCTTTCTGTGTTTTTGTCCAAGGTGTTTAAAACTTCTAAAGTGCATCCTAGCAAGGTTTCCATATGTCAGGTGTGAACAAGAATACTCCTATCTATTTGTCAAGTCAAATTCCATCACACTAAGTACAATGCCATCCTAGTCCTTTAAACCTTGATGCATCGTGCTTAGGCATGTTATCAAACATAAAGTAAGTGACCCTTTTAAAATCCCAATTCTTGATAAGTAAAATCATCCATCTATCATCATCATTTCTCATCATCATTTCTCATCATCATCTCTCATAATGTTGGCTGGTTGGACCCTCTTGTCATCATCTAATGTCTTCCACACTAACATCACAATAGGAATAAGTAACCATCATAACCAGTGCATCCATCTTGCATCCATAAATCATTAGTATTTTGCATATCATCTCACATGCATGTTCACCATCATAATATAGATCTGTTAGTCTAAGCATCTCATAAATCATCCATTGCATAATCGTACATATCACATCATCCATCTCATCCATCTTGCATCATATCATCATTTAAGTTGTTTAAGATAATATAGATTTGTTCTTCTAAGAATCTTAAAATCATCTCATTTGCATCATCATCCATAACCACCCATTTTGAACCTATTTATCACGAGATCGACCCTCAAATAGAATCTTTTCACTCAATCTCTCGAGGGGGCAATGTACCAATGTACTTCTTTCTACTAGGGAATCTGAAAAATTAGAAAAATTTTAAATTTTGATCGTGGCAAGTTTATTCTTTGAACCAACGCAACAAATACATTGCTTCAAAGAGGGGAAAAATGTAGACATGCAAAATTAACATTGTGCATTCGATCAATTTAATTCATCAACTAAAATAAGTTACACTTTAGGTCCATTCATCAATTAACCAAGTTCACCTTCATCCATTCATAAGGTAATCTCATCTCCTAAGGTCATTTATTTAAAATCAAATAAACATTATCATCAACCTTTTAATAAATCAAACATCAATTTAATTAAATCATAATGCATATTCCATCCTTTTTTGATTTAAATAAATCAAATATTTAAGTCCCAAAAGTCAAAGTCGTCCTAATCACCATTAAGCTAACCTAACCCTAATTAACCTAACCTAACCCACCCATCACATCCTCTAGATATCTCCACTTGCACAAATAAATCAATTTATTGATTTATTAAAACCCTTATTTTCCCTCAACATGGCATTTATGGGGAATATTCCCTCAAGTTTGAAAAATATGACAAGTTGACTTGTCCCTCCAACATTGCTTTTATCTCCCATTTTTTTCTCTCCCTATCAAAATTTATGGCACAATTTGAATTTGAATTTCCACCTCTTGGGCACATTTCCCAAATCTTGCTCATGCATTAACCAATCACATGATGACAAGTGGCCTCTTTTCATTGGCCTATTTTTACTCCTACATTGGTCCCTTTTCAACACTCTTAGCATTTGAAAATCTATAAAATAGAGGCTTCATCTTTTATCAAATCATCTACATCTCTTGCAAATTCACTCTCTTAAACTGAGAACTGATTTTGTTCATCCACTCCATATCTTAGCAATCTATATCATCTTCATAGCATCTTAACATCAAGCTTAAACAAGGATTGGGAAAGGGCTATTTTCTACAATAGCATCAATCCACTATGAGATAAAGTGGGATCATGTCTTTTATATTCTTTGTTTAGTTTCCATTGTTTCATTTTATTGCATGATTGACATGTTTCATTATTTCGTAGGGATGTTGAAATGTTACTTTGTTTTAAACTAACCATTTGCAGATTTTGACATCCACAGGTACTTAAAAATGTAGAAAACTCAAAATTGACCTTAGAGTTGGACATATTCAGCACTCATGGAAAATGAGTCCACTTTTGAATTTTCTATATTTTCAAAAATAGAATTTGAAGCTTTCAATCTTCACTTTGACTTCCTATAGGTGTTCACTTTTGAAACTATAATTTACGAGTCTAAAAATGAGTTTTTGTTGATATTTTGACTTGTTGAATGAGGAGAAAACTTTGACAACCTTGCAACTTTATCTTAAATTATTTCCAAGCTTCCAAGAGTCCTAAATCTATAAACAAATAATACAAGAGAGAGATGTTGAATGTTAGGGCATGAGGGTTTTCCTTGGTGAAACCCTTTTAGGTGGTTAAACCAAAATGATGAAAGAATGGAATAAAACATGCAAAAATAGAGTTGACTACCTTTCCATGATTTTTTATCTTGAAATTCTACAAAAAAACATGAAGGATTTGCCCTTGAATGTCTGAAAATTGATATCTTGATGACTTGAAATGTAGAAACCCTAGGTTGCTTGACTTGAGATTGAAGATTGGTGGATGAATAATGAAGAATGAATGTGAAATTGAGTTAAAAGAGTTCTATTTATAGGAATTTCAGCTTATTTTACCATTAATACCTCATCACAGGCCAACATGAAGAAATTATAAACTTAAATTTCATTTTTTTCCTACTCAAAGGTCAAAATTGGGCCAAATGGGACTCATTCACCACACATGGCGAATGGGTCCCACCTAAATGGGACTGATTCTCCATGCATGGTGAATGGGTCCTACAAGGGCCAATTTGACAACTAAGATTACATGAGATAAGGAAATAAGATTTAAATTGCAACTTTTCTAGGTATTTGATCCATTTAAGCCTCAGGATGCACAATATGGGTTAATAGGGCCTATTAGTGGTTTAGGAGCACCCTTCTAATTTCATCAGTACCTGATTAATTTTTTTTTGTGGATAGGTTTTATAGAATATTTTTGGTCTTTAAAAGTGTCAATAAGGTCACTAGGACCATTAAAATGTGTCAAGAAGGCCATTTTTGCAAAATCATGTAATATTGTCAAATGATGCTCAAGAGTTGCATAGTATGTAAATATGGGTTTTAATTGGGTTTAGTATATGGGTCTCTTAGATTTTTATCAAGAAATTCTTGTGGAATATTTGAATATGTTTGAGTCATTTTTGTGGTGTTTAGGAGCTTTTGGAGTCAAACTGTGCAAAATTACAAAAATTCACAAAAGTGTCAAGTTGTAATTTCAAAAAAAATGCAAAATTGGGAACTTTGAAATGGTCATGAAGGAAGTTGGAAGTTATTAGGAAATATTGGAGGGAATTTTTGTGGAAAAAGTGCTTAAATACATGTAATCCATCGATGAAAAGGTTGTTGGAATTTTTTTGAAGAGAAATCAATAAAGAAAACTTTTGATTTTTGCTGCTAACTCTACATTTTCATTGTAATTCTATAATACTAGTTAATTGTATAGTTTTGTATTTTTATACAGTTTTGTATTTTAATAAAAATATCTAGAAGTTTGTGTATTCTATAGAGGGGAGTATTACTTGTGTTTTGGACTAGGTTTGAGCTTCTAGCACCATTTTTGGAGCATTTAATTTCCATTTATCCCTGATAGGACGGGTATACCCTGTTTAAGGGTTTTGAGGTCTTAAGAATGTTTTGAGCCCATTCAACAAATTCTAGTTCTTGTGTCTCTATGGAATGGGTATGTTAGGACAAAAACGGGATGGTAGAGAGTGGGGAAAGTGATGTATGGTGAGGTTTTGAGGCATAGCATGACTGTCCTGAGAGAAAGATGGTGAAAAGGAGAGTGAAAGTGATGATTTTGTGAATGAGTTTGTTGAAGGGGTGTAAGAAGAGACTTAATGTGGGTCTTGTGAATTTTTATAAACTAATTTCAAAGTGTTGGAGGCTATTTTAGTGTCATATGTGATTGGGAACCATCAAAACCAGTAAACCCTACCCCTCTATGGTGGAGTTTTTAGGGTTTCTTGGAGCAGCAAGTAAATAAGTGTTTGGGGTTCCAAAACCTATTGATTTTGGGGTTTTTTCATCTATTTATAATATTTGGGTGGTTTTATAAGGTTTTAGTGGAGTTTAGGACAACGAGAATACATAGATTTGAAGGAGATGTTAAAAAAGAGTCTATATTAGTTTTGACATATGTATAACATGGAATTAAAGGGTATCAAAAATAGTCAATTGTTAGGTTGTGAAGAGAGTTAGTGAGAGAAAAAGTTGGTAAATGAGGTTTTGCAGACCTAGTAGAGAAGGAATAATTAGACTGAGAAAGCTAGTTCTTGAGGTTTTGAGAGATAGGTGGTTGTTTATTCTAACTTGTTTGGTGTTTTTATAGGTGAATAAAATCTACTCTTACATCAATTAGTTATTATGTAAAGATTAATTAGGTCTTGGGACATAGAATTCAATGTGAAAGTGTGATTAAGGACACTTTACAACACTAAAATGAGTTTTGCATAGCCTGGGAAGGCACAAGAACCAATGTGAATGTGCAACACACATTATAACACTAGTTTAACACTAAGTTTAATTCAAAAACCTTCTAGATTGATGTGATAATGCATTTAAATACACTTTATAATATTGAATTAGGGGAAAATTTGTTCATTAAGTCTAGAAGAGTGGGAAAGTCCTTTATAACACTTTACAAGACATTGTTAAAAGCATATTATTCAGTTTGCAAGGGTCCAAGATCTAGTGTGGATGCGTAAAATGCCTCACAACACCTGAATCAAGGTTTCATTAAGTCCCATTATCTTGAATTATTCCCACATCAAGCAAGAGGTCCCTTTTTTCTATGGTACAAGAAGTTATACAAATTAATGGAAAAATATTTGATTAGCTAAAGATTAAACAAGTTATATTGATACAATAACAACATTGCTTGAATGGTGAATTTTATTTTTCTATAAATAGTAAAGATAGGTGTTGGAAAGGTAGCTTACAAAGCATTTGAAACTTTAATACAAATTATTTATATAGATAATGATGATATTTATTATATTAACTACTAATTTTGGGATTTTGTTTGTTATTCTCTTCACCTTCATGGAAAATCAGTGTGTAAGTAATGATTTATAAAAATACTCCTACCATCTACATTATTTTATTCTTTCTATACAATAGAGTGCTTGAATACAAATGCATTTTTAGAGGCTTATCATCTCTCTACCTCTAGAGTTCCTTTGATTAATTATAATAAAGGAATGAATGAAAAAATATAATTGCAAGTTAACAAAGAAATCTAATGTGTTAAATTATCTACACATTTTCCTAATATATTGTTAACCCAAGTAAACCTAAATCAAATTTGAAGTTTTTGTTTGCAAGGTTATATTCTATACTATTATCTAGGTAAGTTCTACCTTTAATCTCAAACAAAATCAATATTGTTATCTAAATAATTATATGTTCGATTTAATTGAAGAGTTGATTGATGGTTGAAAGAACAACTATTTCTTCTTTGTTAAACAAATATCCTATAGAGGTCATGCATCATAAGGTTCCATAGGAAGTATGGAAAAAAGGTAAATGGTGTGAAGAGAACATTAGAGTATTAGGCTGTGTGGCATAGACATTTGTGTCAATTGATAAAATAAAAAATAATTGATGAAAAAGGTGAAAAGTGCATCTATGTAGGCTACAATGAAGAGTTGAAGGAATGTAAACGGTATGACCTTATCACTAAGAAAATAGTGATCAACAAAGATGTATAGTTCATAGAAAATGATTCATCGGATGGAATATTGGATATCTCTTCAATTATTTTGGTAATGGTTTCTATTGATTATCAAGAAGAAGAAAAAGAAGAACAACAATGTCCATCTACAACTAGTATAGAGCACAATAGATAATTTCAAAGATCACCTCAAAAATTTGTAGTTTTCTTGACACTTTTGGAATATATAATTTTTTTTTTCACAATCCACCAATCAACTTCAAAGAATTCCTATGAAGTTAAATAGCTCCAATAGTGACATCTCAAATCCCTCTCTTTCCTCCCTAATGAAAAAAAGATAATAATCTTAAGATAGATCAATTAAAATGAAGGGTAAGATGATGATTCATATGAAAAAATTAATTTTAAATTATTTTTTATAATGATCCATATTATTTTGAAGAAATTGTAAAATAAGAATAAGGGTTGGATGTGAAGGATGATGAAATTGATACAACATAAAGAAGTAGAAAATAGAAGCTAAATTATTTACTTCTAGATAAACAAATTGGATTCAAATGGATCTATAAGACCAAGACAAATGCTGAAGGAAGAATATAAAGAAAGAAAGCAAGACTAGTTGTTAAGATATATAGATCATAGATTTAAAGGGATTATGATGATAGATAAACTCTAGTTACATGGATGGGTACTATGTAGGCAACCTTAGAAATAATAGCCTAACATATGTGAGTCCCAAACTTTTGTGTGCCTATCTTTTTTATTTCCTTCACCAATAGTTTTTGTAATTATATTTAATCAAATTAATAGGTGAGGAAAATAAGTTGTTCTAGTTAAGTGTTGATGGAAATTTTATTTTACTCAAGTTAGATTTGTTAGCTCATCCAATTCACACATCCTAAAAGTACTCTTTTAATTATACCAATTTTTTGTTATTCTAATTAGGTTGGAAATGTTCAACCTTTTAATGCTGTAATGCCAAGGATTATCTAGGTTATCCTATATTTCATATTTAGGTAATCAATGTATTTTTGGATTATATGAACTTTCTATAATCAATTAAACCAGTTTTTTTTGTAATGGATGAATGTTTATATAATGGATTATTTAAGAGATTGATATGAGATGTGTAAATGGAATGCATAATGATATTTTTTATGTTGACTAAATTGTAATTTGGAAATTAACTATATGATGAATGTTCATATATTATATTGATCATTTCATAAGTTGCATCAGTTATAAAATGAACATTCTAATGGGTGCAATTGAGTGTACATGAAACCTATGGCTAATAGGAGTTTGGAGGTCACTTGGAAAACCCTAATGTGAATGAAAATTCAAACATGTCCCTACCCTATATAGAGAGGCTAATATCTTCCATGTCATGTAATTTGTCTTCTCATGCAAAAATTATTTCATAATGTAGAAATGGTATTTTTAGGTGTGAATTCTTTTGTACTTGGTGTGTATTGAATTTACATATTATGTTAAGGTGAATGTTTCAAAAAGGGATATGCCAAAGTTAGTTTCAGGTTTACTTTTTGGAATTGTTTTTAAATGGTTTTTAATTAATATTTCTAACATATTTTATTAATTTTCAAGTCCCAAGTCATGTGACTTGGTGTTGTGACAACTTTAGGGAGTACAACCCATCCTTTAGTTAAGTTTAAGGATTTAAAAATAGGAAACAAATAAATGTGATGAAATTTCAACTATTACCCATTGGTAGTGTGGTTGCATAAAATCCTCACACACATTTTGTGTAGCCAAGTTTTTTATTGGTCTCTATTAAGGTGACAAGTTTCACCTTCAAACTTGAATAGGATGAGATTAGGGTTTTATAGAATTTTCTTTATTTTGGGTATAAGGGGAACCTTATTCTTGTATCTTTTAAATTTTTTGAGGAAAGCTTGTTTGTGGGGAGGAAGAAATATTGTAAGATGATTTAGATTTCTAGTTTAAATTCATTCTTCATCAAATTGTTTGGAAGCTTATAGAGGTATATTTATTGTTGTTATTATTTATGTTTGTATAGTCTATAAAATGTATTGTATTAGAGTTCCTATGTGATAATTAGTTGTTTATGGGATTTCCCTTAATATTTCCTAAATTATTTTGATAGTTTCTTGTGATTGGAGAAATATATATATATATATATATATATATATATAGAGTAATACAAATGTTAATAACACTCTTTTTGTTGACACACAAAACTTGCACACCTTTCATTCGATTTTACACTATAAAATGAATTGCTTATTTAATCTCATTTTTTTTCAAATAAAGCTAAATTTAAAATAATACCAAAAATTGATAGTTATAGTGTAGAAAAATGTATCCCTTTACATTTCACACTTCATTGGGTCCTTGTTAAAATTAGGTTCATTTATTCCTTATTTGGTCCTATTTTGCATCCACAAGCCTAATTTAATGCATTTTTTTTGAGGCTATTCCTAACATTTAACAAATAGAAAATCATAAGTTAGTTTTTAAGGTTATGTGTTCTAGATCTTAGGATTTGGGACTCATATTCCACCTTAGGCATATGGGTCAAGGTCTAAGGACTTGATTTCAAATTTTTCATTAAACTTAACACTACTAGGAGTTTGTTTCCCAAGTTTAAGCGACTAGGACTCATATGCCCCTCTAGGTGATTTAGTATCATGTCAGAATTAAAAATACATTTTATAAAATTAAAAAATCCATTTATGTGATATTATTTGATATTGTAAGATATTTGATTTAGTTTACTAATTTTTTGTTTCATTCATTTCATTAAATCTAGCTTAATTTTGTTCATTTTAAGTGCATGTTTCAATTGTGGATAGAATTATATTACTTCAATTTTTAATTTCTAGCATTATTTAATAGTCTAATAAGATTATATTACATTTGGAATTCATTAGGAAATAAAAATCAAAAAATCAAAAACATCACACAAAACAAAACGAAGACTAAACAATGAATCTTGAACCCTTTAGTTGCAATGACTTTGACATATTAGAAAAATACCTTGAGGACTTCATATCACCTAGATCATCCATTAAATATTTGAAAAAAGATGATACAAACATGAAAATTCATGATAATCATAATTGTTCTTCTCCCGATATCTCTACTTTCGATGAAAAACATACCTTGGTGAAAGAAGATACAATCGTTGAGAATCATGAAATTCTTGTTTTCCATACTCCTCCTCTCCCTTCGGAATACATAATGACATATGAAGATGAGATCATTTACACTTCTTTCCCTAGCCTACATTCATCTCCTAACACCTCCCCTACTTGTGAGAATTCTTTATTGAAAGAGGGTACAATCGTGAATGATCATGAAAAGCACATTTATGTGGACAATATGTTTATATTAAGAGATTCAATGACTAAGAACTATGAAAATCATATCTCTCCTACTTGGGAAGATATTATAGGAAATGAGGATGTAATTGTAGATATCCATGAAAATTAAACTTTCCCTTCTCCTAATATCTCTTTTAGATATGAGGAAGATAGTTTGGTGTTAGAAGATACACTTATTGATAGTCATGAGAACTATGTTTCTCCCTTTTCTAATGACCCTACCAATTGGGAAGAGATATTTGAACAAAAAAGTCTAATAATTGGTAACTGTAAAGCTCATAGTTGTTCTTCTCTTGAGGACTCCCTTGTTTGTGATGAAGCTACCTTACAAAATCTAACCATGGATTGTGATGAAACTCTTGTTTACTACTCTCCTAAGATATTTCCTACTAGGATAGATACTATAGCACAGGAGAATGCAACCTTAGAGAACAAGGATAAAATTATGGAAAATAGTGTTGGTCCTCTCCTAATATCTCTCTTATTAGTGAAGAAGATATTGTGGTGTTAGAAGATCAAATTTATGAGAATCGTGAGAATATTAAGGAAAAAATTATTGAACAAGAGAATACCATCATTGATAAGCAAGAAAATCCAAGCATCGATAACTCCCTTGTGACAAAATTATTTTAGAATAACCAAAATTTGAATTCCATGAACATCTAGTTTGTAGCTCTCCTAAAATCTCTCCTACTAGGGAAGGTATCATAGTGCAAGAAAATGACAACATTGACACATTTCTTTCAAACAAGAGTAATATGGCTTCCTTAGATGAATATGATGAAATGAAATTAGACTCCTCTTCACTAAGAGATCATGCAAATAAGGATAAATATTTTGAGTTTATGTAGATTAGATATCTCTTGACACCAACTATACATGAAAAACTCATACAAGAAAAAGAAAATGAAAAGCATATTGAAGAAGTCACAAAGTTATTGGAAGATGCTTGGGAAGTATTCGATTTCATACCTACATTCATCAGAGAATACAAGATAAAAAAAAATCTAAAAAGGAAAAATAAAAAGTGGTGATGTCAATAAAAAATTGAAAGCATCAACTTCAACCACTTTAGAAGAAGTGGAAAATTACACAACAAACATTGATGTACTTAACTACAAACAACCACCAAATCTAAAATAAATGAAAAATCTTTATTGTAGATGTTAAGAACTTATGAAATAACATGGGTATAGTGGAAAATGATGTGGTGCTAGAGAACAATGTATTTGTGTCCCTATAGAGCCTAAAATGTAAGAAATGACTAAGGGTATTGGCTATGGTCCCTCGAAATAAATAAAAAAAAGCCTTCACTCAATGTGAACACTCTTATGAAAGAGTCTTCCAGGAAAAATTTATATTTGGTGCATCCTAAACTGATGGATATATCATTAGACTTGAATCAAGTTGATACTTTGTTTACTCATCATAATCAATAATCATAGTTTTTGCTTATTACCATATAATAGTCTTAGGATCATAGCATACTTACTATTACATCTTTTACACTCGTTGCAAAATAAATTCCTTTTGCAAGGAGTAGCATATCATCATCCATTCTCCGCTCACCCTTGTCTTGCACTAAGTGGGGGTAAGGGGTTAGTCAACCTTGTCATGGTATGCCACTTTTTGTTATGATCCCTTTTTCCTAGTTAACTACCTTCCATGTATATATAAAAGAAATCTTGGGATGTGTATGGCATGCCTTAAGTTGGCTCACATGTGGCATACTTTTTTTTAGCATTTTATTTTGGGGGAACCCCTTATCATGACATAGCTTTATTTGGAAACATATGACTTGGCATAGTTCTTTCTAATTAAGCTATCATTCCCTCTTTATTACAAGCATTTATCATTTTCTACTTTAAAGTACTTTATCACAACATGGTGTTTATAAATTTCCTTAAAGTGGAGGCATACATTGCCATTATTATTTTCCATTTTTACAACTCATTTTTCATTGTGTAGTCTTCTTACTTCATGCTATGTGTCTTTAACTTTGTGGTGACATTGTATGTGATGTCCTTCAAGAGCGCAATCTCACTTAGCATATTAGATTCATCTTAGTGGCTTGATGTGACACACTACATCCCCTAAGTTGTGAATCTTCTATTCTTTGAATGGTCCTCTCTTAGATAAATTTGGCACATTGTTTTATAAGTTAGGTGATCTGTAAACTAGGACATTAAAGTTATTTGAAAACTTAATCGAATACAGATTTATTCCTTGATCGCAGCAGTAATGTGTGATTGTGTCTAAACTGTTGAAATTATTACAAGTAGAGTTCACTTTAATCTAGATTCAAGAAAAACATAAACTAAGAACTTAAGGAATCAAAATGCTGAAAGAATAATGAGACAAAAAGAGAAAGAGAGATCACTCTTTCATAACGGAGTTTGCTTAGGATGAGCTACATTTCTAGGTCCATTTCTCAATTGTAGGACTGCTTTATTGATATCGCCAAGCATCAAATTTCTTACAATATCAAGCTTCTGAGATCAACATAAACTCCTCACAGTCTCCCTCTTTGAATCTTTACAATTTTGGAGTAGAAAAACACCTTGCAAAATCTCACTCTCCTAGATTCTTTCAATCACCTGAATTCTAAATTCTCTCTATCTCTAAACTCTAACTTTGAAAAATTATCAATATCCACATATTCTCCTACTCCCCTTTTATACATAAAAATAAGCCAAATAAGGCTTAACAAAATAATTAGATTCCTAACCACCCTAAATCCATTGTACCATTCCCCATTTGTCCTCTAGGACCTTTTAGACTAGGAGGTTAGGGTGATTGTTTTACAAAAATAGGCTATTACAATACATTCAGCTCAAAGAATCATAACAAAATGAACCAAACACAAACACATAATGGAGAGAAGTCCACGGTGCAATGGTGGATAATTGCTTTGCCATAGGTGGGGTTGGCAGTTTGACCCCCGTTAGCCACGTTTTTGTTTTATATACACCGAATTTTAACAATAAAAGAAACATACAACAATACAATTGTTAGTGCTCGCTGCATGGTCTATTGGTGCAACTACCCGCTAGTATGGCTGAGGTCACAGGTTCCAAACCTGTTGGCCGTTTCAACAAAATTCAAGCTAACACATAACAAAAGAAACTATCAACAAATATTGAGTAAACCGTTACCAGCGGTGCAACGGTATACCGGCCGACTACTCTCCATGGGGTCATGGGTTTGAAACTTGTGGATGTTTTGCTAAATGAAACAAACAATGAACTAACCACCAACCGGAGTAGGGAGAGGAGGACTAGACACATGGCACAATGGGATTCGCTGTAGAATCCGACGAGTCCGTCAACATGACGTACACCTGTTAGGAGCCCATTCGTTGTCAAAATTGACATGTTTCCAGTGACTACCATGTGTCATGCTCCCATTTTTTGTTGATGCTGAATGGACTACCACATCATTGCTGACTGGGTGTACGATTGCTGATTGGACTGCCCACTTGACTGCCACATCACACTATACAGAATGCCACGTCACTTATATAGACGGACATGTGTCAAGCTAAGATTGGTCCACTTCAAACTTGTATGGATTTCTGACATCATCTTGTATGGATGCTAATGTCATCACTATAGCCTCTGTCCACCAAGTCAACCTGAAACTGTGACCAGCCGTTTCTCCGTCATATGAGCTCCGTTTTTGACGAAATGAACACCGTCGGAATTGTCTTGACGAGCACTTCAATTTGACGTTGATTTTGATGAATTGCGAGATGATCAATTTTTTTGCTTCCTATCAGCCCCTAGTACACTGTTTGACCAGACCTTTGACCAATCATACCTTCCACCTACGATCTCCTTTTGACGCAATTCAAGTTGCGTCAGGATCACGTCATCATGCTCTTCGATCTAAGACTATTTTTGGCTGATTCTGAGACTGTGAAATTTTGAGGTCTTTTGGATCCACTGGATCATTAGGACCTTACATGAACTAAGAAAATTTTCTTTGAATGTACCTTACACTATTTTGCATTTACACCATCTATTATATGGACAGCTTGCATAAAATGCACTTTGCTTACCTATGGTTCCATTCTATTTGTTCATGGGTGTCAAGCATACAATGATTTCCTTGCCTCATGAATCTTGTTGTTCATGTTTTGTGGTTCCTTATCAAAGTTATCAGTAGGTATAGCTTTCGTATGGTTACTATATTAGATTTGAACTTACACATGACAATCCCATAGAAACTTACTTTTTTTTTGTGAGTGCATACTAGCCACATGCATATGTATCTCTAGGGGATCACCTAGTGGATATTGTATTTCACTAGCCCTTGTGAGCATCCATTTTTCTTGCATGGTGGACATCATGTTCCAATTGTACAAATTTTGGAAAAACATACATCTAATCCACATTGTGTTGGATAAACGATTGAGGCTTGATCCACCCCTTTTCTTTATTTTGTTTCTTCTTCTTCTTTGTCTCTTTGGCAGTGTATGCTTATGCATTTTATTTGCTCCTTATATTATTATCATTCATGTTCTTTTGTGCCTATGTTTTTTTTTCCATAGGTTATTGTTCATGGGGTCTTGATCATCCCTCTTGATCATTGTCATCCTCTAAAGGTGTTTTAGGGCCTCTAAAGTTTTATATCTAAATTTGAAGTTGTATTGGGAAATTTTCCCAAGACAAAAACTTTAATTTCAACCAAACTGTGTTGGTATTGAGGTAATTCTTTCCTCACCAATTTTTTTTTTAGCTCTGCTCCTTTGGGTAAATTTTCACATCCATATGAGCCTGTTTTGGCTGACTTACTAAAAAATAGTAAGTGTCCATTTTTTGCTATTTTTGACACCTGACCATCTTATACTCCTTAAGTTCCATCACATGACTCAAAAAAATTAAAGAAAATAAAGAAAACAATTTTTTTTGGGTGATGCAAGAATTACCTACACCTCTATATTGTCATACATCAGATACCTAGGGTAACTTGAAAAGTGGCCCTGTCAATTCTCAAGAGTTAGAGGGAAACCAAGATGGTTAACCTCAACCTCAGAAACCATGATGGATCTTCAACAATCCTTCCTCTCCATTTAACCAAGTACTCTACACATTTCCTGTTTCTTTTGCCTCTACCCACATGGCTATCTAGGATTTATTTTGTCTCTTCCTTCTCTGAAGTAGGTGCTAGAATTTTCAACTATTCATTTATCGGTCCCTCCTCTATATCACCTTCATGATACTCTATCAAATAAGAAATGTTGAAAATAGGAGAAGTGTTTATTCCACTAGGAAACTCTACCTCGTAAGAATTTCTTGAATCATGCTTCTTCAAGATCTTGCATGGTCCAAACTTCATCATCTTTAACTTGTATGTATCAACTAGAAACCTTTCCTTACACAAATTAGCCATGAATTCATCTCCTACCTAGAACTAATTATACCTCATTTTCTAATATTCATGGGCCTTATATTATGATTTCATCTTATTGATATGTTTCTTCACCTCTTCATGCAAATTCTTCAGGTGCTTAGCAAAATATTTAGCCTCAAGACTACTCTTCTCCCCTTATCCATATTTCTCAATTTAGAAGCAATTATTTGACTACTTCCATATACAATATGGAATGGTTATTTACCAATGCTCCTATTGAAAAAATTATTATAAGCAAATTATTCTTGTGGTATGATCAAATCCCATCCCTTAGGATTATCTCCTACTAAGGATCTTAGTAGGTTACCTAAAATCCTAATCACCACCTCTATTTGTCCATCAGTCTATGGATGGTGTGTAGAACTAAAATTCAAATCTATCTTCAACTTCTTCCATAATGTCCTCCAAAAATAACTAAAAAAATTGGTATCTCTATTTGAAACTATACTCCTTGGTAGACCATGTAGTCTCACCACCTCTGTAAAAAACAACTTTGCAACATGAACATCATTAGTCTTATGAAAAAATGAAATGTTCCATCTTTAAAAATCTATCCACCACCAAAAATATGGAATCATGCCCTCTCTGTGTCCTTGGAAAACCAAGAACAAAATCCATGCTAATATCCTTCCATGGCCTCTCACGTATAGGTAATGGCTAATACAATCTAGTATTCCAACTTCTTCCCTTCACCATCTGACATACTCTACAACTTTGTACAAAATTATTCACATCTTGTTGTAACTATGGCCAATAATAATTCTCACTAACTAGAGAAATGGTCTTATCTCAACCAAAATGTCTAGCCAATCCCCCACTATTCTTCTCCTTGATTAGATTCTCTCTCATAGAACTCCTTGGAATGCACAATTAGCTTCCTCTAAAAAATATTCCATCTTGGACTAAGAAATTAAACCATCTCATACTATCCAATGTAACAGGTTCCAAACAAGCCTTCCAAGCTTCTGCAATGTTTGTATCTTTTGGATTAAAACTCTTGAGTAGTGAACCCAACAACCTCTATATTCATCACTATCAATAAATGTTTTCTTCTAGTTAAGGCATCTATAACTCTATTTGACCTTCCACTCCTATGCTTCAAACGAAAAGTATAACTCTACAAAAATCAACCCATTTTAAGTGCCTTTGATTTAAATTTCATTAGCTATTGAGATACTACAAAGCCTGGTGAGTAGTATATAAAACAAATTATTTTGGTAAATCAGAATAGAGAAATTTAGTAAATGGATGAATGATTGTAAAAAGGAATTTGGAGTCTTGGTTAAAGATTATTGGAGGAATGGTGGTTGGGTTGATTTGAAAACTATCAGTCAGGATCTTGGCCCTGTTTAGTCGGCTTTTAGAGCCCTAAGACAAGCTCAACACCAAGTGGAGGATCCTGCTATCTAGTTAGACAACCTGTCTGGTATTTTTTTAGTTTCCTCTACCACTTCCATGTTGGTTAGTCCGATGGGGCCTCCTCCCTTCTGGGCTAAGGCTTGGATTAATCACCTGACTCCGAAAATCAATATTTTCTACTGGATAATGCTACACAATAAGATTCTCACTTTGGACAATCTTGGAAAAAGAGGAATTCAATTACCAAATAGATGTTATATGTGTAGGAATGAAGCCGAGACTATTAATTATCTTTTCATTCATTGCCCTTTTGTGTCAAATATTTGGGATAAATTTCTAGCACTTCTTGATGTGGCTTGGATTTTTCCAGCCTCTATCGAAGATTTCTTCATACAATGGAATGCTCCCTCAAAAAATCATTTTGTGAGAAAGCTATGGTCTTTTATTCTACCTTTTGTGTCTTGGAATATATGGAAGGAAAGGAACAACAGAGTGTTTAGGGATAAAGAGATGTCGAAAGGGGACTTGCATGCTAAAATTGTAAGGGCTATAAAGGAAAACTTATCTTTAATTCCTAGAAAAATGTTTGAGAAAGTTATCTGGTCTCCTTTTGATATTGCTATGGCCGAAAAGTGGAATTCAAAATTAGTTGGGTCAAATATCCTCAAACTTGGTGTTTGTGGGAGAGAGAATGCTAATTGGTCTTTGCCGCCTTTGGGCTGGCTAAAAGCCAATTTTGATGGTGTGGCTAAAGGTAACCCTAGGAAAGCTGGCAGTGAGTGTGTTTTAAGGGACAACTCGGGGGCTTTTATTGTGACTTTTGCTGTGGACATCGGAACTCAAACTAATCATGTTGCAGAAGTTGTAGGGGATTTTCATGTAGTTAGCTTAGCCCTCAAGATCAACACCAAATATCTTTGGTTGGAGGGTGATTCATTGAATATAATAAATTGCATTCTTAGGCTTACCCCCCTCGTGGACCATCAAAAAATGGATCAAAGATACAAAAACATTATTAAGTAAATTTGATAAAGTGAAAATATCCCATGCCTATAGAGAAGCCAATAAGGTGGTGGATTTCTTCGCCAATGAAGGGGTTAAGAAGGTGTTGATGGTGTTTTTATGCACTTCTCAACACAGGCAGTGCATAGGCACACTACCTCTCTTGAAAGACAATTTCCCACAATCGAGTTGCAGAACACTATCCCAAGGTCTCTCGGATGTCAGATCATGACGATGCTTAGATACCTCAGTAGTTTGATGTGATTTGCTGGAATCACAAGGTGGCCTTATAGAAATACAAAGCATGGGCACAAAGCATGAAGTTGGATCTTCGAAAAGGGATTTTTTAGCATGAAAGTAGTTAAGTGTTGGTTGTAGGTTCAAACAGCAATCTCAAACTCCATCTAGTTGTTAGATTTGGCTTTATAATATGCAATGAACCTTGGTATTGTTCAGTTTCTAAAGAAAGTGAAAAAAGAGCGAAGGGGAAGAAAAGTTCCTAAGCCTAAAGCTTGCTGCGAACAGTGATAATGGAGTTCCTGCAATGGACAATTCCTTAAAACAATATCCCACTTAACTAGGGCTTTCACAGTATCATAGAAATTGTGCTATCTTCTAAGGGTTGCAGATTTTTATCCTTTATCCACCACATACATGCATGAACTAAAGATAAGTGTTTGGGGCAGCTTCAAATCAAGTCCAGGCTAACTTTGCACAGCTATCTACCTTCAGCAAACAGCAAAAAGTATGGACTAAGGGATTATCAACAAAACATGAATTTTCAAAATCAACCAACAACATTCCTAAAATTTACCCAAGTAACATGAACAGCTAACTAAATAGCAAAGAGATCTAAGCTAAGCATATGAAATTGGAGAAGTGAATCAAATGACATGAGAGAAAACAAGGAAATGCACCAAATCAATGCTATTTCTCATAAATTTCAGTAGCATGCCTTTACAACAACTCAACTCTCACTTTTGCAAATGAGGGGAGTGTTCTATTTATAGCTTTTCAAAAGTCAAATGAATAGCCAAGATTTATTACAATTGTGTGGCCAAGATTCATTACAAATAGGGTTTCACCTACCCCCAAATAGATTTACAATGAAAAAACATCTTTTGTCTTTTCCCTTTTGTCATCTAGTGGATTACACTATTTTCCTTTTTGTCCTGTAGCTAATTGTTGTTTCTTTGGCTGTAGCTACTCTTCTGGGAGGTCCTTTTCCTTGGCTGGGCTGTCTTGTTGCTCCTCGGAGGCTGCGTGTTCAATATGCTTGAGGATTACGGCCTAGAGCTTGTCGATCTCGAGGACTTCGCATCTCAATGCCTGGTAGCTCCATTCCTTGGCGTTCTCTTCTAGCCCTTCCAGTCCTCATCATACTGAGCCCTGATCTTTGAATAGCTCTGATCTATCGAAGGCACGGGCAGCGAAACTCAGGAAGTTCGTTGTGATATCTCTGGCTGTCCCATCCTTCGTCTTTTCCTCAAAGTATGACCTGACCTTTTCTACATCCAATTGCACTGTGGGCATATCATGGCCTGTTATCAGCTTAAGGTACTCGGTGCATTCTGCTCAGATTTCTTTGATCCATGCGATACCGGATCCACCCTGCTCTGGATCTGTTCCATCCTCTCCTTTCGGTTGATGAGGTCTCTGCGCCATATGTCTACCAACCAATGATCCTCCTTCTTCAATTCTAACTTCTCTTCCCACGTGCTTTCTGGCATTCGAAGGATAGCTTCAACCCTTGGGAAAGCAGAGTCGTAGATCGCAGGGAAGCCGATGCAGAGTTTCTTTGTGCCTTCCAGGGATTGGATCAGGCTCAGGAACCTGTTGGCTATTTGCATAGCCAAGCCGATCCCTACGTTTCCAATGTTTATGATCTGCTGGAACCAATCCTCAGTGGTCCTCTCCAAGTTTTTCCTCCTCTCTAGCTTATCTATTTGTTCCTTGGAGATCAGTTGTGGTGCGGCCGTGGAGGTAGTGGGAAGGTTTTCTATTGAAGACCACTGCTAGATATAGTCCGTTAGGGCAGCAACCTGCGCCTTTAGCTCATCTTTCGTGACCTTGTCCTGTTTAATCAGATGCACCACCATGGCCACTGACTCCTCAAGATGTCTGACCTTCTGTTCCCTGGTGGTTATCCCTAGGTCGATGGTGGAGATATTGTAACTAACTCTAGCCTGGCCAACGGTTGGCGTCGCTACTTGTGCAGCTCAGGAGCCAGAAGCATCCATGGTTATCTGGGAATGGACCTTAGGCTTCTTCTCCTTCTTTTTTATGGTCAGGGATCGAGCCAAGATGGCTTCCAATCTCGACCTCGGGTCGCTCAGAACAGGAGTAGTCTTTTCGAGCTACTTTTCCAGCTAGTCGGGCATGGCAGATTTATCCTTAGGTGTGTCATGGCTGCCTTCACCCGTCTCCGTTAACTGTAAGATCTCTGCCTCTTCTTCCTTTTGGGCTTCTCCCTTTCCTTTGGCAGCATCCTTCTCTTCATCAGAGTCTTGATAAAACATGAGGCTTTTGACAGGCAGCTTGGTGGATAATATCTGGATGGGATCTTGTTCTTTTGCTGCCCCTTCTTCTTTCTTCTCCTCAGCAGCCTCGGGTTCGGGGCTCTTCACAATGTGGGTCTCGGCCTCAAGTAAGTTCTTTTCAGGCTACCCCTCTGGTGGTTGTCCCTCCTTACCACGTGGCGACTGTTCTGCCTCTTCTCCAACATCGTTTGGCTGCTGAGCCAACTCTTCTTCAACATCATCATCAAAAACTCGAATAATTTCCTTGGTGCCCGAGCCATCCTCTCCATCCCCACTCTCAGAAGAGCCTGTCTCTTCTTCCTCGTAGGTTGATGGTTTTGTCCCCATATTCGGGTTGCTCATAGTAATCATCGGCCTCCTCCCCAATAGGCTTCGAAGCCTCCTGTTCCAGCTCCTCCAACTGTTTGGAAATTTGCATCGTGGCCTCCATGGCCGGCGGCCTTGTTGAGATGTTGCGAGGGCCTGGGCCAGGGCTGCTTGGAGAACAGGGTCCATTAAAAGCTGCGAGAGCTCAGGAGGAAGACTCTGCAGGTGTCGCGTAATGGCCTCGGGTATAGTGGAGAGGGGAATAGGCGATGTTATCGTTTCCAGAGGTAGGGAGGTGATGGGTGGCATGGCAGCAGCATAGGAAGGGGAAGTGGTCATGCACGAGGAAGAGTCGATATTGATTATGGACTCGGCCGAGGGGCGAAAAGGCAAGGTGGACAGAAATGTCCACTGCCTGCGGGGATGGGGCGGCTGTAGCCTGAGGGGCGGGCAGTGCACCAGTTGGGGGAGGAAGGAGCAAGGGAGGCTGCGCCTCTATTGTGATCACTGTCCTTTTAAGCTTCTTAGGAGATGAGCCTCCCGTATCCTTTGTTGCTTGTTCTTTTGGGTCCGCAGACTGTGTCATTCCTGCTTCTTTTCTCTTCTAAGACCTGGTGATGGGGGGAGACTTGGAAGTCTCACCAGCTGATGGAGAGGTGGCCATGTCCTCCATAGCGCTTGGCTCACTTTTGAGCACCTCATAAGTTATAAGTCACCCCCTGTTGTTTCAGTTGTGCCACTTGCCCATCAACCCACTCCTTAGTGCGAGCTATAATTGGCTTCGTGATAGTATCTAGGTCATTGACCTCTTGCTCGTCACAGTCGATGGAGGGGATTGCCAAGTCAGCAACCGTAGGGTACCTCAAGTGCACAAGGGTGGACTCATCCTCCTTAAATTGATCAGGCACCGAAAACAGCTACACCCTCCTCAAAAACTGCACTATCATTCGCATGTAGTGTCTCATGCAGACCTCCTTGTCATCTTTACAATCTGCCTAGAAATATTCGACATGGTACTGGTGGGCGTATGCCGGTCCTAGTGCCTTCTTGACGTGGCCGTGGGGGTCCATCCGTGGGCGAGTCGTGTACCATTCAAAGTTATATTCTTTGAGTTCTTTCTCTGAGTTGCCGGTGCATTGAGATGTCTGCAATCGATACTGGCCTTGGCCGAGGGTCATGGGATAGGGGATCCCTGCTACGTGCTTCTGGCTGAAGACCGTTTGAATATGTTGGAGCTGCTGAGAAAGCTCTAGGAGAATGATCCTATCGTTCGTGTATCTCGGCAATTTGTTCGGCCGTTCCGTGAATCCCTGGGCACAGATGTAAGTGAACTTGGGGAATTGAATGTATAAGAAGGCATACTCCTTCAAGAGTGCCCTGGCGCTGTGGGATACCCTTCTCTTAAAGTCTCCGGCTATCAATCTGATAATGTGGCCTATGAAGGCATCATTGACCCAGCAGTACTCCTTTTTGAAGTAGCAGTACTATAGCTGAGGGTACCGGTCAAAAGGCTTGAGCCCTCGTTTGTGATCCCCATCCGGCACCATGAAGAGTCCACTATATTGTTTCTGACCTGCCAAGGAGTACACCAGGTACGAGGTCATGTAGAACTTGCTGCTTTTCTTGACATTTATGAACTGCTCGTGGAAGCAGTTGTTGATAATACTCCCCCAGTCGAATGAGATTTTAGTTTTCACATCCTCATTCCCTCATATGATTTGTTCAACATAGTAAGCCATCCACTCCTGGAAGTAGGCGGCTGCTGGGAGGCCCATGACCCTGCTTAGCATAGTCACTAAGTCGTGATAATCCTCGTGGAAGTCGCTGCAGAACAGCTCCTAGGGAACCTTCGCAGCGCTGCCCTATCTCTCCTTTATCTAGTAAATGTTAATTGACTTCTTGCAGCCCAATGGATTGGAATCCCATGCCGCTTGACACTACTCCAAAGTGGGGACTTGCATATGTGGGAATGTAGGAATGTGGAATGTTCTTGTGATTCCTTCTAGAGACATGTCGGCAAGGATATTCCCCTCCTTGTCCACAATTGTTCTGGTATCTGTTTGGTAGGCTTCTCGGCAAGCCATTACAGTTTAGGTGCTATCAGAGAGGGAGGAAAGCCGACAGCTTTGGCAATTCCACTTTGGCATATTAACTGGGCATTTTTTGTTTTAGGGTCGACCTTGACCCTTTGGGTGAACTCATCTATGTCCACCTGGCCTATATTGGTGTCTGAGATCTCTTTCCAATCAGTCGAGACCTTTGACTGGAGCAGTTCACCTTGGAATTGAAACTTTATTTGGTCTTTATCGTCCTTTCCATGAGCGGCCCTCTCGGATTTCTTACCCTTGTCCTTTTCGGCGGAGGCCCCTGAAGTTCCTGCGGTCGATTCCATATATCCTACAGGCAAAGGGCGAAGTCAGCACAAGAAAACACCAACAACGTTAATGTTAGTCCACATTGTGAGCATCTCATCTAAATAACCATTCCAATACATCATAAATTTAATCCTCGGATGATATCGATTTCATTTTTAGGGAAATTGAGCAATCCGGGCCCAGAGGGCCGGACTTCCCTGGTAGGAATGCTACCAGGAAGGGAAAACACGACCGAAAGTTCCTGAAGACCCTCGTTGGTCAGATTTTGATGTTCTAAGAGGCCCATGATGGAGAATGGCATGATTTAGGACGTGGGTCAATGTTAGATTCTCAATTTGAATTGATTTGGATCGATTTGGGGAGTTCCAGAGGTTTCAGGCCAGAAGGTAGTCGAGGGAAGGAAGCTGGCGGCGGCGGACATCGGACGGAGGTCCGACTGAGGGAGTCCGGCAGCGGAAGTTCGAAGGCTGGAGCCCGGGAGGCAAAAAGACGGCCGACATGAGGTTCGGTTTAACAGTTTAGACCAGACGGCATTCGAAGCATTGGGGAGACGGTGGATGACGACCGCCGCAATACTTCATCTATGTTCGGGCGATGGCGGCGGCAAAGGATAGACTGGGACCCGGAGGGCGGGGAGACGGGGGATGACGGCCGCCGCAATACTTCATCTATGTTCGGGCGATGGCGGCGGTGAAGCATGGACCGGGACCCGGAGGGCGGGGAGCCAACGGAGGTTTGCCGCCGAGGTCAGTTTTAACGTGGCAGAAAGCGAAAGGCGTTCCGGGGACGGAATCCCGATGACCCGGGCCTGGCTAGGGGGACGGCTGCCGACATGCAACCATATGGTTAATGGACCGGCGAAAGAGGGGTCCAAGCCCGAGGGGGCCGGTCACCCTGCGTGAAGAACAGCCGCGCAATGGGCGAGTTCCGGGTCGAGAGGGAGGGCCATTGCGATGGGTTTAGGGAACTTCTAAAACATGGGTTCGAAGCGCGAAGGGGTGTTCTTTATTTTTATCCAATTTAATTCATTTGTTCAATTCATTTTAAACACCCAAAATGATCAAAATGATGGGAGGGTGGAAGGAAAAAACTTACCTCAAAAATGCCAAGCGGGAAGTTGTAGGATCCACCGGTGGGGTCGACGAGCTGAATTTGATGGCGACGGTGGTAACATTTTCGATGGCGACGGGCTCCAGATAATCAGCTCGATTAACTCGCTTCAACTCGGATAACTCAAACAATGAAAATGACTTTCACGGACCACACATTATATACCCAATCAGTCATAAATGCAAGCATTTATTGCACGTACGACCGTGCCAAAAGGTTGGTGAGATTCAAATTTGAGTCGGCGGCGGTGATAGAGACACCGGGATCTGGAAGGCGGGAAGCCGCGCAACGACGGCTGCCGTGAGAACATGTGAAGACTTTGATGACGGCGGCGACAGAACGGTCGGGGCCCGGATGGCAGGGTGCGGTGGAGAGTTCACCACCGAAAGATTTAGCTTTCATTTGAACAGCGGCGGCGAGCAACACCTCGAGTCCCGAAGGGTGGGCGGCCACCGCAGAGTCGTCGTCACGGACGAAAATCCCGGGACAGAAGTCCGAACGCGAACTTCTGGATCCCGGGGCCCGAAGGAGCAGGGGCTAGCCGGGAAATCCCCGAAGACCTCCGAACGGCAACTGGCAGGGTGGGCTCCGGAGGGCAGAAAGACGCTCGTGGAACACCGCCGAGGCGGGCAACGCGGGGGAAGTCCGATAAGGAACCCGAGGTCGGGTCCGAATTGTATCGCCCCGTGATCCCTAAAGGCCTGCGAACCCACGAAATTCCGAGGCAAAGTAAAACCGCAAGGAAACCACGATCGATTTTAGATGTCTTTAGGTAATATCGACTCATGCAAAACGCCAAAAGAGGGCACACAAACGGTATTCCGACGCACCACAAGGAAAAGAAAGACGGCCCTTTGTTCCAAATAGGCATGTGCCGAGGCACAATAAATGGCGCATTCTCGGCCGAATGCTTTCTGACAGTTTAGAAGATAAATATTCATTCAGACCCGTAATCTCCTCGTTTCGTATCGTGAGAGCGGCTTCCTCGGTGATGAACTGGAGAACGAGATCCTAATTGGTCGGCATGACATTCCTCGAGAATGGCAAGTGAAGCGAGTTCATTCCTTTCCTTAGGGATAGTAACTGTGGTTATTACTAACCAAGTGAGCTACGCGACAGTTTCACCAAAAGTGCACCCCAGGACATTACCCGCCGCTGGCCATTCATAGCTCCGGCAGTTGTCATACAATCTCATGGATATTCTATCATCACAGCTCCATAGCTCCTAGAGTTATCCGAATCACTTCATATGGTCTTTTATTTTCTTTTTCGTAGATTTTTTTTTTGATATTTCATTTCTCTTTTACCGTTTAGCTCGACCGAGTAAGCATTGAAGCCTACAATGGGTTTGAGACTGCAGTGGTCACTAGAGTAGACTTAAGATTTTTCACTCACTTGGGTGTCGTGACAACCATAGCACGGTCCTTTAGAATTTATTATTCATGTAATTTGTGCGAGATCCGAGATGTAGGTAAGAAGATCCGGCGAAGGGTCAAGTTCTGAGCAAAATTCAGACAAGGAAATCGTTCCTTGACAGCTTTGCAAAGACCAATAGTCTAGAGTGAATGTTTAGCCAAAGAACACGAAGAACGGATAGCAAAGTGAACTGCTTGTTAGGCAAGCACAGCCACCACAAAAGGAGCGAGAAACCTCTTTCGAAACAAAACCGCTGAGAGGGAGAAAGTAAAAAGCGACGCAAACAAGAGACAAACAAGCAAGAAAGCACCTACTCTAACCTATGTACAGGTATTTACAACAAAGAGCTCGAAGGAGCTCAAGCCTGGAAGTAATGCTTCAGGTGCTGCCCATTGACTGGCAACGGGACGTTCTCACAGGTTAAGTTCTTTAGGTGGAAGGCATTATCTCACAAAATCTCAGCTATCTGAAAGGGGCCAAGCTAGAGCTTGTCGAATTTATTGTGTCCCCCTTTCTTTTCATGGGCCTTGTCCTAATATAGGACCAAATCTGCAATCCTAAAGGCCTTGATTTTGGCTCGACGGTCGAACCATCTCTTCACTACGCCCTGATGTTTGGCAAAATTTTCTATTATGCGGTCTCAAACTTCCTCTAAATGTAAAAGTTTACCTAAGTGAGCTTCCCTACGATCTCCTCCTTCATAAAAATCGTTGATGAACTGAAGAATAGGAATTTTCAGGTGGATGGAGAATATTGGCTCAAGACCATATATAAGGTGGAACAGGGAATCACCAAGGGTAGCCTTATGGCGGGTGCGATCAACCCAAAGGGAAAAACGGAGTTGGGTATGCCAGTCCTTGGGATTCCTATCTAGCAGATTTTTTATCACGGTAATCAAATTCTTGTTTGTGGACTCGGCAAGGCCATTGCCCTGAGGGTAATAATTGGATGAGAATTTGAGGGCATCCCATAGTCAAACACCCAGCCAACAAATTTCAATGAAGTGAAGGCAGGTCCATTATCACATACCAAAGCATACGGACAACCAAAGTGATTTAAAATGAAACTTTCTAAGAAATCAGTAACTACTTCGGTTGTATAATGCTTACAAACTATTGCTTCCATCCATCTAGTACAATAATCAGTAGCGGTCAGAATGTACTTGTGTCCCGTAGACAATGGAGGGATTACTGGACCGATGAAGTCGAGACCCCATTATGCAAAAGACCTTACCTCCAACACGAGCTGCAGTGGGACAACAACATTCCTCTCCCTGGTAGCAGCGCTCTGGCACGTATGACAAGAACGAACATGGCAATGGGCATCTTTGAAGACAGTTGGCCAATAGTACCCTGCCCTTAATATTTGATGTGCCGTAGAAGAACCCGAGCCATGGCCCATACCAAACTTATTGTGACACTCCCTCAGAACGCGTTCTGCTTCCCCCTTGCCAAGGCATCTTAAATAAACTCCCTCATGATTCTTCTTATAAAGAATGGAACCTTGTAACATGTAACCGTTGCTTTTCAATCTGAGGGCCCTCTTCTGGACTCCTTGCAGATGCGGCAGACACTTATGATTGAGCAGATAATAAATGACATCTTGGTACCATTCTCCCGGGGAGACATCTTCAAGCTGATATTGTTGCACCGTGAGTTCAGGGCCGACCTCTGCTGTTGTTTCGGCCATTGTACGAGTGAGTGCCTGCCCTCTTACCAACTTCATTGGTTGGATCTCCATATCATATTCTTGGAGCAGGGTGACCCACTTAGCCCTTCGTTCGCCCAACTCGTTTTGCATGAGAAGCGTTTTGACTGTTGGGTCAAGGACGATTGCGAACACCTTGTGTAGAATGTAGTGTCTAAATTTCTTTACTCCCCTAACAAGAGTGTACACCTACTTTTCTATGTTGTGGTAACGCAATTCAACATATTTGAGGGGGGCACTCATGAAGGTGATCGGATGCTCATTTCCTTCGTCATCCTTTTGGGTCAACATACTGGCACAAGAATGCTCCGAAGCAAATGAATAGATATAGAACGACTTCAGATAATCTGGACTGACCAACACAGGTGCTTCAGTAATGACTCATTTGATCTCGTCGAACGATTGTTTGGCATCTGGCATCCATTCAACTTTAGCATCCTGCTTGAGCATGGCATTGAGAGGTTTGACAATTTCTGCGAAACTTGTGATGAATTTCTAGATAAAATTGATCTTTCTGAAGAAAGACTTTAATTCCTTCTTGCTACTTGGGGGCTGAATCTTGAGTAACGACTCAATGCATTCAGGATCAATGGAGATTCCTTGCTCTAAGATGATGTGCCCAAGTAATCTGCCTTCGGTGACTCCAAAAATGCACTTCTTGGGGTTGAGAGAAACCTTGAATTCCTGACATCTCTGAAATACTTTGCATAGGTCAGAGACATGATCACCTCGCTTCTTAGAGAATACAGTCAAATCATCCATATAGATGATTATACATTTGCCAATCAGGTCCTTGAAAGTGATATCCATGGTGCATTGGAAAGTGGCGCCGGCGTTGATGAGCCCAAATGGCATTCTTCTGTACGCAAATGTCCCCCACTTAGTGGTGAACACAGTCTTGTGGTGATCCTCATATTGTACCATTATTTGATTATACCCAGAGTATCCATCGAGGAACGACATCATCTGGGAGCCGTTGACGATTTGCAGCACTTCATCCAGTGAAGGCACCAGATAGTTGTCCTTTTTTGAGGCGTGATTGAGATTGCGAAAATCCACGCACAATCTGATCTCTCCATTCTTTTTCCTGACTAGGACCAAATTAGCCACCCACATAGAGTGCCTAACGGGAAAGATGATTCTTGCTAAAAGTAATTTCTGCACCTCCTTGTAAACAATAGGTTCTAGCAAGGCATTGATAGGGCGCTATCGCTGACGGAATGGCCTCACTTCTGTCTTTAAAGGGATGGTGTACGTGATGATAGAGGTGTCCTACGTTTTCAAATCTTCGTAACTCCATGCCACCACGTCAGGATATCTTTTCAATGCATCTGTGATTCCCTTCTTTTCCTCGGGCATGCATACCTTCCCAATAAAAACATTCTTGGTATCCTCAGCCATTCCTAGGTTGTGAGCGTGCACTGGCTGCTTATAGCCTCCTTTTTTGTCTACCGATCCTGATCTCTGATCTGATCCAGGTAGAATACATGCTCCAGCTGAACCATGCCCCTAGGGATCGTGTTGGTTTTTAGATTGATAACCCCCTCTATGTCCAATTCAGCCTGCTGTGGATCAGCTTCATCAATTATTTGGGTAGCGAAAATGTCAGAGCTTGTAATGAATTGGAGGATATGTGTATCGTCATTGAAGACCTACAGGTGAGTGACATTGTCCGGGACTGGTGGCGTAGATGTTAGTTCAATGGTGAATTTCTTGAGCCCCGACAAAGAGAGGGGTTGTAGCGTGCTGGCTGCTTGAACCAAGGCATCAGCTGTACGATTCTGAGCACGGGGGATCAATTGTATGTTGAATGCATCTAGGCCCTCTAGGAGATCCCACACCCTGTGTCTATAATTGGTGAGTCTCCGATCATGGCAGGAGTATAATTTCCTGACCTGCTTAACCACAAGTGCGGAATCCCCGAAGACTTGCAGTACTTTCACATTTTTCCTCAAGGCCATAAGAAGGCCAAGGACTAAGGCCTCATATTCTGCTACGTTATTGGTACAATAAAACTGCAATCGATGGGCAGCGAGAAATGTCTTACCTGTTGGACTGATGAGTTTGATCTGCACTCTAGCTCCTTGTCTTAACTTTGATCTATCAAACTGGAGCATCCAGCACAAGGAGGATTCCTTATCTCTGAGTTTGATCGATCCTTCGTTCTCCTTCGGCTAGACAGCGGGCCTTGTGATCTTAGGAAGGTTTTTCAGGTCGAGGCAATGATCAACAGGCAGTTCTGCTGGTGCCTCTTTTGGTGTTTCTACCGGCGGAGCAGCGGCTCTCTTAACATGCTCCACTACTGCTTGGCACAGGCAACAGTCAAACTCGGAGTGAGTAGCATTATGGACCCTGCACCAGTTCGGCAACAATAAGTCCTGGAAATTCATTTTAGCTCCTAGGCTGAGCTAATCCCTCGCACACTTTTCCATGAAATCTTGGAAGCCATCGAGTAATCCCCAGTTGTCATCTTTATCCAGCTCATCATCAGCTTCTACCAATATTTCTGCATCTGGGAGCATTTGCGCGAAACCCACCGAGGGAGTACATAATACCAGTAATACCTCTTCTGCCTATTCTTCCTGAAGCTCAAGCTCATTTTGGTAAGCAAAAGGGCGATAATTCCCTAAGTCGGTCTCAGCGAACAACACCTTGCTGAGATTATTGTATTTCGTGATCATATACTTCATACGGGGTTCACGGTCAATACGGATCTGATTTGGCAGCCCCTTCCACGACAGCCACATGTGAGAAAGGTCGGTGGCGGTGTATCCATTCAGTGCCTTGGTGAACTCTCTCCCCATAATGATTCCATATGCATCAGGAATGTCTGCCACTTGGATGTCAACAACTTGCTGTATCTGGGGGTCCACAGCGATTTGCATGGGGATGCGATTTATTTTGCCCATGATATTAATCTCTGTTTTGTCCAGTTGGGTGACCTTTCTCTTTGAAGGCATGGGGGTGATGCCAAGAGCCTTGCATATGGCCAAGGGCATGACGTTGGCCGATGCGCCTAAATCGAGCAGGCAGTTGTGCAAGTTCTTCCCAAAGACCCTAATAGTAGTTAGGAACGGGGGAGTTTTCGGTCTCCCTTGGAGGATGCCCATGGGTGTGTCCATTTGAGCTATTTGGCCTCTGTTCCTATCACTGCCTATATTCTTAGTTTGCTTAAATTGCTGGTCCTTGGGAAGCTGTCTACTAGCCCTTTCTGGCTCCTTTTCAATGTATCGACTTGCCGATTGATTTATGAGCATATTGTTCCTTCTTCCGATGTTGTCCTGTATCTCTTGTTCTTTCCTAGGTTCTTCAAAGGTTACCCTCTTGGCTGGGGTCTCTTGTGTTATGCTAGATGAGGGAGTCCCATTCAGAACCCTGAAAAAGGTGTGCCTTACAGTAGGAACCTTGAGCAATTCGAAGGCCGACAAACTAACTTTGACCTTCTTGAACTCTTCTGTCACATATTCACCCATTTGCTCGATTTCAGAGCTAAAGGCTTTGC
This sequence comes from Sequoia sempervirens, assembly GCA_007258455.2. Lineage (NCBI taxonomy): Eukaryota > Viridiplantae > Streptophyta > Pinopsida > Cupressales > Cupressaceae > Sequoia > Sequoia sempervirens. The sequence continues at coordinate 67,330,399 of VDFB02281492.1, forward strand.
CTATGGGAGAACTAGGGGTTTGAATCTTGGTCTGCCCAGGCGGATTTTGGGGTTGGCTCTGAGGCTGACCTTGTGGTTGATTTTGGGATTGGTTCTTGTTGAGATATTGAGCAGGTATATGAGAGAGTCATGGGTTATTGCTAGCATTCGGATCAGGCGGAGTGGCGAAGTTGTTTGATGGGGTAGAAGTTGTGAAGGGTCCGTCGGCTTGTCTATTCCTAAGGAAATAGGGACTTGACCATTGATGGAACATGTGGACCTCATCCACAAATGGCTCTTCTTCGTCCACTGGGCTGTTATCTACTGAATCAAAAAGCCGAGCTAGAGTTGATTTGTTACTTACCTCTTGCGCTTTCTCATCCTCAATAGGGGCATGCTCAGCTTTGGGTTCGTTACGATCGCCCTGCGGAAATAGCGCCTGATTGACCACCACACATGAGGAATCATAGGGCTCTGATGGGATGATTTTGTACCTCCACCTGGAAGATTTCAGTAGCTATCTGGAACTTAGGACAGTCCAGCTCAGAATGCCTACTAGTTTTGTGAAGTCGGCACCATCCGGACAGAGCTGCTTCAGCCAGATACACACCGCTAGATGTTCTGTCATTGCATGCCGGTTGATCGAATGGCGTGGGGACACCGCCGTTGTTGGGCCTGGTGTTCCATGTGCGGTTTTGCCTCTGAGAAGGCCTCCTTTCTGCATTTTGATTGGAGTTCTGCCCCCTCTCATAATTCTGCCCTGAGGAGGTGCCCGCTTCTCGATGATCTTTGTTATCTTTATTGTCTCAAGACTCTCGACTGTCCCTGTTGAGATTGGCCTGGAAGTTGCGTTGGGAGGTCTGTAACTGATTATTCTGGTTCTTCAGATGCATCATCTTTATGGACATCTTCTTAATCATTTCGGTCAGCTCCTCTAGCTTGTCCTTCTTGGCTGCACCTCCAAGCGACGGGGCTGGATTTTGTAGAAAAGCGGGTGGTGTGGCCGGCTGATTTTGATAGGCTGGAGGAAAGTCCGGTCCTGACAAGTATAATGGCGCCTGGGGGTGTTGAGAATATGCTTGCTGTTGCGGAGCCATCTGAGAATAGTTGTACTACTACTGGGGCTGCAAATAAGATGTCGTGGGAGGCGCATAATTCAATGGCTGCCCCAGGTGTGGCACCATAGACAATTGTGGCACCTAGTTCATGAGAGGAGTTTGGTGAGAAAATGCTTGATTGAGCCCCTGAATTTGCATTGGGTGGACGACGGGCCCCAAAGAGGGCAGCGGACCGGAGATATTTTGTCCCAAGTCTGCACTTGCAATGATGGCTTCTGCATAGGCGGTCAGTAAGGTAACAGGTGGCGGGTGCATCCTTTTTACCAGTGCCGCAGTGAGGTTATACAGGGCCGCGTAGTAGACTGGTAGAGCGGCTGCATCATTATGGAGGTATGGATCCTGAAGCCTCATGTGAGCCCGGTGGAAGTGATCATTGAAGGAGCCTATAGGTTTGTTGACCTCCCTTTTGATGGACATGAACTACTGGTAAAGGTCAGTAGGGTTGACATGAATCTTGTACTTTTGTAGGAAGGCATTCTTTATCAGGGTCCACGAGGTGATTGATCCTTGCGGCAGATTGATGTACCAGTAAAAGGCCTCTTCTCCCAATGAATGCGGAAAGAGGCGACATGCCACGTCCTCATGACCCACCTGCATTTCGGTAATCACCATTTTGAATATCTTGGTATGCTCTTCGGCTGTTCTTTGCATGTTGCGGGGATGGAATTTCAAATAAAAGCCCTCCAGATTCTTGGGCATATCGTTGTAAACAGCAAAGTGTATCAGCGAAGGGTTATGCGCAAGCCAAGCCATGGGGGGAGGCGGAGGTGGCACTTGCTGTTGGAGGACAGGGATTTGGGGCTATATTGACAATACAACCACAATGTGGGGCTACCCTTGAGCTATGGCTGCCTGGACTGTGCTTTGGGCTGAAAGGGTCGGGAGAGGAGCGAACCCCTGGCTACCGGAGGGAAGATGTGCAAATACTGTTTGAGATGGTTGAGTGGAAGATGGAGGCCAGCCAAATGAAGGTGGAGGTGAAATGGAGGCGAATGGAATGTAGGAAGAGGAAGAGGCAGAGCTGCTTCCTTGCGCTCGTTTTGCCCTTGTGGGAGGCTACAATTCTTCAAATTCTCCCTTACTTGGTGCTGATCATAGAATCCTTTGAAACCTTTCCGGGGAGAATGATCTGATCCGATCTAGCTTCGCTTTATTCCAGAGCTTGGTATTCCAATTGTGGCCCTCCTTCTAGCGCCAGTTCTATTGATGGTGTTTTTATGCACTTCTCAACACAAGCAGTGCATAGGCACACTACCTCTCTTGAAAGACAATTTCTCACAATCGAGTTGCAGAACACTATCCCAAGGTCTCTCAGATGTCAGATTATGACGATGCTTAGATACCTCAGTAGTTTGATGTGATTTGCTAGAATCATAAGGAGGTCTTACAGAAATACAAAGCATAGGCACAAAGCATGAAGTTGGATCTTCGAAAAGGGAGTTTTTAGCATGAAAGTAGTTAAGTGTTGGCTGTAGGTTCAAATAGCAATCTCAAACTCCATCTAGTTGTTAGATTTGGCTTTATAATGTGCAATGAACCTTGGTATTGTTAAGTTTCTAAAGAAAGTGAAAAAAGAGCAAAGGGGAAGAAAAGTTCCTAAGCCTAAAGCTTGCTGCGAATAGTGATAATGGAATTCCTGCAATGGATAATTCCTTAAAACAATATCCCACTTAACTAGGGATTTCACAGTATCATGGAAATTGTGCTATCTTCTAAGGGCTGCAGATTTTTATCCTTCATCCACCACATACATGCATGAACTAAAGATAAGTGTTTGGGGCAGCTTCAAATCGAGTCCAGGCTAACTTTGCACAACTATCTACCTTCAGCAAATAGCAAAAAGTATGGACTAAGGGATTATCAACAAAATAGGAATTTTCATAATCAGCCAACAGCATTCCTAAAATTTACCCAAGTAACATGAACAGCTAACTAAACAGCAAAGAGATCTAAGCTAAGCATATAAAATTGGAGAAGTGAATCAAATGACATGAGAGAAAACAAGGAAATGCACCAAATCAATGCTATTTCTCATAAATTTCAGCAGCATGCCTTTACAACAACTCAACTCTCACTTTTGCAAATGAGGGGAGTGCTCTATTTATAGCTTTTCAAAAGTTAAATGAATGGCCAAGATTTATTACAATTGTGTGGCCAAGATTCATTACAAAATAGGGTTTCACCTACCCCCAAATAGATTTACAATTAAAAAACATCTTTTGTCTTTTCCCTATTTCGTCATCTAGTGGATCACACTATTTGCCTTTTCGTTCTGTACCTAATTACTATTTCTTTGGCTATAGCTACTCTTCCGGGAGGTCCTTTTCCTTGGCTGGGCTGTCTTGTTGCTCCTCAGAGGTTGCATGTTCAATATGCTTGAGGATTACGGCCTGGAGCTTGTCGATCTTGAGGACTTCGCATCTCAACGCCTGGTAGCTCCATTCCTTGGTGTTCTCTTCTAGCCGCTTCCAGTCCTTATCATACTTTGAGCCCTGATCTCTGAATAGCTCTGATCTATTGAAGGCACGGGCAGCGAAACTCAGGAAGTCTGTTGTGATATCTTCAGCTGTCCTGTCCTTCATCTTTTCCTCAAAGTATGACCTGACCTTTTCTGCATCCAATTGCACTGTGGGCATATCATGGCCCGTTATCAGCTTAAGGTACTCGACACATTCTGCTCAGATTTCTTTGATCCATGTGATATCCGGATCCACCCTACTCTGGATCTGTTCCATCCTCTCCTTTTGGTTGATGAGGTCTCTGCACCATATGTCTACCAACCAGTGATCCTCCTTCTTTAATTCTAACTTCTCTTCCCACGTGATTTCTGACATTCGAAGGATGGCTTCAACCCTTAGGAAGGCAGAGTCGTAGATCGCAGGGAAGCTGGCGTAGAGTTTCTTTGTGCCTTCCAGGGATTGGATCAGGCTCAGGAACCTGTTGGCTATTTGCACAACCAAGCCGATCCCTATGTTTCCAAAGTTTATGATCTGCTAGAACCAAACCTCAGTGGTCCTCTCCAAGTTTTTCCTCCTCTCCAGCTTATCTATCTGTTCCTTGGAGAGCAGTTGTGGTGCGACCGTGGAGGTAGTGGGGAGGTTGTCTATTGAAGACCACTGCTGGATATAGTCCATTAGGGCAACAACCTGCGCTTTAGCTCGTCTTTGGTGACCTTGTCCTGTTTAATCAGATGCACCACCGTGGCCACTGACTCCTCTAGATGTCCAAACTTTTGTTCCCTGGTGGCTTTCCCTAGGTCGATGGTTGAGATATTGTAACTAACTCTGGCCTGGCCAATAGTTGGTGTCGCTACTTGTGTAGCTCGGGAGCCAGAAGCATCCATAGTTATCTGGGAACGGACCTTAGGCTTCTTCTCCTTCTTTGTTATGGTCAGGGAACGAGCCAAGATGGCTTCCAATCTCGACCTCGGGTCGCTCAAAACAGGAGTAGTCTTTTCGAGCCGCTTTTCTAGCGAGTTGGGCATGGCAGATTTATCCTTGGGTGTGTCATGGCTACCTTCACCCGTCTCTGTTAACTGTAAGATCTTTGCCTCTTCTTCCTTTTGGGCTTCTCCCTTTCCTTTGGTATCATCCTCCTCTTCGTCAGAGTCTTGATAAAACACGAGGCTTTTGACAGGCAGCTTGGTGGATAATATCTGGATGGGATCTTGTTCTTTTGCTACCCCTTCTTCTTTCTTCTCCTCAGCAGCCTCGGGTTCGGGGCTCTTCACAATGTGGGTCTCAGCCTCAGGTAAGTCTTTTCAGGCTGCCCCTCTGGTGGCTGTCCCTCCTTACCACGTGGTGACTGTTCTGCCTCTTCTCCAACATCCTTTGGCTGCTGAGCCAACTCTTCTTCAACGTCATCATCAAAAACTTGAATAATTTCCTTGGCACCAGAGCCATCCTCTCCATCCCCACTCTCAGAAGAGCCTGTCTCTTCTTCCTCATAGGCAACCTTGTTGATGGTTTTGTGCCCGCATTCAGGTTGCTCATAGTAATCATTGACCTCCTCCCTAATAGGCTTCGAAGCCTCCTGTTCCAGCTCCTCCAACTCTTTGGAAATTTGCACCGTGGCCTCCATGGCTGGTAGCCCTGTTGGCAGTTGCGAAGGCTGAGATGTTGCGAGGGCCTGGGCTAGGGCTGCTTGGAGAGCAGGGTCCATTAAAAGCTGTGAGAGCTCAGGAGGAAGACTCTACAGGTGTCGCATCATGGCCTTGGGTATAGTGGAGAGGGGAACAGGCGATGCTATCGTTTCCAGAGGCAAGGAGGTGATGGGTGACATGGTAGCAGCAGAGGAAGGGGAAGTGGTTATGCTCGAGGAAGAGTCGATACTGATTATGGACCCGACTGGGGGCGAAGAGGCAAGGTGGACAGAAATGTCGACCGCTTGCGGGGATGAGGCGGCTGCGGCCTGAGAGGCGTGCAGCGCACCAGTTGGGGGAGGAAGGAGCAAGGGAGGCTGCGCCTCTGTTGTGATCACTGTCCTTTTAAGCTTTTTGGGAGATGAGCTTCCCGTATCCTTTGTTGCTTGTTCTTTTGGGTCCATAGACTGTGTCGTTCCTTCTTCTTTTCTCTTCTAGGACCTGGTGATGGGGGGAGACTTGGAAGTCTCACTAGGTGATGGAGAGGCGGCCACGTCCTCTGTGGTGCTTGGCTCGCTTTTGAGCACCTCATAAGTTAAAGTCACCCCCTGTTGTTTCAGTTGTGCCACTTGCCCATCAACCCACTCCTTAGTCCGAGCTATAATTGGCTTCGTGATAGTATCAAGGTCATCGACCTCTTACTCATCCCAGTCGATGGAGGGGATTGCTAGGTCGGCAACCGCAGGGTACCTCGGGTGCACAAGGGTGGACTCATCCTCCTTAAGCTGATCAGGCAGCGAAAACAGCTGCACCCTCCTCAAAAACTGCACTGTCATTCGCATGTAGTGTCTTATGCAGACCTCCTTGTCATCTTTACAATCTGCCCAGAAATCTTCGACATGGTACTAGTGGGCATATGCCGGTCCTAGCACCTTCCTGACGTGGTCGTGGGGGTCCATCCGTGGGCGAGCCGGGTACCATTCAAAGTTATATTCTTTGAGTTCTTTCTCTAAGTTGCCGGCGCATTGAGATGTCTGCAATCGATACTGGCCTTGGCCAAGGGTCATGGGATAGGGGATCCCTGCTACGTGCTTCTGGCCAAAGACCGTTTGAATATGTTGGAGCTACCGAGAAAGCTCTAGGAGAATGATCCTATCGTTCAGGTATCTCAGCAATTTGTTCGGCCGTTCCGTGAATCCCTAGGCACGGATGTAAGTGAACTTGGGGAATTGATTGTATAAGAAGGCACACTCCTTCAAGAGTGCCCTGGCGCTATGGGATACCCTTCTCTCAAAGTCTCTGGCTATCAATCTGATAATGTGGCATATGAAGGCATCATTGACCCGACAGTACTCCTTTTTGAAGTAGCGGTATTGTAGCTGAGGGTACCGGTCAAAAGGCTTGAGCCCTCATTTGTGATCCCCATCTGATGCCATGAAGAGTCCACTATATTGTTTCTGACCTGCCAAGGAGTACACCAGGTACGAGGTCATGTAGAACTTGTTGCTTTTCTTGACATTTACGAACTGCTCGTGGAAGCAGTTGCTGATAATACTCCCCCAGTCGAATGAGATTTTAGTTTTCACATCCTCATTCCCTCGTATGATCTGTTCAACGTAGTAAGCCATCCACTCCTGGAATTAGGCGGCTACTGGGAGGCCCATGACCCTACTTAGCATAGTCACTAAGTCGTGATAATCCTCGTGGAAGTCGCTGCAGAACAGCTCCTGGGGAACCTTCGCAGTGCTGCCCCATCTCTCCTTTAACCAGTAAATGTTAATTGACTTCTTGCAGCCCAATGGATTGGCATCCCATGTCGCCTGACACTACTCCAAAGTGGGGACTTGCATATGTGGGAATGTAGGAATGTGGAATGTTCTTGTGATTCCTTCCAGAGACATGTCGGCAAGGATATTCCCCTCCTTGTCCACAATTGTTCTGGTATTTGTTTGGTAGGCTTCTCAGCAAGCCATTACCAGTTCAGGTGCTATTAGAGAGGGAGGGAAGCCGACAGCTTTGGCAATTCCACTTTGGCGTATTAACTGGGCATTCTTTATTTTAGGGTCGACCTTAACCCTCTGGGTGAACTCATCTATGTCCACCTGGCCTATATTGGTGTCTGAGATCTCTTTCTAGTCAGTCGAGACCTTTGACTGGAGTAGTTCACCTTGGAATTGAAACTTCATTTGGTCTTTATCATCCTTTCCACGAGCAGCCCTCCCAGATTTCTTACCCTTGTCCTTTTCGGCGGAGGCCCCTGAAGTTCTTACGGCCGATTCCATATATCCTGTAGGCAAAGGGCGAAGTCAGCATAAGAAAACACCAACAACGTTAATGTTAGTCAGCATTGTGAGGATATCATCTAAATAACCATTCCAATACATCATAAATTTAATCCTCAGATGATATCGATTTCATTTTTAGGGCAATTGAGCAATCCGGGCCCAAAGGGCCAGACTTCCCTGGCAGGAATGCTGCCAGGAAGGGAAAACATGACCAAAAATTCCCGGAGACCCCCGTTGGTCAGATTTTGATGTTCTAAGAGGCCCATGATGGAGAATGGCATGATTTAGGACGTGGGTCAACGTTAGATTCTCAATTTGAATTGATTTGGATCGATTTGGGGAGTTTCAGAGGTTTCAGGCTAGAAGGTAGTCGAGGGAAGGAAGCCGACGGTGGCGGACATCGGACGGAGGTCTGGCTGAGGGAGTCTGGTGGCGGAAGTCCGAAGGCCAGAGCCCAGGAGGCAAAAAGACGGCCGACATGAGGTTCGGTTTAACAGTTTAGACTAGATGGCATTCAGAGCACTCGGGAGACGGGGGATGACGGCCGCCGCAATACTTCATCTATGTTCGGGCGATGGCGGCAGCGAAGGATGGACCGAGACCCGGAGGGCGGGGAGCCAACGGAGGTTCGTCGCCGAGGTCAGTTTTAACGCGGCAGAAAGCGAAAGGCATTTCGGGGACGGAATCCCAATGACCCGGGCCCGGCTAGGGGGACGGCTGCTGGCATGCAACCATACGCTGAATGGACCGGCCAAAGAGGGGTCCGGGCTTGAGGGGGTGGGTCGCCCTGCGTGAAGAACAGCCGCGCAACGGGCGAGTTCCGGGTCGAGAGGGAGGGCCATTGCGATGGGTTTAGGGAACTTCTAAAACATGGGTTCGAAGTGCGAAGGGGTGTTCTTTATTTTTATCCAATTTAATTCATTTGTTTAATTCATTTTAAACACCCAAAATAATCAAAACGACGGGAGGGCGGAAGGAAAAAACTTACCTCAAAAATGCCAAGCGGGAAGTTGTAGGATCCACCAGTGGGGTCGACAAGCTGAATTTGATGGCGACGGTGGTAATGTTTTCGATGGCAACGGGCTCCAGATAATTGGCTTGATTAACTCGCTTCAACTCGGACAACTCGAACACTGAAAATGACTTTCGCGGACCACACATTATATACCCAACCGACCATAGATGCGAGCATTTATTGCACGTACGACCGCGCCAAAAGGTTGGTGAGATTCAAATTTGAGTCAGCGGCGGCAGCAAAGACTCCGGGATCCAGAAGGCGAGAAGCCGCACAACGACGGCCGCCGTGAGAACATGTGAAGACTTTGATGATGGCGGTGACAGAACGCTCGGGGCCCGGATGGCAGGGTGTAGTGGAGAGTTCGCCGCTGAAAGATTTCGCTTTCATTTGAACGGCGGTGGCGAGCAACACCCCGGGGCCCGAAGGGCTGGTGGTCGCCGAAGGGTCATCATCGCGGACGGCGATCCCGAGACGGAAGTCTAGACGTGGACTTCTAGATCCCGGGGCCCGAAGGAGCAAGGGCCAGCCAGGAAATCCCCGAAGACCTCCGAATGGCAATTGGCAGGGCGGGCTCCGGAGGGCGGAAAGATGCCCAGGGAACGCCGCCGGGGCGGCGAATGAAAGGGGGAAGCCCGATAAGGGAACCCTGGAGGCTGGGGCCCGGAGGGGCCCAGGGCCGCCCCAGATCCTGAAAGGCCCAAGGAACCCACGAGGCCCCGGAGGGTAGCAAAAACCAAAAGGGAAACCACAGTCAATTTTAGGATGAAACTTTAGGGTAATATCGACCATGCAAAATGTCAAAAAAGAGGGGCACACAAAATGAGGCAGCCCTTACAGACCCGACAAGGCGAAAGAAAAGAGGGTACCTATTCTGAACGGGGCGTGTGTGCTGAGGGCACAATAGAAGGGTGGGGAAAACACATGGAGGAAGAATGACAACCTCTATCCTGAAGTGAAAGCGCTAATTTATTATGATTCAATGCATGGAAGAGAAGGCAGTCTTAGTCATGATGAAACAGATAAAGATATGTACATCAATTTCATTAGATTTGATGGGACCGATGTCATTTTCCTTTTCAAGAAGAGTCTTTGGCACGCTTTCTAGGTGTTCGACAAAAAATGCCTAAACGAGATCCAGAGCAACTGTAGAGTGTTGTTTTACAAAGTTCTGAATATGGGTGGAGAGAGAAAACATGTGTAGCTGAGCAATTTCCAAGAGCATAGAAATAATGCTAAAGCGTAGGAAAGAATTGAAAAGGGAGGTTTAACCCCATATCTGGAAAAGCTCCATGGTACGGATGAGGGGATGCTCGACTATTTTGTCAAAAATTGGAAAAATGGTGAGATTGTGCTATTTGGTAGTGAGGACCTAATTAGTGAGATAACAGGTCTTTCGACTAAAGGTGTTAAATTATATCGGGACCGACGATTCTCTGATGAAGCGGTCATTAAATTTCCTGAAAAAGATAAGGAGAAAGTGAAGATGGTTAAGGTTGCCAATAGCTACTTTGATGTGGAGTCCATCAAATCTATATGGAGGAAAGTTTTAAGAGTGATTATGGAATATATCACGGTCAACGGGCGCTTCACCAGAGTTTATGGTTACCACTTTGCCATTCTAAACCATTTCCATCACAAGGTTCGTATATCTCTGCCTTTTTACTTATTTTCTTCTTTGAAGAATTTCTTTGATGATGTGGAAAGAAACCCTAGGAGGAATGCTATTATTCACCCTGGTCTTGTTAGGCTCATTTTTGAGCATTTTCAAAATTTACCTGCTTTGCCTAAAACTATTGAAATTGAAGATTTGGATGATGAGGAGACAGAAAGTACTAGGGAGAATGAACCCTGGGCCCCCCCTACTTGTGTTCTTGTTGGTCCTGATACCATTGCTCCCTAGTCTCTGTCTTGTCAGAAAATCATTAAGGATTTTGCCCCACTGTCTTGTCCTAAATTGCAGCCTCTGCATGAGTGCCCTAGTCTGGGTTTTTCTTCACCGCCCTATCTTAATCCCCAGCTGTCTCTTGGATGCCCTTCTCTAGGTTTACCCCCAGGTTTTAAAGGTACACTTGTTACGAAACTTGTTTCGTATTCTAGGAATTCAATGGAAATCCTCTCTGATAAGCCCATGGTCAGTAAGGAATTGGCCCCTAATGCCCCTGCGTCTGGAAGATTGGGGAATGATCATTATGAGTCCCCTATTTAGGATGAAATCAATTTGGCCCCGAATAAGCTCAAGCCTGAGGAAATGGTGAGTATAGCGGGAAAAAGTATGGATGGCCTTTCCACTGTTCTCAAGTGGACCCAAAAAGAAGTCTATGATTTGAAAGGTCATTTTACTGATCTCAGCAATAGGGTCATGGACTTGGAGCAGAAGATCAGTTGGAATCGTATAGAGATAATGAAGGATAGGAAATGCCCTTACCGAGGAAAAGACAACAATCACAGGAGGATAGATTGACTAGTATCGAGTGCAGCATGTCCAAGATTGGCCAAAACATTAGGGCCACTATTGCGAACAATCACAAAATTTCTAGGCATAACACCATTATCATCAATGCGATGGTGGAAAAGCTTGAGAAAAACCAAAAGGGTTCGCTGGTCGTGGATTTGGATGCGAATAGGGGAGGAAGTAGATCGGCTGGTGAAGGGATTTCTAATCGTACCTAGGCTAACATTAAGAGGAAGACCCCGACTTCATCACACATGGCTCAAATTCTCAAGTAGGGGTTACAGGACATGAAGGATGTTGAAAAGGAGGCTGAGGAGTTACTGAACACCCTGGAGTAGCGTGGTGGTGTTTTTTGCTAGTTTTTTTGGGCGGTCCTTTTTTTGGGCCCTGCTGTCTCTTGATGCTATCGTTTCCTTTTTGGGACAGCGGTCTGCTTGCTTGAACTTTTTCTATTTATCCTTTGTTGTTTTAACTCTATGGTTTTAGGTCCCTATAAAACCTATTTTTTCCTTTTCAAAAACAAATTGTTTTGGTAGCTCAAATAGTGTTTCCATTTCTTCAAATTTTGAACTATGACATAAAACACTTGATAATAGAGAAAATATTTCTTCTTAGCATCATTTAACTTCTCACTAAAATAGGCAACATGCTTACCTTCTTGACTCAAAACAACTCTTATGGCAGTGCCACTAGCATCCCAATCTACCTAAAAGACCTTATTGAAATCTAGAAGGGCCAAAACAGGTTGTTTTTTAACTTTCTTCTTCAACATATCAAAAATTTTGGCTTCTCCTATGGTCCACTTAAACTCTTTTCTATCCTCCATCATTGCTTCAGTTATAGGTGCCCAAATACTACTGAAATTCTTAATAAACTTGCTATAAAAACTTGCTAGACGAAGAAATGATCTTACCTTTGTAACACTTCTTGGGCTAGGCCATTCAATGATAGCTCTCACCTTCTCTGGATCCAGTTTAAGACCCTCTACTAAGACAACAAATCATAGATACACCAACTTTCTCTTCACAAAACTACATTTCTTCAAATTAATCAACAACTTATCCTCCTTTGGCTTCTCAAAAACTCTTTGGATATGAATCAAGTGCTCCTCCAATGTCTTCATAAAAATCAAAATATCATCCAAATAAATAATAACATTTTTTCCTAAAATTCTTACAATACCTCATTCATAAGCTGCATAAATGTGCTTAGTGCATTGGTTAGCCTAAAAGGCATGACTGACCACTCATAGAAGCCCTCCTTAGTTTTGAAGGTTGTATTCCATTCATATCATTCTCTAATCTAGATCTGGTGATATCCACTCTTTAGATCTATCTTCGTGAAGAACTCAGCTCCACTCAAACAATCCATAATGTCATCCATTCTCGGCAAGGGAAATTTATACTTGATGGTGATCTTGTTGATGGATCTAGAATCTATACACATCCGAATTTCCCCATCCTTCTTTGGCGCTAGTACTATAGGTACTGTAAATGGACTCAAACTCTCTCTAATCAATCCCTTCTGCAACAACTCTTGCACTTGTCCATTCAACTTTTCAATCTCTACTAAAGTCATACAATGAGTTTCCTTATTTGGAAAACTGGCTCTAGGAATTAGGTCCATCTGATGAGTCATCTTTCTTATAGGAGGCAAACCTTCAGGTACGTTATCAGAAATAATAGCTTGAAACTCATTGAACAAATCTGAAACATCCACAAGTACCTCAATAGCACCTTTTTTATCAACTCTAGGGATCAATGCGAAACACATATGCTCATGCTTCATACCTTCTAGGAACTTTCTATTCTTGCACTACTGCATACCTTTTCCTCTTCCTCTTTCAAGGGCTTCAACTTATGATGAACCTCATCCTTTGTCAAAGGTAGATTTTAGCATGTCCACCATGTATTGCCTATCGATCAAACTGCCATAGTCTACCTATCAATATATGACAAACCTCCAGAGGCATAATATCACACAGTTCGTTATCATGGTAATTTCCAATCTTAAAATTTACCATACATTATTCATTTAGCAAGGCTTTATGGTCCCCCAACCAAGCAATTAGGTATGGGTTCAGATGCCTTCTTCTCTACAACCACAACTTACTAACAATTTATTCTAAAACAAGGTTATCAGTACTACCTCCATCAATAATAACATTCCAAATTTTACCTTCACACTTACATCTAGTGCATAATTTTTTTTTCCTTGAGTTTTCTCATTCTCCTCATTCAGCAAGGCTCTTCTAGTAACAAGAACCTCTCCTCTTTTTGCATCCTCAGAATGTGAAGACTCAACATCTTCATCAACATGTGCAACCTGTGCATTACCCTCAGGTCTTCTATTTGTCCTTCCTTGATGTTGAGGACACTCATAGGCTCTATGTCCTTCTTCTTCACATTGGAAACAAGGGTATGTGTGGGATTGTCATGCCTAAAAAAAAATTTTGCCAAGAAAATCCTACAGTTTTTTTTTTTATATTAATTCTTTTTTTTTGCATAAGTCTTGGTAATAATATATTACTACTCAAATATTAACCAATAATGAATTTATATTATATTGATAGTTCAAACACTGGTATATGGGAACATATCATTATTACTAGCAAACTACAATATTAATAGATATTTCTTTAAGTATAATAATAATGTGGCATAGTCCAACCTAATTTTAGGTGTTAGAACTATTACCCTTTCTTTTTTCTTTTCTTTTTTTTACCATTATCATTGTTTTGGTTATCTTAATCTTATTAAAACCTCATCCTGAAATAATATTAACAGTTATAGTGAGGTTACTAATATTACTTGCCAAGATTTATTTTACTACGTGTAATTTTTAATACTATCCAATATTTATTTACTAAAAATTTACTTCTACCCCCTTATAATCATAATTCTATTTTATTATTAACCTCATTTCACTCTTTAATAAAATTTACTATTTTATCATCACTGTAAATTTAATACCCCTTTTTTTTTAGATTCAATTAAAGGCTGCTCATAATTACCTTGGAGGTTATTACAAATAGTTAACGCCCCAAAAACAAGAATTTACTAGAACTGGAGTACTATTCTTAGTAGAGATAAATTTTTTTTTTTGCTGAATCGTTAGTACAAATTCCTCCAATTCACACAGCAGCAATGGTTACTCAAATTTATTATTATTAGTGGCTGAATTAACCTTCTCCTCTCTTTGTTTTATTTATTATTTTATTTAATTTTCTAACGGATAACTCTCTAATCTTTTCTTGCCTGTTTTTGGTTTAGTAGCAGGTTCATGGTGAATGAAGGGGTTTACTCATTTATTTTATTGTTTGAAATTATCGTTTAGCAACTTCCAGCAACACCTACTTACCCTTACCCACAGCCACATATTTCCTTCTTGTTGCTAATAGCAAAATTTCTTTTCTTGTGCAACACAAATTTTAGAACATAAAAACAAAATAGAGTATATTGATCTATAATGCCAATTAAACCATTCTTCATCTGCAACATCTCTTTGATTCCTCCTTTTCAACACCCTTAGCACAGTCTGTGCCATGTTCTAAATTCGGTGATATTCATGGCATCGTATTTCAGCACCACAGACCACTGATTTTCTTCTCTTCTCATGTTTAGCTATATTTTTTACTACTATTGAATTTTGTGGGATTTGAAACGATGACCATAAACAAATATTTCTTTTTAAATTTAATAGTGATATGAGGTGGGTAGGTGAAAATTAGCCACCACCAAAAGTTATTACCAAATCGACTCTGTATCCCAATGAAATCACAAAGAGCTAAATGCACACAATTTGCAACTACTGTGGCTAGTGGCTTTGACTCAAAATTTCTATCTCGCATTAATATACTGACAAATAATTTAATGCTTCCACTAATAAAGCACCATCATGGATGAAACCAGTCCAATACGCAACTACTACAGAGGCCTTGTGGCAAAAGGAAGGCACCTTAAATTGTTTTTATCATTATTTTTTTGTCTTTAAAAGAATGCTAGTTCAAGAGCATAAATATTTTACGGTGAGTAAGTTGCCCAAAAATTTTGGATCTCAGGGTACAGAAAAATAATTTTATGGAGAATGCTACTATATTGAAAATCTTGACCATATCATTAGTGTTGCACCTACTTGAAGTTGGAGCCGTGTCTTCCAGAATTTATTGTAGAGGCAGTTACATAAACTTATCTCTGAGTTAGATGCATTCTTCTGATCTAGAATAGGAGTAGATGGTGAGTTGATTGGGTTTATTCCCTTGTAAGTGCAACACAGAGATAGAATGAGTCGTGAGATTTCTTTATCCTGGCCATTGTCTAGTGCTTTGAAATTTTTTTCTAAGTCCTTGGATGTAGCAGGCAGACAACCTCATGTAAGAGTTGATACAGAGAATGGTTGGGGGTGAACCTGTAGGCTAGGTGGGACAGGGAAATAGTTGTCTTGCGAACTCAGTCCCTTTAGCATCATTTTACCTTTGTAAATATTTTGTTTTCTTATTGATTTCAACTATCTTCATCTTTGATGTTAATCATCAGATTTTACACCTCGAAAGGTTATTCTTAGAAAGGTTGTTCTTAGAAATTATAACTGTTTGCAGCTACAGAAAAATCCCATAATTTCTTGTTATGTCTTGATATTGACAACAATGAAGAAGTGCACTTTAACAAGGGTTCCCCACTTAAACATAGTTTTCAAATGAGTTTCTGAAGAATTTAGCCAATTTTTTAGTGGTCATGTAGGCTTGAATTTTATTGCCATTAGGAAGTATGTTGTCCATATTTGCTGAAAAGCTTAAGAAATTATATGTAATGCAGGTGTTAGGTGAAGAACAAAACCTTGAGTCCTTTCTACGCTACACTCTTAGAAATAAGCTTTGAGAAAGATGTAGACTGACATTTTGTTGTGGTCATAAGACTCCCACAAAAGGAAATTGGCCTAGGCAGAACCTACATGACCGTCCCACTAGAGTTGCTAGAAGTAAGGTTCAGGAAGTTTAAGAAAAAGGTATCGACTCATTTCAACCTCCTCACTACTAGTGCAATGCTAAAATAGGCAGGACGGTCTTGCAAATAATTTTGCAAAAGAATAACATCCTATTTTGGTAAACACAAAATCCGTTTAATAAAATCACTCGAGAGTTATCATCTTAGGTTGATAAAGTTGATCCGAGTAGATGTGGGTTTTTATCCATATGTCCCAAGGATTGTATATTTTCTTTTTCCTACCCACTTATTCATAGATTACAAATATAAAATAGCATAGTTGGTTAAAAATTAAATGTCATTTGATTTAATCCAAAGCTTTTTGGGTATCACTGTTATCAAAATTTGGAGCCTTCTATAAAACAGTTACCTTGGAAGGGTGAGTTGTATTAATCCTCCTAGCCTAGTTATATTAACATTAGGACTTAGTGGAAGCATGAGTTTACATATCTAACAAAAAAAACTCAAGGGGTAGACAAACCAACTTACTTATTAGCACCTCCTTCTTAAGTTCATTCTTACTAAATAGCCAAGCATTATTTATTTATTTTTAGCAACTCTGTGAACCTTCCCCCTATCCTCATATGTAAGGTCAGATACAAAATATTAATTAGCCCCTCTTTAGTTTTCCAGATTGGATTCTCATATATCATTTAGAAACTTGGAAAGGATTTACTACTACATCTTTAATAATAAAAGAAATGAAATGAGAGATCTACACCTTATATATATATTTATTTCAATAGATGATTTACAAGATAAATGCTTCAAGGATAGTTCCTAACTCCCATAACTCTCCCAAGAACATTATAGTGTAAAGAATTATAATACAAGCATTCTAGAGGAAGAAAATTGCTCTTTTTACCTTCATTATTTACAATGTATTTACTTAAACTCTTATTATTACCACATTACATAGAAATGAGATAAATAACAAACCATTGTATAATGTCTTGCTCTCCACCCTACCATAATGGTGTCATGGAGCCTCGTAGGCTCTAGCCATACCCCCGAGCAAGGAATTATTTTAGCTCCAAGATGATGAATGGAGTCTTTTCAAAATTTTATGATGGGATAATAATATCTTAGCACAAATTTTATGCATCTAGGCTCTCTAATTTCTATTTCCAACCATGATTCCCACAATATTCCACCTTTCTACAACAAACAAACAAAGGAAAATGGAAATGAGAAAACTTATCTCTCTTATTTTAGAGAGAAGATTATCCTTGTTTATCCTTCCACCCTTCTCCAAACCAAGCCATCTTGATCACTATCTCTCAAGAGTGGAAACTCTCTTTCTCTCCTCACATCTTCCTTCAATCCCCATCAAGTTCTCCAAGAGGAGAAGTGGGTAGCACCCCACTCCTTCTTCCTCTCCAAATATATAGAAGTTTTGCAAATTACAACTCTTGTATGGGAAGGTGTGGAGTGTACCTCTCCCCATCAATGAAAGTCCTTTCCCCATTAATGAAAAGATGCATTTGAACAACCACTCCATCTTTCCACCCCATCCTCTTCTCAAAATTCGTTACTCTCCATTATGAGAGCTTTTAAGGGGTCAAATCATGTTGTAAGGGCACTATTGTATGCCTAGTTGACCCCTACCACTCTGGTATAGACCCTAGGGGGTTTATTTTTGCACCCTAATCCAAAAATTTGACAAACAACCCTCTTTAGGTGTCCATTTAAGGAGACATCCGAAATTCAAACTTGGATAAGGGTTCCTAACCCCTAACCCCACTTGCATCCACATGAAACATAATTAAATATCCTTTTAATATCAACCCTTACCACATTAATTTACCACATATTAACTATTTATTTCTAAGCCCCAAAATTGTTCAAATTCATATCCACCATAAGATTTATTTTGATTTGCTCTTAATGGTTTTTCCCTTTCTGTACTTGCACCCTTATTTTCCTGCACATGCAATAATAAGAATCGATCATGTACGACATTAATTTGCAAGCTCAATATACTAAGATTTATCTATGAAAAAATTCTATTAAAATTTCAATTCGTATTCCATAATTCATGAGTTCTAAACATCTTCATGGTAGTGACAATTTAACAAAATTCCAAAATAGAATGCAAATATATTTTTACACAATCACACTACTTATCATCTATAATACATCTTACCATCTATTTAGGGAAACATGGAACAAATTATGGTTTTACTAATCACATGTGAAGTTGGGTCTTACAAGGATCATGATGGGACAAAAAGTGGTGATATGATGGGTATCTGTAGGGTATGTGGTTGATGACAATTCCTTTACCCAAAATTGATGAAATGATTTTTTTTTTAAAGGAGACAACTTTCCACAAATATAAATTATGCTTTACTTTAAATTTAATAAATAATTATTATTCATTTTTTATTTGAATTATGACTAAAGTCCTGATTGATAGGCTAATTGAAGAAAATCTATAGCTTTCACATAGTATTATATTTTTTGAATCTAAAACATGCATCACATTCTATTCTTCACATACTATAGGATTAAAAAAAAATGAATTTCATGAAGTTTTCACCAAGTTAAGGTGGTCAGACATACAAGTTTTATATTTTTTAAAAGTTGTAATAAAAAATTCATAAATAATTATTTACTTGGAAATTTTTAAAAAAAAAATGCATCACATTAGGACATGATTCCTCTACTTATATCTAAAATATTATCATTTTATTGTGGTTAGGGTAGTTAGACATACACCTACTTCTTATTTTTTCTGAAATTTACTATTGCATTGAAATTTCAAATTTTTACCAAATAGATTTAAAAAAAAAAAACCTAGTAGTTTAGAAACTACATTCAATTTTCTACAGATTCTATTCTTACATATTTTTTAAATAATATAGATAACTTATTCAAATTTTTACATCAAGTTTCCTAACTCTTATTTTTCTGAATTTTTCGCCACTTAAGGGCCTATTTATTCCATGATGATCCCACACATACCAAAAAAGGTCCAAAAAAGCCTCCTCTTCTCGACCCTCTTCCATATCTTCCACTTCCTCTTTGGTCTCCATTATTCTGATCATGAGGACAATAGGTGTTATCTCCCTTTTAGTTATGGATGCTACTGGCACCTTCACCTTTCTTTTTATCTTCATTTCAACCTCCATATGACCATCCACTAATCTTTCCTCCATAGCCTCCACCTCGTTATTTTTTCTCAAACCTCTTGTTCAACCATTCTTCAACCTTTAGATAAAACTAATAAGCATCATCAATGGTGGTCATTCTTACTAGTGCTAATTCTTCTTGTATACTTGGCTTCAACCCGTCAATATAATGAGGAAATTTATCCTTATTCACTTCAAAATGTCATGTCTAAATCAAGACCTTGTGAAATTCCTCTGTGCATTCTTTCACTATCCTTGTTCCTTGCCTCATGCTCTACATTTTCTTGAGTAGCTTCAATTCGTAATCGACTAGAATAAATTTTTTCTTCAATTTTGACACCTTTCTTTCCCATCTAGAAATTTTCTTTCCATTGTCTTCCTCTTTCTAATTGGACCTCTTTCCACCATATACTGGTGTGACCTTTCAATTTTTTCATTAGAAACCTCACTCTGTGAGGATCTTCAATCTCCTCAAACTCAAAAAATTCCTCTGTGTCACTGAACCAACTAATTAATTCTTTAGGATTAAGATTTCCACTAAAAGTTGAAACCTCTATTTCAGGTCTCTTCCCAATGCTTGAGATTGCTCATAGAAATCTCTTTTGTCTAGGACCCATTGGATCTAGCTCTTCCATTTCCCTTTTCATTTAATCTTCACTTTCATCTCTTTTTGGTTTCACTTCTCTTCTTTGAACCTCTTGTTGTAAGGTTTCTAATTGCATTCTAAGGGCTCTAATTTCATCTCTAGGTGGATCTCTTCCTCCATGAACTCGACCTCTGCCTCTGCCATATTGGGAAAATCTAGGAAGAATCTTGAGCTCAACCCACACTCATAGGTCCTGCTGCAGTTGCCTCACATTCAACGCTTTATTACAAGCTCAAGAAATCCTACTCTAATACCACTTGATGAGGGATACACAACACAAAACCCATAGAAATCACAACAATAGATACCAACATAGAAGGTGCGAGAGAAAAAAATGGCTCAATTTCAATTATTTTCAGAAAATGAAATTACATATTGAAAGGTAATGTATTCTACAACCTCATGGGCTTGATTCATCACAATAGAATCAACTCAAATAAGAAAAATCTACTATTTAGATCCATAATTTGCACAATCAGTTACCCTTCTACAACCCCCACTTAACCCTTTTTATTTTCCCTAATAACTGCCCTAGAATGTTCTAGAAAGATCAAATTTCCCCTTTTGTTTGGTGCCAAAAGTCCTACTACTTGATGTTTGGCCTAGGAAGAAACTTTTATGAAATTCACTTTTTAGATGACCAACTTCACGAGGCCATAGCTTTTGATGCAGGTTTCCTATTTTATATTACTACATATCATTATAAAGCTCTCAACAAGATCTACAACATGTGAACTAACCATATGTTAGTTTCTCCACTTTTTGAGCTATTTTGGGGCCTCTAAAGTTTTATATCTGAATTTGAAGCTGTATTGGAGAAATTTCCTAGGACAAAAACTTTAATTTCTCCCAAACTATGCAGGGTATTGAGGTGATTCTTCTGCGATCGAAAATGTTTTTCAGCTTTGATCCTTTGGGTAAATTTCCATGTCCATACGAGCCCATTTTGACTGGCTTACTAAAAAATAGTAAGTTTCCATTTTTCGCTGTTTTTGACACCTGACAATATTATACCCCTTAAGTGTCATCATGGGACTCAAAAAAACCAAATAAAATAAAAGATTTTTTTTTTGGGTGATGCAATATTTCCCTGCACCACTAGATGCTCCTATCAATATTTGAAATTAGTAGGATGTAGTCAGTCATAGTTAATGCCATTACAGTTGTTGTGAGTATTCTCCCAAACTATTCCTCCAAGTTTTGAATTATTGCAGCTCACCTTTGTGGCTCAATACCAGAGGCACACCACATTCTTCCATCTCTCTAAAAAACTTCAACTTACTCTGGCACTGCATACCTAGATTTCCATGAAAAGTGGTTATCTCATTAACCGACACAATAGTTTGCAAAATTTTAGCAATATTAGTAGGTGCCTCAGGATCTTCCTTCATTCTAGGCATCATTTATTTTAAAGCAACCACCCTAGTACTCCATTTACTCCATTCATTCTAGAAAGCTTCCTGGACTTGTAGGTATTTCATATTTGCTTTGAATGTTCTTATAAGTAACCCATAAATTATTAGCATTGTTGACCAACTTGGTCACCCTATGTTTCAATACATCTTCAAAGATTTCATTTTCCACCTTAATAGTTTCAATCTTAGTCCTCTTGACATTTTCCTTTTCTGTACTTAGTTGATCATTCAAATCTTTGATTCTCAAGGATGAGTTTTCCCTGTCCCATGTAGATACGTTTGAAGAAGAAGAAGAAGATGGAAGGGAGAGTGTCCTTACTAACTTACTAGCTTGAACAATGGATCTCACCTTGTTTATTTCATCCAAGGGCTTATTATATTCTTTCAATAAAGAATCATAATTTTTTTTGAGAAATATGTGTGGTGCCTAGACTGAGCATTGCAACATCAGTAGTTAACTTAGCTGCTTAGATAGGAATTATATTTGTGGCCCACTTCACCACCAAGGAACCTATAACCTCTTCAATAGATCTAGCCACCTCATGCTTTCCAGTATTAGGTTTCATTGACCAAATTGCAAGAGTATGCTAGTTTAGACTATATCTAGACCCAAACACCTTATCCTCAAATAGCTCCTTAGATATTGAGGCCTTGGGGTCTCTTCTTACTGCATCATACACTATAGATGAGGTGATAGTTCATCCTAGTAACAAAATGATTCCACTATCTATGATAATTTTCCTAGCCTCAACAGGAGTAATAGCTACAATCTCAGCCGTGATCTTTCCTTCTACTCTCACAACTTCTTCCTATTGAGAAGGTTCAACACTAGCCCTTTCTAGTTCCAGCCTCTCTTGTTGAACCATACATTTCTAAAATTCCTTATATTACACAAACTTATCATCCTCAAGGAATTTATCACACTCCTTGACCTCAGGATCATTATCATTTTCTTTGTCATATTGCCACTTGATAATTCTATTAGGGGGAACTTATGAACCAAGGGTTTCTTTAGTATTAGGGGGTAGGAATTTTTTCTCCACTTCCTCATCTCCTGGCACATGTTCTTCCATTTGTTCCTTCCTAACTTCTTGGATATCTCTAGGTTGCTCTGGGATATCTATAGCCTGAGGTTTTTTCTCAAGGATAGTCTGTCCTTTATTAGTAGCCTCTTTCACCTTCACCTTGAAATCACCATTTTGATAATCCCTTAGCTTTTTGAAAGCTCTTTCAAATTGTCCTGCAATTACATCATAAGGACTCACATAAAAGGAATTCCTTTTCATGATATTCTCTTCAGTGTCCATTATGGATGTCCATTCATTCTTTCTAGATATGATAGATTCATCACTGGTCAAGTTTCTTAATACATCATCTATGTATAAGAAATGATGATGTATTATTGAAATTAAGTTTTTATCCCTTCTCTTTCTATACACAAAAATTTGTGGGTCAAAAATCCTAACCTCGATAATATGAAACCTAAGATTATTCACCATGATCCTGAACTTCTCATATCCTTTGGGAGCAACAACTTTAAAGTAAGTAAAAGTGCATTGGGAATTCACCATAGTACCCTTCCTAGGCTTTCTGAACATTTCATATTTATAAAATGATTCTACCATGAGTTCCATAAAATCCAATCTGTTGGAGACATATAGGGGAAAACAATGTGGCACTGGACCTTAGACCCATAATTTCTAATTAGAGTATATTCTAAATGGAGAAACCAATCTACCCAATTATGTGTTGCATTTGATCCTAGTACATCTTTTGGGTGTATGATACTTGTGATTGTTGGAGAAAGCCTATGAATAGCTGCTACACCAAACACCTCCAGGATACCAAATGTTATGACATTAGCATTTGACATAAATTGATTGGAATTGGGACAGTCTTGATCCCAAATGTGTGTCCACATTTATATTGGAAAAATATTATCCTCATTTTCCCTTAATCTCAATTTTAACTTCCTTTTCCAGCCATAATCATCCTAAAATAGGAGCATATGCACTAATATATAATAATGATGGAAATGTAAATGGAGGACCTCTTTCTTCAAACTGATGAAATCCTCATGCATTTTTTCAATAACATAGGCAACATAATCAAAACCCGTGCTCTAATTATGAGCTTGTATATTAGTTTTCATCACCAACAAGTCAAGGGCTATTCTCACCTCAAAAATTTGAACCAACACTTGATTTAGGCAATAATAGGTTCTCTTGAAATAATTCACAAACTCTTCACATTCAAAAGGCTTAGCATCCTTAAGGAGAAATCTCTGCTTACTCTTTATATGTTGAAAAAGTAGTCTATTTCTATATGCAAATCTGTTGTATGCATATTCACCTTATAGCTTTTCATGCATAATTTTCATAGTATAATTGGGATTTAACCCAAATACCTCCACAATTGTATCTCTTGTCATTTCAAGAATCACATCAATTTTTTCACTCTTGATTGTTCTGTCATTGGGATGATAGTTCCTAGCCAACTCCATCATCATGTCCAGCTCCACAAATAAATTGGGCACAACCAAATTTCCAAGGTTTAACCTCCAGAAGTAGCATGTCGTCTTGCTAGAATACTGCATATTGAAAGCATATAGGAATATTTGTCACCCACTTTGAGGTTGGGCCAATTCACCAATTTCACTGGCACTATCAATTAACCTAGTGGTCACAACAACCTGACCCATAAGTCTCTTACCAATTTGTGAACCTCCTTCCTTGACATCTACAAATTCCTCCTGCATAAACCTTTCTTTTTCCTTTGCACTTTTGGACCTTGTAGACGTTAGAGGAGTACTTGGTGTAGGGTTAGATACTATAGGTGGTTCTGACTTAACCACAAATTAAACATCTTGATTTTTAATCCATTTAACCATTTTTGTTTTTGTTTTCTCTTTGGTCTAATATTGGATTCACTAGGATCTAGTTCACTCATGTTTACAATGCAATAAAAGTAGAGTTTACAATTTTTTGGTAATAAAAAAGACCAACCCAAGCACAAAAGTTCAAGGCACAACTTACAAAACAAAAATATTCCCAAAATTTTCCTAGCAACCTGAATTGAAAGTATTCAAGTATGAAAAAACCACAAGAAAATTTTCTCTACAATTTCCTATCACCCTTCTAGAATAATGTGGTTTAATATTTTAGATAGGATGAGATACACAATTTGCTTACCTGGGTGAATGATTGATACAATTGCTACTGAAATATTTTTCTCAATCTTTTCTCACAATTTCGTTAGCTTCTAGTATTCCTCTTTGCATCCAAGCAATTCAAAATGTGTGAGAAATCAGGTATCTACCTTCTTTATTGCGGATAGATGGATATACCACCACTAATGTTTGATAGTAAGTTCACATGAGTGAACTAACATCTAGCCATTCACATTCAAACCCTGGTCATTGATCACTCTACTTTAAAACCATATCAATGGTTCTCAATTCGCTTCACTTCTTTCTTCTTTACTTTATATGATGTACTCAAGATAATGCCACATTTCCTTTTCATTCAATAGTTGTCACTTATCACCGACCAATTCATCCTTCACTAATTCAATCAGCGATGCAAGCATCCACATGATGAAATCCTTGCCCTTGAAATTATGGACCATCCTTGATCAAGTTCATTTTCCCATCGCATATCACTGATTTAACTCCAAACTCTAGATCACATCAATGATAGGAGATAAAGTGATGAAACAATATTAAGACACATTCACCTACATGAAAATAAATGATACAAAAGACACCGTTCATAAGATCAATTCAAATTAGTGAAAGAAAGTTGAACAAATGATTGAATTGCTAATCGCTATTTTGAAACTTAAGATCTAGAAAGAATCTGTGATGAGCAATAGGAGAACAAAAAAAAGAACTAGGGCTATCACTTATTGCTAATTCTCCTCATAAAGTTTGCAAGCAATTAGTGATGAGAGATATCGACAATTACAAAGAACGCTTGCATTGTGTATCATTAATACAAAAATTGACATTCAAAACCTATCCATGATATGTGAAACATAGGAGATACTTCATCTCACAGATCGCTATTTGATAATTACAATAACACAACCATCCATGATGAATGATACAGAGAAGAACAAAAGTTCAGAGGTCATTGCTAATTGCTAATTCAATACTCAAGATTCAATAATTATTAGCGATAAGAGAAAAATCAACAATATAATTAAAAGAAAGAGCATCACCCATCATTGATTCATTCTAAGAGCTCCTAAAGCTATCTATAATGAGTGAAACCAACGAAATATCACTCATCACTTATAGCCAATCTAAACCTACCTTTTCAGAACTAATTGTGATGAACGACAAAGAGAGATAGAAGAAGGTAATTAAGTGAAAAACTTTAAGCACATGCCCATAAGTTGTTCTAATATAGGGGACCATCATAAGACAATGTAGGAAATTTTCTTCACAATATTTTAAGCCATAAAATGCAAATGATGTAAAGGAAAAAAAGGCCCTTAATTCAACCTTATAAAATAAGAAACTTGGACCTAGGCATAAGGGACTAGTTACTCCATGATCATCAATGACATAAGATGTTTTAATATGATCGAAAAAGGGAAACAAAAGGTTAACAAAAAATTAGAACCTTGGAATAAATGAAAACTTGAGGGATAATTAAGGAAGGGTTCAAGATAACACAAGGCCCTACAATAGTGATGAAAAGAAAAAACCTAAGCTTGCATATACCAACCCAATATTCAAAATATAGCAATATTTTGAGATGGAACATAAAAAAAATTGCACGTTCTATCAATACACATGTGATAGAAATTGGCCTTGAGGGTTATGATATAAGTCCTCCCTCTTCACTTGTTTTATTTTTCATGCATTTTGTTTCTCTTTTTAGAGAGGATTTTTTTCCCACATGGCTTTTCTCCTTTACTCCACCTTATGAGAATATTTTGTACATGGGTACCTCATTATGCTAGTAGCTAGGAGCCATTTCTTCTATACCCACCTAAGCTATGCTTAAGGGGCAGAGTTAGTGTATTCTACTCTAGTTAGGATAGCTTAAGCTTAGTTATGTGTTGGAGTTAACTCTTGACTCATTCCCCATGAGATGTCAATGTTTTTGAGTTGACTTGAGAGGTTTCCAATCCCTCTCAACAACTCTCCCTTGCATAGAGGAGAGAAAATCACCACCACGACAAGATGAGGAGTCCTCTCCTCTATCCATGGCATGTGATTGCCTAATCTTGTGGCACAAATTTTCTCATCCTCATTCTTTATAGTGAGGGTTTGAGATCATTATTAACAACTAAGATAAATACAATCCTATGCATTATTCATGTGCTTGTTTTTCATCTCCTAGATCTACCTAATTCTAATAAAATTATCTAGTTAAAAAAAATTAAAATAGCATATTTTTTCCCTTTCTACCTTGATTTAACCAAATAACATCAATAATTCATTGATCTAAATTTATATAAAAAGAACATAAATAGATTTAGGATTGATTAGCTAAGATTTTACAAATTAAATCCATCCTTATATGATACAAAAAATTAGAAAAATATACATTTTATTCTATAATAAACGGGTAAATTTTTTATTGAAATCAAGAAGCTAACAGTACAAAAAGATTAGGGATCTAGTAAGAACCCAAGAAAATAAAGCACGAGAAAACTCATCCAAAATAATACCACCACCCTCACAACCACAATCACCTTAATCAAGAAAATCATTAGAAAGGAGCCTCTCTAATTAATGAAAATAATTAGGAGATAGATACCCCCAACATAGAGCACATTTGGAGAATCTGACGAACAACTAGAGAAAGCTTCCAATTAACATCAGCAAAAATTTTCTCATTCAATAAATTAATAATAATTTGTGAGTCATATTCACAAATAATCTGATGCAAACACAAAGAACAAGCACACTCAATAGCTGAGAGAATCACCAACCCCTCCATAAAGTTGTTAGAATGCTTCCCTTCATGAAAGAAGAAAGATAAAATAACTAAGCTAGAAGAATCTCTTCCAATTCGACGAATCCCAGTATGCCCAAGACTACCCTTGGAGGAACCACCAGTATTGATCTCCAATATATCCACCCAAGGAGGTAACCATCTGCCACCCTTTGAACCTTATTTTTAGCTCACTCGCATCTTTAGACACAAGTAGAGCCTAAAGTCAATCAATCCCTGTAATCCCATTCTATTCACAATCTCATCATCACTCCTTTTTAAAGGATATAACACTTCACATTTAGCTTCCACCATCTCCTAGATCATACCAATAATTCTATGTCAAACTTGTTGAACCATTAGCCTATCCCTATTGAATATCCTATGATTCCTTTCCATCTAATTATGCAAAAGAATAAAGGTAGGACTGATGCACCAAAAAATATAGAGGAGAGAAGCCTGAGAAGGAGGTCTACCCATACTACTCCAAAATTCAACAAGGGAAGAAGCATGAATGCAAGGATGCTTCTGAACACCCCGCCAAAACTTCCAAAGAAACATAGAGAAAGAACAATGGGAAAACACGTGTAGAATCCTCCTCAGTGCAACCACATTGAATACAACACAAAAGGGACCTAGAATCCCCACTTCCAAATATTGTCCCAACTCAAACATCTATTTCAAGTTAAATTCCACACAAAACAATTACACTTTGTCCATGAGAACTTGTTCCACACAATTTTCCACCAAGGAACCTCCACCCCACCAAACTTATGAGCCAAAAACACGTAATACCCATTAGCCCTAGAGAAAGCACCTTTAGGATTTGGACTCTAAGAAAGAATATCCTTATACCTAAGAGAGTTGAATTGTCTACTAGCCAAAATATTTTGAAATTCAATACGGTCCTCCTCTGAGCCAATAGTAGGCTAGTCACAAGGATCCTCGAATCTAGCCACCTCCATCTACCCATAGGTGTAAGAAAACTTAAAATCAGTCACCCTTTTCCATCCATCCTCCAAGAAGCACTGGCAAAGATTCAACAAATTAAGATACTAATGCAATATGGAGGGAAAATCTTCCCAAGAATTATACCAAAAGAAATCCTCTGCCCCCTATTACATATCTCAAACAATCCCTCCTTAATCAATGCAACCTGTTTCTTAAGTGTAAATCACAAAACCTTTCCCCACTAGAGGGTAGCAGGGAATATCCTTCTTTGGAACCCCCCAAAGGTACTTGTGAGATAAAACGATGGCCCAAATATGATCCTATTCTAGAAACCACCTCCAATAAATCATTACATCCAAAACCAACCCAGGAAAAGATGACTACCACAATCCCAGACCCCCAAACTACTTCAAACTAAATAAAATATCCCACATCACCAAGCTCCACCTAGAAGAAGACAAATTGCCTATGCATAAGAATTTTCTAGCCAAAGAATCAAAATCCTTAACAAAACCAACCAAACCCACCTGAAGCATACACCTATAGATGGGAAGAGCCTACACCATAGATTTAAGAATTTAAACATGCCCTGAAAAGGATAGCCATCTATGAGTCCAATGATTACCCTTGATACAAAACTTGTCCAGAATATTCTGCAAAGAACCCAAGTAGAAAGAATACTAGAAGAAATAGGAATGCTAAGATAGGTTAAAGGGAGAGATCCAATCTAAAACCTTAATAAAATAAGAAATCCTTTGTTGAATAGGCTATGGAGTATTGAAGAAGAAAATGGAAGATTTATCTTCATTAGGTCTACAAACTTAAAGGGGATCCATTCATCCCTTTGGTGAATAGGTCCTAGGACCTAACTTGATGAAACTCAATTCCCAAGGTGTTTTAATTAATGCTATCAATTGTTTAGTATGGGTTTCCCTTTAAGAAAATGAGAATAATAAAAATTTGGAATGCATAATTTGGTCAATTAGAAGCTTAATTAAGTCCAACTAATTAAGGGGATGCAAACATAGTGTGAAATTGTAAAGGTATACAATTTCCTACAATAAATATGGTAATAAATTGGTAATGTGATGATTAATTAATGATGTGAATGATATTATTAATGTGATGAATGATTAACAAAATTTTAATGATAAGAGCAATAATTTTAGGTGTCCACACTTTTCCCCTCTTTAAAGCAATGTTTGATGTGAAATTTTTCAAAGAAAATAAAATAAAATTAGTCGAGAAGAAAAAGTATTGGAGATGATGATGATGATGACATGTCTCAGTCGGCGATAAATGGGGAATCACATTGAATGTATATGGGTGCACATCTCAATAACATAATATTAAATATTAATGATGATTAATTTTATTATTGATTTTGATAGAATGTACTTTCTTAGATATGATTGAATTTCTAAATAGAGATTGAGTTGATTACAGATGAAAAAGAAGATTCTAAAATGAAGTGAAATTAATTGATGATGGTAGAAAGACTTAAGTGAAAATTTGGAAATGGAAATATTTATTCAAATGTAGATAATTAACTCTAATTTAATTAAATGGATAATGGATAAATAATTACTTAATGAAGACTGACTGATAAATAATTAATGATGGTAATAAAATGATAAATGTGGTTCTTGATTAACGAGATGAATGATATTCTTAGTATGATGAATGATTAATGAAATGTTGATGATAAGAGGATACTTTTAAGTTTCTACAAATTACCATTATACTTTTCATATTATGCAATGTAAGAATATAATTACTCATAGAATTATTAAAGGAGATCTTTCTATATAATATGTTAAATATAACTTTTAATATAACATAACATGAGAAGTTATAAAATAGTGGAATTGTACCATTTTACATTCAAATAATAATTTTTAATGTAATAATATAGTCACTCTTATCGTTATTAAAAGAGATATGTTTATATCATCTGTAAAAATATAACTTTTCTTATAATATGTAATGGAACAAGATATCAAACAATTAAATTTAAAATAAAAAAGATTACTATACTTATATTAAATTAACTTGCTACTATATGAAAAAATGACTAGCAAAGAACATATTAAATTATGGCTCGGCCTTGGATCAAATCCATGGAATTATAGATTCATCCTTTGTATTCAAATTGAACCTTATACAATGTATATGTTGACTTTTTTTACCTAGTTGACCATTATTTGCAATTTATTTTTCTTAAATTCGATAACTAATATTATTTTAAAATATTAAAAAATAGTACTATGTTTCAAAAAGTTTCTTCCTAAATGAAACTCCAAATATGTGTATAGAATAATAATAATAAATAAACACTTTACACAAATAAATGAAAATTTGTTCCTTCTTTTACTATACAAAATAAATAATGAATGCAAATATTTTACTCATTTTACTACAAATAATTGAGATGTTTTGTTTGTTAGCTTCTAATGCAAGGGAATCCTAGGGTGTAAGAAACCTATAGTAGCCAAATTATCTTGTTCAAATATTTTCCCATAGGAAACTAATTCCAATAAAGGATTTATTGCTTATTAAAATCAAGTATTGGATTAGAAGATTGATATCATATAGATAAACAAATAAATTAGTCTTTATAGAGGAGGAAGTGATTGTTGAAGCACTAGTACAAGGCTGCAAACAAAGGAGCATATACTAAAACAAAAGGAACATGAAGTCTAACAAGGGATGTAATGAGCAAACAATACGATTACATATAGACAAGATATATGTCAACCAAGGTAAAACATAAAGAGATGGTGAAGGTGGTGTGGTTCTTGCATAAGATTAAATTCAATGTCAAATCTTGGTGGATGACAATGTTTGGAATAGATATGGTGCTTACATGAAGCACAAGAAACAATGCAGAGCACCACTAACATATTAGCTATAGAAGGGTGGTGAAATGATATAATCATATGGTCATTTGTTATTCATAGTGGTCACAACCAAGGAAAAATAATGTAAGTCTTCAAAATTAAAAAAGCCAACATTCCAAGTGCATTAGATGAAAAATGAGTACCAATCAAGAAAAATATATGATTTTATTCTATTTGAGATACATTTTTAGTATAAGGGGTGATAGTTGATCTTTTAGAACCCCTTGATTTCCTCTTCTACTATCTATTTATTATCTAGTACTTTTCATGTCTTCATTATGCTACAATATTGTACATTTTTCTCAAGTGACAAATTCTCCACTTTATCCAAGTGATAAAAATGTGCTCATTCTAGTGATAATGAATTATTCATT
Source organism: Sequoia sempervirens (assembly GCA_007258455.2). Classification (NCBI taxonomy): domain Eukaryota; kingdom Viridiplantae; phylum Streptophyta; class Pinopsida; order Cupressales; family Cupressaceae; genus Sequoia; species Sequoia sempervirens. The sequence continues at coordinate 67,361,685 of VDFB02281492.1, forward strand.
GTCACATAAAAGATTTCAATATTTATACAAGAAATAAATTTGATATTGTGTTAACATTCATTAATTATTTTTAGAGTTTGAGTTTCTCTTGTGTTCATTCAATTTTATTAATTTTAGATCTACCTTTATTTCAAATCATTTTAAGCTAGTACACATGTATAAAAGTTTTTAAAAAATATAGTTTGGAAATGGTCCAATTTTTAAAAATATTTATAATAGAATGATAAATACTACCACATCTTTCACCATAACCATTTTGATAATAATCTTTTAAATTAATATGGAACAATTGTAATATCTACCAAGTATTTCAATTCCTTCTTATTAATCTATTTTTACGTTGGAGATTGACTTAGTATTTAAATGATAAAAAAGAAATAGCAAGAAATATGAATCAAGATTTATCTTCTTACATATGAATATTAAAATTTATTTATTTAAAAATTCAAATTTTAGACTATTTGTTATAAATCCAACCCAGTAATAATGGATATCCTTCTAGTAAAATTCAAGAACATGGGTTTAGTGAATAAATGATGAGACTACATACTCCACCCCATGTATATTTAATATTCTTCAAAATAATTGTATCTATTAGTTTTAAAATATCTTTGATTATTTTAATATATATTGAATATATCTTTATAGCATTCATTTCAGTCATAAACTTAAGTATAACACCCATAGAAATAATATTTTAAGAAGACATTAAATTTTTTGTCTTTTTTTATCACATATAATTCCTTTTTCTAATTGTACCTATTTACTAATTATCGTATGATTGCTTTTATTTACCTTAAATTTTAAATAAATAAATCATTCAATTTTTTTGTAACTGTTATTATTTTCTTAATAAAATAAATTTTACATAACAATTATTAAGAAAATTTAGGATGTAAATGACATGATAATATTTTCATATTTCTAAATCTATAAATAATCATTTAATCTTTCAAATCTACCCACCTTTAAGCCAAACAAGCATATTTGAAATTTCCAAGTCAATTATCAACACAAAAGGTCTCTTGCTAAATATATTTAAATATATAGATATATATATATATATAAATTATTAAAGAGGAAATTGAAACAAGTTCAGAAAAGCTTCCAATATTGGAAACAAGCATACTATAACAAGACCTGCAGGGCAGTGAAGTTCCTGCTAGAAAGTTTTAGAATAGTTTTGTTTGTGTTTGTCAAATTTACTATGTTTTAGGAACAATTGGTCAAGATAAATCAGTTGTCGCCTAAATTTAAGAATTTGATCATTGATAGAGTCAACTTTATCTTCCATTAGAAAATGGCTCTTATAACAAAAGAATTTTGCTCACTTCAAAATTCAAATGCTTTGGTTGTGCTTTTAGGCATGAAGAAAGCGCAATTTACATGTTGCAAGCATTATGCAAATATTTATGAGTTCAAATATTTCCTTAACCATTTAGCATATATGATAAAAAATTCTCTTTCAAAAATTAAAGATCTTTAGAACTTTCATTGTATGTAGAGTCATGTATAACCAACTTGCTTAAATGTTATAGTTTTCTACACAAATGAAAATGAAAGCATATAGTCTCAAGTCCTCTTATAGGTTCTTAATGCCTCCAAAAAATGTCTTATGATAGAAAATGATTTTTTTATTCCATTCAATAATTTAGATAACTCGTTTATAAGCCTAATAAAACATAATGTGAAGTGTATTGCAAAAGGCCTAAAACAAACATCAAAAATCTCAATTGAACCCATATGCCCATTTTGATGATTGTAGAGTAGTAGAAAAAAACATTGCAATAGTCATTGGACCAAGACCACAAGGTAGAGGATTAATTGTTGAAGCTATTTTTGAAGCCTCTTCATAGGAAACATGACTGACTAATTTTGGTATTCTCTTTTATCACTAGGATCCTGCAAAAGTGGAAGCAATAGTTTTAATTTGCTATATATTAACCATCTTTTACTTACAATTTTTTTTGAAAAAGGAGTTAAAAGGTGTCATGCCTCTACTATCTTTAATCCAATATCAATTAGTACTACACCAGGTTTTAGCTAATGACCACGAACCAAATTTGGCACACTTGTTGCAGCAACAAGAATATCTACTTCATGAGTAAAATATACATAGAAAATTCTTTTTGTTTTGAGTAGCTATCCAGTCTACATATTTTTTTTTGGAAAAAGGGTTTAAAACTTTAAATTAATACTTAAATAAAGATAGTCTACTATGTTTCAAATTTTAGAGATATTGAATAGAATATGGGTCATATTCTAACATGTCAATTTTTTTTTTAAGAAGATATAATGTACTCCACCCTTAATCAATGTGTATTTATCTATAGACTAAACATTTGTACTTATAAATTTATAGATATGTATTTTGCCAGATAAATTTTGTCCTTATACCAAGCATTCTGAAAATCAACTAAGCATTGTTCATTTATCAATATTTGTTGACCATTTTGAAGTCAAGATAACTTATAAGGATTGGGGTGTGTTGTCCTTTTCAAACCCAAATCTTCTACCATCTCATTGGACATAAGATTTTTTGTAACAAAATTTAACTAATTGTGAGATTTTTTTCATCCCAATTTTTTGCAAGCAAAACTCAACAAGTTTGCAATGAGCACAAATATGAATGGATTTCCTCTATCAATATTTATTGCTGCCTCTTTCTAATTAATGTTGATCCTTGTTTTCTTTCAAGTATTAATCAAACCTCATATAATATATATGAATTACAAGAAAGAAACCACTAAAGGTTAGCATGGGAAAGCAAGGCGTTCCAACTGGTCAGTGGATTGTTGTTCATGTTGGGGCCCAACCAAGTATTAAAGTGTGTGGCACAGTAAGAGATTGGGAATGTACTTCAACAGGCACATGAGAATCTTATTGGAGGCCATTCGAACTTCAAGTTCATGCCACAACATGCAATGTTCTCTTAGCAAGTCTATGGTGGCCTTGATGCCAAATAATAGGTAATGAAATATTGAATTGGAAAACCATTAAAACAAGACTTTATGCCCCTTTGGCCATCCCAACCACAAGAAATATTTGAAATATGAGGATTGAACTTCATTTTCCCATTAAATTTTAGCTAGACACATCAGTGTAAATACATTATGTGACTAAGTGAGCTCAAGCAAGGGCCATGTAAAACAATCGAAAGGCCAAGTCAAGGCCACAAACAAATTCCTCATTTTAGTTATAACATGTGGATTCTCTTGGTTTGGTTAAAGATTCTACAATCCTTGTTGTTCTTAAATTCAACCCACTTCCCATCCCCATTCCCCTTAGTGTCATGGATACCAATACCAAACACTTGTCTATGACAATACTATTACCATCACTCAGTTCAATCAAGCTTGGATGAGAGGAATTTCAATGAAAAATGGATGAATGTCAGGGATCTTATTCAGAGGAACTTAAACTAGACATTGAGAACTTCTCTATCTTGAAAGATCATAGTACTAAATTTATGTTCAAACCTCATACTTTCTTTCGTGGGATTTCCTCTACTTCCCCCCAAATGATGGTTGTGCTATCAATATGGCCTCTTGGGGTTATAATTGTCTAAAGAAGTATAAGGATGAGATTAAAGGAACTATCTATAAACAACAAAAGCAAGTTAGGGTTTTTTCTTCTAAGAATGAGTAATGAGAAAGTTTCTCTATAGAATTCCTATTCTCCTGAATATTTTCCTAAGAGTGATGACTTCAAATTGGATGTTGATAGTTTGCAGCAAATTTATGACCTTGTGTCTATGACATATGTAACTGGGGTCATCATGCAATAGAAAGTCTGCACAACCTCAACCTACATTTGGTTAATTATCCTTTTATGTAAGATAAGGTTTGTGATGAAGGTCCATGGATAAGGGATGATGTTGCAGAGAGCCTCTAATGGAACTTACCATGCAATGTGGCATTGGATTTATTCCAACTTACAAATAGGCTTGGAACCTTGTGATTTTAATATCTTCTTGTAGTGTGATTAATCTTGCAAGGGGGTGTGTGAATGTATAGTTCTTGCAAGGGGGTGCACTTATTATGACCAAAATTTAAATATGGAATCCTTGTATAGTTTTATAGCAGAATTTTTGTTTTAAATAGTACGTTTATACTGACTATTCAAGGCATATTCAATTTTTATATTTTGGTATACATTAATGATAGTCAATAGACAAGTAGAATAACTTAAGTAAATTATAAATCTCACTTTTAACGTTGACCCTAATGTAATTGTAATCATAATTTTAATTCTAATCCTAATTATAACTTTTATTGTAACCCTAATCATAGTTCTCATTCTAATTCTAACCCTAACCCTAACTCTATTGTAAACATAATTCAAACCCTAATTCTAACTCTAACCCTTCCTAATTGTAAGCCTAAGCCTAAGTCTAATCTTAACCATAATTATAACCTTAATTATAATCCTTATTTTAATTCTAAACCAAACTCTAATTTTAACCCTAAAATAAAGATAAGTTTTTGAAGTGTGATTAAGGGGAACATTATTTACATTTTCATTACCCTTATTCTAACATTAATTTGAAATATAATTCTAACTCTATCCTAACCCTATTTTTAATATAATTGATTAAAACATCTATAGTTATTTTTATAATTATTTTAAATTTTAAAATAATAATTAATTAATTAATAAATTAGAATTATATTTATGTATTCTAACCCTAAAGTTAAATAATTATATAGTTATATAATTCTAATTCTAATTCTAAATTACTAAAATATTTAATTATATTTTAGTGAACTATAACCTTAATCATAATTTAATTAAAAGAATATATTGTTATAATTGTAAATTAATCTATATAATTATAAATTATAATAAAATTAATTCTAGACCTAATTCTTAATTATTAATATTTTCAAATTAGATTATTTTGATTATATTTATGTAATATTAATTATAACACTCACCTTAATAAATAATTTTTAGCATTATTATTGCACACCCTGCAATTATATGGAAATCAACTTAACTAAAATACTTAAGGTATATCATAAATTTTATCTCTATGAAAATTTGCTAATACATTATGCAAATTTATGTATTAAAGCAAAAAAATATTTTAACTAGTGTATCATAAATTAAAAAAGTAAAAAAATCAAACATAATGAAAAATTAAATATAATGAAATTAACATTGTTGTGGAAAGTATCTTAAAAAAATTACAACAATCATTGATCTTTTTTATATTATATTATAAAACCATATTATTATCTTATATCATTATTAATAATAATTTATTTATTGACAAATAGAAAATTTACAACTAATCTCCCATGACTCACCAATTCTCTTCAAAGTATAAAATTTATAATTTCACCGCCATTTACATTGACAATTAAATTGATTTGAATTCACACAAGCTTCATAGTGAAAAATTGTTTTATTTCTTCAAATTGGAAATTTCCATACAATTTACCAGATGCTATGCTTAACAAGCTCAATTCACTATCATTTAAAATCTGCACACTGATTTAATTTATGCCCCCCTCTTCCTTTCTCAAATTTTCCTTCAACGCAGCCCTAAGTCTTTTTAGTCTCTAAATCTGCATTTTTATACCATTAAATTTATGATGTTATATTACAACATCCTCTTTGTATCTAGCACAACTTTTCCACTCAGAACATATCGTACACAACCTCTTTCTACACTTATCTTTGCATTTTGTTTCAAATAGGCAACCCCTCTCTCGATCTTCTCCAACCTCTAGTGATATCAACAATTTATAATTTTATGCCTCTCTTTATCTCTATCTGCAGTTTTGAATTTTGAAATATTTGAACATGGTTGTAGCAGCTCCTCTATCTTGCTTTAAAAAATAAAATTAATTGCTTCCTTTATATTGCACCCCTCTCTATTTTTTGTGCACACATTCATCATACCAAACGCCTCTCTCCTCATCTCCTTCTCATGGTGTGTTTTTTTCCTCTCACTATTGTGTATTATTTTAAGATTATTAATAAGATACGAACAAAAATTAAACAAATTTTGTAGGCAAGAGAAAAGAGGACTTAACAATACCTCTAAAATATGTAAAATTACATTACACCCATGGTATCCTTGCTCAATTTTGAATAATACACTAAGACACTTCAAATGCACTAAAGGGGAAAAAAGAGCATATGACCAATACAAATGTTTAGAATGCTAATAAATTTGCAAAATGTAGACTCATGGAGAATGCATACTACATCCACTTTTAGAGGCAGGGGCACTCTATTAATTCAGGTACAATACAATATCAACAACTCAACACACTACTGTCATTTTTTACCAACTCCAAAGAGAGCATCTCGAAGTTTGTTACGATCAAGAATATGCAGGACAAAAGAAAGAAATGAAACATCAAAGAATAAAATGGTTACCAACTCCAAAGAGAGCATCTCAGAGTTTGTTACAATCAAGAATATGAGAGGAAAAAAGAAAGAAATGAAACATCAAAGAATAAAACGGTTAGACAAATGAATCGATTGGGCTTCATAATTCCAACATCTTTTACCCACAAAACATAAATATGAATGTGTACTTGAATCACCTACAAATTGTAGAGGAAGAAGCATTCACAATGAACTATGAAGCCATTATGTAGTTTGATTATATGCAAATTGTAGAGGAAGAAGCATTCACAATGAACTATGAAGTAATTATGTAGTTTGATTATATTCAAATGACAAAATAGTTATCAAAGAAATGGTTTAAAAAATAGTTATTTCAAATCCAAAAATTTTGAGCCTCAATTTTAAATCCAAAAAATCAGTACCTCAATTGCACATGCACACCTATAAGTATGAAATAAAATTTAAAATGCAAAGTACTTGTTTCTAGTTATATAGAAAATTTAAAATTGAATGATTTATTTAGACATATATATTAGTTAAAATTTTATTTTATAAAGGAATTTGACATTTATTAACAAAGTAAATAGATTTAGTAAATTTATTTTTTAAATAAAATAGATCAAAATAATTTAGCATCTAATTTAGTATTAGGAAAAATTATATAGTTTAATTTTTAAAATAATCAATTTTTTTAAAAGTAAGTATATTAAAACTATCTAGAAATTAATTATTTTCATTTTTTTTTTAAGAAAATTAGTTTAGTTCAATTTATCAAATTTCAAAAGAAATTAGTATTAATTGATTTTATATTACCAAAATAGATTTCAAGAAATATAATTTAATTTATCAAAGGCAATGAAAATTAATATTACCAAAAATTAATCTTAAAAAACATACATTATTTACCAAAAAAATAATCTTCAAAAAATGATATAATTTAAATTACATAGAATATTTAAGAAATTAGTTGGTTAAATTTAGATTGCAAATGTAAATACAATAGTTAAGTTAAAAGTAATTGTCATTAAATAGAATAGTTAATTTAAAAGTAAAAGTATAGGGGAATTTATTAGTATTTAGAGTTAGTTAAATTTAGATTGCAAACGTAATAGTTAAGTTAAAAGTAATTATCATTTTCTCATGTCCTTTCCATCTCCCACTATAATCGCAACTCTCATAATGGAGCCTTGAAAATCGCCCTTATCGCTCAAAAGTTTTGAGCCAATAAAATTGAGGAAAAATAATTTTTAGAATTTGAAAAGTTAAAAATCATGCATTTAACTTTAAAAAAATTAAAATATAATGTATTAAAATTAAACTATAATGTATAAGAAAGAAAATAATAGATTTTGATTGGCTGCAAGCAAAACAATTAATCACTAGTTAAGTTCAAGGGGTGGCCTATAGTTCCATTGCAGGAAGCAGACTGGCCAAGCCATCACTATCCCTTGCACGGACACCCCAAAACTTCCTTGATCTTACGGATCGAGCAATTTAACTGGGCTTCACGCTCTTCAACTTTGGTGAAAAGATAAAGAACGAAGAATATGACTTCAGTGATTTTATCCTCATTTGATAACAGCAGAGCGGCTTTTCTTCCTTCAGCGTTCAGTTCAACTCCCGAGTACATTTCTGGAACGAAAGAACCATCTGCAGAAAGGTCAATTCAGAATTAGTGCCCTTTAAAGTTTTAAGTCAAATGAAGTTGAACCAACGATAATAGGCACGCATGCCGCCCCTTAAATAGCGAGCAGTTGAACTATTTATAATAAAATTTGAGAAGCTACCTGATAGTAGGAATGACTAACCTGGCGGTCACGATACCTTTGTTTTAACAAGCAGCATCTCCCCAGTGCCAGTCTTGAAGCCTTGTACAAGCTTGTATCCATAGCATGGGCCATCCACCCATCCATCCAAAAGGCGTACGATATCCCACGTACCAAGGATTCATTTTTTCTTAATCTCTTCAAAATTGCTTTTCACTTCATTCACAGAAGCCAAGCGCCACTGGCCTGATAATAACAGGTTTGCATCCCTGGAGTACTTCTTGAATTCCATAGGGAGTATTTTTCAAATATATTGCACCCAATTTCAAACGACACACAACTTAACACTTCTAAATCTCCGATTGCTAGGATGACTTTGCTATTGTTTGAGAACAATTTATAGAGATGAACTGCGTTGGTTGCCCGCAACCTCGTACACCACATCACATTAAGGTTTAACACAGATTCTAAAATTCCGCAATAAGTCCAGAGGAAACGTCTAAATGAAAGCCACATGTCACGTTCTATTCCCTCGGGAAAGGATCAGTTTTACATACGATCAGCTTTACATACATTAAATTTTTATTTACTTTACATAAACATTCAATCATCATTCATTTTATGCAGATGGACCATGCTGATTCCAGGCAAACCATTCATTACATCCCATAACATCGAATGTTAAAAACATAATCCAAACTTTTATGAAAAGTTGGCAGCATCTATCCAGCACAGATAATCTCTCAATAGTGCATCTTATTCCTCATCATCCTCAAACATCTGTCCAGCAGAGAGAATGTCTTTACAGAGCATCTTATTCCTTATCATATCTTGATATCTATATTCTTCTAGTTCTATCAATGCGTTTGAGATGAATAAAACTGATCCTCATCTCCAATACAAAATTATAAGTGAACCATCATATTATGTCAATATTTATGTCTTTTTTTATTATTTAATAAATAAGTTGCTTCCATAATATTTTATAATTTATTTTTGGATTCAAAAGTCACATAAATGTCATAATAATCTTTTTCTAAGTCTAAATTTAGACTTTAGATTTTTTTTTTTGAAATGTTTCTTAATTATAATTTTAAATGTTTTGATTAGATTAAAACTAGAAGGGCCAATACCTATTACAAAACAGCCATAGAGGAATATGAGGAACTCATGAGAAGTGAGAAAACCAAAAACTAAAACAAAAATTAAAGCTTAAAAGGTTTGACCAGAAAAAACAATTAAGAAATCACAAAGAGATGGGAGCAGCACAAAACCATAGGACAACTACAGGTCTCCAATTAACTTGAGACCTATGATCACATTCCATTCCTGAGATAGGAATTGGAGCTTTTTTCCAAAAATCATAGGCCCCTATTGGATGACCTAAGTATTCATTGTAACATCACAAGTTGAGGTATCTGACATTTTACCCTTCTTCTACATACGATCATCCTACAAACCATCCACAACCCATTTCCACTCGCACTTCCTTAATTCATCCTAAAATACCTGAAGGGTGATGGTAGTGTTCTTCATGGTTTCTTTATTATAATCAGTGATGACTATGAGGAATTGTATTATTTTCTCCTAGTTATGATGGATAGCAACAATCTCAATCAGTAAATTCTCTTTTTCTACCTCAATACCAACAATGGCACATAAATCATCCAACTTTTCTTCCCACCTTTCCCATTTCTCTGTAAGGAAAGTTAGATGCAGAAGAAACTCTCCTAACATCAAAAAACTTAGGGAAGAATGTAGAGATACCTTTTTAAATTTTACAATTATAGTTCAATTAAGATGCACATGAAAGAGATTACTGAAACAGAGAAATAGAAAAACACATATGAACACCAGATATACGTGGGAAAACCCTTACAGGAGAAAAACCCACCGCACCAAAAGAGGTCACTTTGTATTATAGTAATAAAGATTACATAAAGAGATCTGACTTATCTTTCTGATGTCAGTTTACAACAGCATTCACCATGAACAACCTTGATACAATATTCACATTATAGTCTTCACAGAATAGAATTCATCCACCAATCATACAATCACAGAGCAATCCATCAATCCATCGAACTAGACATCATCTGCAATTCTAGACTATAACAATGTCACCCCTATCTGTCGCGCTTCCTCTTAGTAACGTTCACAACAATCCAACTGCTAGTGGTTCCCATTCGACTCCTCTGATTGGCTATTGATTCACCACGTAGGATGGTATTCTCTTGGTCAAAGTGATTAACCTATGTTGGCATGTCGATGAGACACAAGAAGTGTCTCCCTGATACCCAAAGGATTCACCATCGATGTCTCCAAGAGTCATCCTAATCGCCAAGATGTTACATCGAGTCTAGAGAGCTATCGCTAAGACTTCGCCATGTCACCAAGACCTCATAGCGAGCGTTTATGTTATATCAAGATGTTCAACAATCGACAAGACTGAATGCTCACCAAGACATCACATCAAATACTTCATGTTATTTTGAAGTACCCAAATGGTCCGTAAGACCTACAACTTCCACCTAGAGGTCATACTGATGCCTCCAAGTTACATAGACATGAGTGTTCATATCGGTAAGACAAACATATTTTGCTAAGACTTCAAACCAAAGTCTTTGTGTCACTGCAAAGAATCCAAGTGTATCTCCATCGGCAAGACCTTCATTGGTTGCTGGGACTTCATACCGAAATCTCCACCTTCGGCGAGACTTCACTTAGTCACTAAGAGTTCTCCCTGAGACCTTTGAGTTGCCCTGAAGACTTCAAACTAAACGTTTTTGGTGAGAAATCTATATCAGTAAGACTTCTTACCAAGCCACCATATGTTACTCCAACGACTCCATGTGAACATCATGTCGGCAAGACTTTGGCTGTCACTAGGATTTCACACCAAAGCAAACCTTTTGGCCAAGGGTCTTCCCAAAATACGATATGAATGGCCTATCGGCCAGAGATCTCCACTCGGTATGAGGTCATACCGAACACAACATGTCATAGCAATAAGATTATTCGATGAGACTGAAGCAAGGTCACAACAACCTGAACTGTTCAACGAGATTCAATTTTCTAGTCGTCCAAACTCAAAAGATGTCACACCGACTTGGCCCTTTTAGAGGATTATGCCTGTGGGATTGAGGCACATATTTCCAACAATCTCCCACTTGACAAAGATCACATAGGCACCTCTAGAGCACAACAAAACTTACTGAAAATCATGGGCACTAAGGCCCATTGAAATGGCACGCCACCTAAACTTGTCTGTGCTCACTAGCTTTGTCAATGAATCTGCAACATTCTCTAGAGTATCAAATTTTTCCAAACTTACCTTTCCATCCTCCACCATATCTCATACAAAGTGGTACTGTACATCTATATATTTCATCCTAGCATGGAAAGTAGGATTCTTTGCTAGAAAAATTGCACTTTGACTGTTTCAAAAAATAGTTATTTTCCCTGCATCAAAACCAATGTTAGAACACAAACGTTTTAACCAAATTGCTTCTTTACAAGCATGTGTAGTTGCCATGTATTCAGCCTCTATAGTGGATAAAGCGACTACAGCCTACCGCTTACTCATCTAACTCATTGCACCACCATTCAACATGAAAGTATATCCATTGGTGGACCTCCTGCTATCAATGTCCCTTGTCCAATCAAAATCCACATAGCCTCAAATACAGAGAGTCCTCTGTGATTCAACCATGTTCCCATGGTAACACAAAGCAAAATCTGAAGTGCCCTTCAAATATCTGAAAACTCTCTTTACAACATCCCAATGTGTCTTTCCAGGATTAGCCATAAACCGACTAAGAACTCCCATTGCTTGGGCAATGTCTGGCCTTATACAGACCATTGCATACATAAGACTGCCAACCACACTAGCATAGGGTACACTGGTCATGTCTTCCATCTTAGTAGGAGATTTTGGGCAGTCTTCAATAGATAGCTTTGTTCCCTACAAGAATGGAACAACTACCCGCTTGCAATAATTGATGCAAAATCTCTCTAGAATGGTCTTGATATACTTAACTTGACGTGCCAAAGTTTTCTACTATTCCTGTCCCTGGTTATCTCCATCCCTAGAATATATCTTGTTGCACCAAGATCTTTCATTTCAAACTTAGCAGACAATTGAGACTCAAGATCAAAAATCATTAGCTTACTATTGCCTATGAACAACATATCATCAACATAGAGAGCTATAATAAGAACTTGGTCACTTTCAACTTTATAATAAACACAATGATCAGATTTTGATCTCACAAATCCCAAAGACAATACAAAACTATCAAATTCCTGGTACCACATTCTAGGTGACTACTTTAACCCATACAAAGACTTTTTTAACTTGCAAACTAGTTTCTCTTTACCTTTTTCAACAAAGTGCTCAGGATGGGATATATATATTTCTTCTTTAAGGTCACCATGAAGAAATGCTATCTTCACATCCATCTGTTCAACCTCTAAGTCATATGATGTTGCAAGTGACAAAATAAATCTGATAGACGTTAGCTTAGCTATAGGAGAAAAAATCTCCCCATAATCAATTCCCTCTACCTAGGAATAACCCTTCGTGACCAACCTTGCCTTATATTTTTCCACACTTCCATCCAGACCAATCTTCCTTTTAAATACCCATTTGCAACCCATAGCTTTTCTTCCTTTAGGCAAGGGCACCAAACTCCAAGTGTCATTCTTTTCTAATAATGCCATTTCTTCATTCATGGCTTCCAACCAAGAGTCTGAATTATACATTTTAAATGCCTCCTTTATAGTCCTAGGCTCATCAATGCTAGAAATTAAAGCATAGGCAAAAGTAGAATCTAACAAAGAGAACCCATACCTATCAGGTTTTTTTCTTTCATGGGTTGACCTCCTCACTTGCTGAGGCTGAGGTTCTTCTTCTTCTTCTTCAGAACTTTCAGAACTACTTGAGCTCTCCTTAGTTTCAAGTACATTTTGAATTTTCAATTCCTCTTTATCTGGTGTAGGAGGAATTCAAACTACATCCTTATTATTTTTTGACTTTTTCTATGACTACAGATCCAAGGTAGAAGGCTTCAGCTCATGAAAGATTACATTTCTACTAGATACAACCTTCTTTGTATCAGGATTCCAAAGCTTGTATCCTTTTATGCCAGCATTATAGCCAATAAAGATACATTTGACAACCTTTTTCTCTAATTTAGACCTTTTCTCATATGACACATGAGCATATGCCTCACAGCCTACATGAATATGTCTTATAGAGGGCTTCTTACTAGGCCACACTTCCAAAGGTGTTTTCTCAACAAGAGTAAAATTTGGAGAACAATTAATCAAGTAACATGCACTAGCAACAACCTCAGCCCAAAAATTCTCCTCCAAGCTAGCACTACTTAGCATACTATTGAACCTTTTTGCAACTCCATTTTGTTGTGGAGTATAAGGTGTAGTCTTATATCTTTTAATCCCATGGTCTTTATAATACCTCTCAAAATCATAAAAAAAAAATTCACTACCATTATCAGTCCTTAAGCATTTAATTTTTCTTCCAGTCTGATTTTCTACAAGGTTCTTAAATTCCTTAAATCAACTAAACACTTCTAATTTACTTTTCAAAAAATAAACAAATGTTATTCTCAAATAATCATCAATGAATGATACATAGTATCTTGAATTAGACAAAGAAAGAATATTCATTGGACCAAATACATCAGAATGAATATATTCTAGCAAACTAGAAGATTTATGAGGACTCGAATAAAACGAAACAGGATGTTTTCCATATATACAATTTTCACAAAATTCAAATTCAAGGTTACAATCTTCAAGCCCCTCAACTAGGTTTTTGTTCTTCAAGGTTTTTAAACCTTTCTCTCCAATGTGACCTAGCCTATGATGCTAGAGCATAGACTTTTTTGCTAGAAGTTTAACTTGCATAGAGTTTACACAATTAGGAATATTTCCCTCTTTTCCTCCATGAGTAGCTTTATGTGACTTTATAGAGACATTGTTACATTGAACATCATGTGCATCCAACTTGTATAAGGTACCAATACGAGCACCCCTTCCTAGCACCATTGAGCCTCTAGTCATCTTGTATCCATTTCTAGAGAACTAGACTTGCACTCCAATATCATTTAGTATACTTACAAAAAGTAAGTTTTGAGCCAAACCTGGTATATGCATTACATTATTGATTCCCTTCACTCTGCCATCAGGGAATTGGATTCTAAATCTTCCACGACCAACAATTTCCAAAGTTGAATCACTTGCCAAGTACACCTTTCCACCATTGTATTCTTCATACTTCATGAACCAATCTCTATGAGATGTCATGTGGAAAGATGCTCCAGAATCAATCAGCTAGACATCATCTGATGCCTATGTAGCCAAGGCTACAATGAAGGCATTTGCATCACTATGAGAAGAATCATTGTCGGAAGAATACTTCTTCTTCTTCTTATTTTCATCTTTACAATCCTTTCAGACATGACCAGGTTGCCCACAATTCTAGCACTTCACCTTGGAATTATTTCCAAGACACTTTGATCTCCCTTTTGATTTTGATTTAGATTTCTTGTCCTTCTTTTTTCCTTTCTCTTTCAAACTTCCTCTAATAGCTAGGGCCTTCTTCCCCATCTTAGAAGATTTCCTTCTCATTTCTTTTGATAACAAAGAAGCAACAACATCTTCAATCTTGAAACTAGATATTGTACTCCCAATAGCCATCACAAGGTGATCGCATGAATCTGGAAAAGAACACGATATCAGCATACATCAATCCTCTTCATCAATCTTCACTCCAACGGATGTTAACTATGCAATCAACATATTGAATGTGTTCAAATGATTACCAATAGACCCTCCTTCCTGCATTCTCAAAGTGTATAACTTCTTCCTCAAGAACAATTTATTCACCAAAGACTTCCCCTAATAAATAGATGCCAGTCTCTTCCACAAAGAAAATGTAGTTTTGTCTTCATGCACATTCAGAAGAATGGAGTCTGCCAAACAAAGCCTTATTATCCCCTTAGACTTTCTATCTACAAGGTCCCAATCTTCTTGCTTCATGCCTGTAGGTTTCTCTCTAGACACAACAATCCAAAGATCATGATCCACTAAGAGATCCTCCATCTTAAGTTTCCACAACTCAAAATTGCTTCCATTGAACTTCTCTATTTCAATCTTTCTTGACGTGCTAGCCATCTCAATCTATAATTATAACTTGAAAAACTTCTACAAGACTCCCACTGAACAAAAATTGACACAAAAAACCCAATGTACCCACAAGGATAACACAACTGGCCAGGCTCTGATACCACTTATAAGGAAAACTACATGCAGAAGCAACTCTCCTAATGTCAAAAATTCAGGGAAGAATGCAGAGATACCTTTTTAAATTTTACAATTACTGTTCAATTAAGATGCACATGAAAGAGATTACTGAAACAGAGAAATAGACAAACACATATGAACACCAGATATATGTGGGTAAACCCTTATAGGAGAAAAAGCCACCACGCCAAGAGAAGTCACTTTGTATTACAGTAATAAAGATTACATACAAAGATCTGACTTATCTTTCTGATGTTAGTTTACGATAACATTCACCATGAACAACCTTGATACAAAACATTCACGTTATAGTGTTCATAGAATAGAATTCATCCACTGATCATACAATCACAGAGAATTTTGTTGATCCATCGAACTAGACATCATCTGCTATTCCAGACTACAACCATGTCACCCCTGTCTATCGAGCTTCCTCTCAGTAATGGCCGCAATAGTCCAACTGCTAGCGGTTCCCATTCAGCTGCTCTAATTGGTTATTGATTCACCATGTAGGATGGTCTTCTCTCGGTCAAAGCAATTAACCTATGTAGGCATGTCGGTGAGACACAAGAAGTGTCTCCCGAATGCCTAAAGGCTTCACCATCGATATCGCCAAGAGTCATCCAGATCACCAAGATGTTACATCGAGTCTAGAGAGCTATCGCTAAGACTTTTCCATGTTGCCAAGACCTCATAGCAAGCCTTTATGTTATACCGAGATGTTCAATAGTCAGCAAGAATGACTGCTATCGCTAAGACATCATAGTGAATACTTCATGTTATTCGAAAGTTCCCAAATGGTCGGTAAGACCTACCACTTTTGTCTAGAGGTCATACCGATGCCACCAAGTTACATAGACAAGAGTGTTCACATCGACAAGACAAACGTCTTTCACTTTAATACTTTAGACTGAAGTCTTTGTGTCACCACGAAGACTTCAAGTGTATCTTTGTCGGTAAGAGCTTCATTGGTCTCTAGGACTTCATACTGAAACCTCCACCTTCGGTGAGACTTCACTTAGTTGCTAAGAGTTCTCCCTGAGACCTTTGAGTTACCCTGAAGACTACAAACTAAACACTGTTGACGAGACATCCATATTAGTAATACTTCTTACCAAGCCACCATATGTTACTCCGATGACTTCATGTGAAACATCCTATTAGTGAGACTTTGGCTATCACTGGGACTTAACACTGAAGCAAACCTTTTGGCCAAGGGTCTTCTCGAAATATGATATGAATGGCCTGTCGGCCAGAGATCTCCACTCGATATGAGGTCATACCAAACACAACATGTCATAGTGATAGGATCATTTGGTGAGACTAAAGCAAGGTCACAATGAACTGAACTATTCAACAAGATTCAAGCTGCTAGTCAGCCAGACACAAATGATGTCACACTAACTTGGTCCTTTCAGAGGTTTGAACATGTGGGATTGAGGCACATATTTCCAACATTCTCAAATGATTTGGAAAAAGAGGCAATCATTTCCCAGTTCTCCTTGTTCTCCACCTCCCCTGACCATGGGACTTGCTGCTTGAGAACCGTGCCCTTTATAATTTGGATTCTTTCTTTGGCCATGATCAATTGGCCCAATAGCTAGTTCATGATATCCCTCTAGATGTTAATAGTCTTTGAGATTTCATTGATTTTTTATTGAAGGGGTTAGTAGGAATGCAAATCGACCTAGGTTTAGTTCTAGTTTCCTCTAGATTCATACACATGTTGGGTGAATTTAGAAGGTTAGGGTTAGAAATAGGGGGTGTTGGGAGCATCAAATATATTTGCATGATCATTAGAGTGTAAATAATTGTTGGGCAAGGTGGGATTCCATGACTTATCATCATTTGAGTTGTGGGACTCCTCCAACCTAGAAGTATAAATAGGCATGGGTTCCAAAAAAGGGGTGCATTTGATGGGGTCGGGGGGTGGGAGGGGGGTTGTTTCATTCACACTAGCTTTACCCTAGGTCTATGTGCTAGGAGAGAATCTAGGAGGAGTTTCATTTAGAGTAATAGAGGGGTTGGGGTCTAGAAAGGGATTGGTGGGGCCACAAATGGTTAGAGTGTTCTTTTGAATAGAGGTAGGGGAGGGAGGCAACATAGAATGCAACTTGTAGAGACTATAAATAAGACCTAGATGGATGGGAAATTTCTTGAATTTAGCATGGACACTTCTACCAGATTGCTCAAGTAGGGAAAAAAGACAAAAGGGATAGTTCATTTTGACATTGTACCTAAGATGATTAAGAATTGGGAAAACATGAGCGTAGAAGGAATGTAAATTCCATTCGAGCATGACATACCTCATGAGGAATTCACCAATTTTCCTCCATACACCAAGTAGGTCCACATGGTTAGATCCATTCTACAATCTATTCACCCCATCACCTGTTTCAGAAAATGTTTCATGTCTTCCTGGTAATGGATTTTTGACTTATGAGGAATGAAAATCCATTCAAGAGAGATTGTCATCACCTCTATAATTATCTCAGGAGCCACAATGAAGGAAATCCCCTTCAACACTAACTATTTTGTCCACCCAAGAATTAATGAATGTTTATTAAAATATTTTTACAATAAATAAAAACACTTTTATCTTATCCTTAAAAAAAGATTAGTGTTCTTAATTTTTCCAAACATTTCTTGATCAAAAACTTGAGAAAAATTTGCATTCCAACAAAATTTAATCTATGTCAACAAAGGAAGAAATCAATTTTTGTCAAAACACTAATCCATTGTGAACAAATAGAATAAAAAATATCAATACATTTAAAAAAACAAATAGTACATCATGAAGATTGCCATCAGTTGAAGGTAGTATGGTAACTTAATAGGAAGTCCACCATAGTAAATGGTATGTGTGAGCAATATTTTTTCTTGGCTATCTAAATCAACAAAACAAACTATTAGTCAAGTTTGCCAAAAATAATAATTGAACTCCTTATGAAGCTCTTAGTCACATCAAGACAAGGAAACATGATAAAAAGCATTACAAAGAAATCATAAACATGTAAACCTATCTAAAATGGATTAAACCTTCACTTCATAAGTGGATTGGTGCTTCTTTGATGTGGAAAGAAGCCCTTTTCCAACCCTTGATAGATAAGCTAGATGATGAAATGCTTTGAAGATGATAATGATGGTGGACAAAATCAGTTCTCTTGAAGAGAGTGACTTTGCAAGAGATTGTGGATGAAATTATGAAATTGAAATGCTAAGATTGTGGAGGATTTGCTAAAGAATGATGCCTCTATTTTATAGATTTTCAAATGCTAAGTGTTGAAAAGGTACCAATGTGGGACTAATACACAATCTAATGAAAAGAGGCCACTTGTCATCATGAGAGTGGTTGATGCATGTACAAGATTTGGGAAATGCGCCTAAGAGGGGAGAAATTTCAAAATTTGAAATGAGAGTTAATGCTAAGTTTGAATTGTGCAAGGGACATGTAAGAGACATGTAAGACCTATTAAATGCCTTGTTGGACGTACCTTTTGACTTTCTTTTGAATTCAAATTTGAGGGAAGATGCCATGTTGAGTGAAAATGCTAATTTTAATAAATCAATAAATGGATTTATTTGTGCAAGTGGGATTATCTAGAGGATGTGACATGCATTAAATTAGATTTAATTAGGATTAATTAGCTAGGATGATGATTAGGTGAGTTTGACCAATTTGACTTAAATATTTGATTTATTTAAATCAGAAAAGGATGGAAAATGACTTTTGATATTTTAATTAAATAAAGTTTGATTTATTTAATTAAAGGATGATGTGAGCCTTTGATTTATTTAAATGAATAACCTTAGGACTAAAGACTTGATTTATCTAATGAATGGATTTGCTGCATTTGATTTATTCAATGAGCAGATGATTATGTATAATGCTAATTTTGCATGTCTACATTTTACGCCTCTTTGAAGCAATGTACTTGTTGCGTTTGTTCAAAGAATAAACTTGCCGTGATTGAAATTTAAAAAAAAATCTAATTTTTTTTGTTGCCCCAGCGGAAAGAAGGAGACTGGTACATTGCCCCCTCGAGAGATCAAGTGAAAAGAATCGATTTGAGGGTCGATCTTGCGATAAAGAGGTTCAAAATGGATGGTTATGGATGATGATGCAAATGAGATGATTTTAAGATGCTTAGAACAACAAATCTATATTATCCTAACCAACTTAAATGATGATATGATGTGATGATGCATGAGATGGAGGATCTGATATGCCATGATTATGCAATGGATGTTCTATGAGATGCTTAGGCTAACGGATCTATATTATGATGATGATATGATGTGATTATGCAAATGTATGATTTATGAAAATATGATGATTTAGGAGATGCATAGACTAACATATCTATATTATAATGATTGGTCACGCCTATAAAAGGATATAAAAATCACGGTAAATCCTAACCTGGGAATTGGACATTCTCGTAGGTGACTAATATCTTCTTATGGTCATTCATTTACTTTGTCAAACTAGGGAACGTATACTTGAAATGGAGCAACACTGTATGTGCACTAAGAACCAGTTACAATCACGATTTACCAAAAATAAATGCGTGACAGGAATTCTAGTTATGCAATAGGAATGTAATGTAGAGCCTTTTAAACTTAATCAACACAAAAATCATAATGACTATAACTAAGAAACAAACTATGAACTGGCCTTATGTTGTAGGAACAAACGAGGGGATGGATTCTCGATGCTGCAGGAACAATATAAGACTGAGTTTGTATTGAAACTTTCCATAATGAAATCTAACTTATGATTAATAGGAAATAAACTACTAACTAACTAACTACACATACTTACTAAGTGGTCCCCCTTAGTAAGCATCAACTAAATATGCAAGGATTGAACTCAATACTTCATTAGCTTTTATCCATAAACTCAAAATGATATACATTATTTTGATCATATGAAAACTAACACAAAACTCTATCTCTTATCATAGTACTAACTCTTACATATTCTGCTTCTTATTATCATACTAGCTTTTACATGCTATGCTTGCTCACTCGTGCAGGAGGAACACTTATTTATAAGAAAAGAAACTAATTAACTAACTTTACAGAGAAAGACATGGACATAAGTATATCTTGAAACTAGGGAACAACCTTCTCATAAATGAAAGAATATCCGTTCAACAAGATCCTGAGAGAATTTAGCATTCCACTCTTTCCATATTAAATGATCACTACAGTTTCTTCCCAATGACCCGGTCAAAGAGTCTTTGTTGGAACAACTTCCTTGACACCATGTTGCAAATGGACTTTACTGCAAGGCTGAAGTCTATTACGCTTGAATTGTTCATGCTCCCTTCAACAACCTATGATGCACACAACAATAGAAGAAAAAGAAAGCATATATGGCAACCAACACGATACATTCATTAATCACATATTAAATCTATTTCATCATTCAAAAACCATATGCATTATATCAGTCATTTGGGAAGTCAAACAGGGTAATGAATGAGACACAGAGATATAAAGCTGTAGGAATATAGGAATGCGTAGCTACAAGACACTACCCAATTTCAGATAAAAAGTCTTTAATCAAAGAGTTAAACAACCATTTAGCAACAAGAGTAAGGGTTTTAAAATACATCATAATATTTAAACTATGAGTATATTTTAGGCTCATCATCTGCCCCCTACTTAACCTAATGATGGTCCACCAAGATTAAGTTTCCTGGTTGTTTCCCTGAAATCCGTAGGAGCAGTATGGCTTTTTGGTGAAGTCCCAAATTTATATTAGAAACCTCTAAAGTTTTTCCATCTTTCATACCTGATGGTTTATGTATCCTTATTAACATTTGTAGCTCGATAGGGATACAATGGCCACATTAAAACCGAAGGTTGAAATGTTATTGGCAATCATAACTTGAACCTCTTCTGAAGGCCAAGCTATATGTACTTCTCTATTCTTCCAAGGGTTGCTTTAAAATTTAGGGGGCTATGTGGCTCAGATTTTCTCAGCCCAACAGTCAATTTCTCCCATCTCTTTTCAATTCTGGAAGAGGCAAGCTTCCAAAATAGACACAGTTGGCCTTTGAATTCCTCATACACTTACTTTCTAATATCAAGTATTTTTACTCTTTTTGCTTGATTGTTGAACCCATATGCAATAGTGAGCCAAGTTTTTAGCATTGTGTAGGGATTTGTGATTTCTGATCACAGTAGTATAGGCTCATCCCTTTCAACTTCTTCATAGGCTTCCAATTGTTTTTAATAATTGGTTTCATTTTCTACCCAGTACATGAGTGATCTCAAATGAATGTCACCAATATACAGAAGTGGATTCCATTTTGTTTCAGAGGGAATTATCAATCCATGCAAATAAAATTCACATAAAGAATTCTTCAGCCAACTAGGAGCCACTTGGTATGCATCATAAAATTCTTTGGCTGTATGAATCACAGGATCTAAATTCCTCAAAATTCTCATTAACTAAAACCAAAGAAATTGTTCCTTTAGGCACATGGCATAGACTCTAGGTGGTGGTCTACACTTCACAATCTTACCAGTTATTTTCACCATTTCATTCATTTTCTCTTTCATTTCTTGGATTTCCTGTTTCTGCATTTCAATTTCTATTTTTAGTTTCTTCTTCTCCTCCTCCCAGAGATTTTGTTGAATCTTAGTCTTGGTTAAATGGCAAAAAATTAAGGTTTGAAATGTGACCAGCCTCCATGTGGTCCTAAGGTATTCCAAAATTCAATCAAAAATGTCTTTTTATAGACAACCATTTCCTAACAAGCTATAGTGGGTAATGAGGCTTCATTATACACTTCGGGTTGTTCTTCCTCTTGCTACAGGAAAGATTCCCATTGTTGTGTAGGAGGAGGTTATTCTTCCTCTAAAATTTGGCTAACTGCCTCAGCCAAGTCATCAAGACTTGGCATTCCCCTTTCATTACTATCATGTTGTGCTTCATCAATTTCCATTGGTTCACTTTTCATGTCCTCAGAAATAATAGGTGGGCTATGTGAAACATTCTCAAGTACATTCTAAGAATTACTATGGCTATATTCTTTAGACTCCTCTAAAATTATTATAACTTCAGGTTGAGTAGGCGTTGAAGTGACTTTATGTTGTTTCCTTGCTAAAACTCTTTTTTGCAATGTGGTAGTTGCAAGAGGCACTCTCATGGCTTTCCTCTTTCTGACTTTCCAAGAGGGTTCAGTCTCAACAGAGGAAGATGATAGTGAAACTACAGTGGCAACAGGTGTTGCTGTAGGAGGAACTACTATAGGAGAAGGTGTTGTAGGAGAGGGACACTATTGTCTTTGAACATGAGGGTCAGACTTTGGGGTTTGTTCTGCCCTAGATGACTCTCCTACCTTCATTTTTCCTTTTTCTCTTCTACTGGCAGACCTGGTTTGTATTCTGGTAGAGGACTCTAGTGTGGAGGCCGCAAGAATAGATGTTGTAGGGGTAGGTGTTGCAGGGATTGCTCTAGGAGGCTCTGGAAGTTGCAGACCTTTTTGGGCAACAATTTCTTGCAAAGAAAGGGGTGATACATCCCTCAGGGAAAGCTCAATCAACAATTTAATGAGGGCATGATGGGAAATAGAGTTGTCCCTTCCCCTCTGGGTTTCATGGGCACTTTGTTTTAAAATATTTAACAGAAAAATTGGGACATTAACAGCTAACCCATGCCTCATATGGATCAATAACTTAAAATGGTAAGAATGTAAATATGAGAAGCATCCCTCATAGGTTAAATACCTAATTATAAATGCAACATATTATAAATATGGGAAGGGGAGTGACACTAATTTGCATCCTTGTTTAGAAACCTGCAAAGGTCCATCAGTTGGTATTGTAAACTTTGCCCTAGCAGAAATAACATCTGAAGAGAAATTTTCTCCTGTTGTAGGAAGCCTGGTTACTTCAACAATTTGTTATTCTATTATAGCCACTGTTAGACCCCATACTGAAGCTTCCCCTTCTAAAAGAGTTCTTAAGAATTCACAGGAGCTTCCTCATTGAAAGAATTTAACCTTATAAAATAGTTTAACCAACCACAATTACTAAATTCTTGAATTGTTTGAGGAGTCTGTACTAAGAGCTCATGAGCTATAGGCTCATGTCTTACCAATTGACCACCCATATTTGCAAATTACCTCAGCTGAGATTCCAAAATCTCAAACCTTTTCTAAAAATTCAAAAGAAAATTCTTTTGCTTTGCTTCTTGTTGCTTCTTTTTGTCCTGCCGTCACTTTCTCTTCTTTTCCAAGAATGACTCGAAAGATAATTGCATGTAATGATTATTAGGAACTACTCATATCAAGTAGTTAATGTTGTTTAAGATAAGACATGCAGCCATATTTGGAAAGTATAAGAAGAATAAAAAATATCTTATTAGTTGTGATAACAACACAAGAAAAGGTTTGAAATGGATTATCTCACCCCATACTTAAAAGTTGACATGTGTCCACACATGTGTGAGATGACATGAAAAGAATGGGAGATAAAGACTAATATGCACATAGAAGTTGTTGAATAAATGAAATAAATAAATAATATGATTAAGAAAAGACATTGCATACCTTTTAATTAATGGTCGGGTGTGCTGGGAAAGATCACAACGCACCATGAAATGATGACTGGAATAGAAACCATGAATGAGGGTGGTATGGTAAGATGGATGATGTGGAAGAAAAGAGAGTGAATGGCAGTGATGGATGGAAAATAGAGAACGTGGCTTCCTTTAAAGAAAACCTTTATTATGGGCATGCAACATGGAAGCTAAATAGATGCCACAGGAGAAAGACCGAAGCCTTTCACTGTAGGAAGATCAGTGGCTATATTTGAAACAAACTGCTGGAGGAATTCATCTTTGGATGTTGGCTTATGATACAACCAAAGACGATGTCCATTAACCAGTAGCTTGAATTGAACTGGATCAATTGTGGCTAACTGAATTGAGCCATTATCAAATACATTTTCTATCTCATAAGGACCAAACCATCGTGTAGTGATTTTACCTTGATTTTCTTTGTATCTAGAGTCATAGAGTAGTGCCCAGTCTCTGACAGAGAATTACTTAGTTTGAATATGAATGTCATGCCATTTTTTCCTCTATTGTTGGATAGTTTCAGTATGTTGTAGGGCAGCTTTCCTTAGCTCATCCAATGCATTTAGTTGCAAGAGGTGTTCTTCTGAGCCTCAGAAATATCAATGTCAAGCTGGAGGGCAGTCTATAAGGTCTTATGCTCAAACTCAATTGGCAACATGGCTGTCTTACCATAGAGTAACTCAAAAGGAGTAAACCCTGTGGTTGTTTTCCATGTTGTTCTATAGGCCCAGACTACTTCAGGAAGGCAACTGCTCCAATCCTTCTTGTGCAATTGGACTCTCTTTGTAAGGATTGCCTCGATCTCTTTGTTGGTAACCTCTACCTGACCATTAGCTTGAGGGTGGTAGGCACTAGATTTTCTATGCCTAATCTTGTAATCATTCATCAATGCAGTGATTAAATTAGATATAAATTGAACTCCTTGATCAGTAACAAGTTCCCTTGGGACTCCAAACCGAGTAAAAATCTGCTCATACAAGAACTCAAAAACTTTATTATCACAGGCATGTGTCATTGCTTTCACTTCCACCCACTTGGTTGCATAATTAGTACACACCAAAATGTATGATTTCCCATTGGACGGAGGATCAATAGGCTAAAGAAATCCATGCCCCACTTGTCAAAGGGACTGACTACCACTTGAGGATACAAGGGCATTTCATCAGACCTGGTTGGTCTCCCCATGCATTGATATCTGTAACATTTCCTAGTGTAAGCTGCAACATCTTTGTGTAGTGTGGGCCAGTAATATCATGTATTAAGCACTTTCATACATTTTCTTTTGGCTGCAAAGTGCCCTCCACATGGTTCATCATGACAGGCATGCAAAATGTCATAGTTTTCATCTTCCTTAACTCATCTTCTCATGACTTGGTCAGGTCATGTATAAAATAGATAGTCTGCAATCCATGAAAAGTTAAAAGTTTTCTCTACTAGCAATTTCCTTCCCTTTGGTGAGAAGTGAACTGGAATTTTGTTGGCTGCTAAATAGTTTGCAATATCTACATACCATGGAGTTTGAGCAGCAATAAAATATAGATTTTCATTGGGTAAGCTATCATCAATTACCTTAGGAGTGTCAGGTGTAGGTGTTTGAAGTGTTGACAAGAAATCAACCACCACATTAGCTCGGTCTGGCTTATCAATAACTGTGATATCAAATTCTTGCAACAATAGGAGCCATCTTGCTAATCTACCAAATATGGTAGGCTTATTCATGAGGTACCTTATTGCTACATGATCTATATGAACAAATATTTGGTAACCAGTGACATAATGTTTGAACTTGTTCAAGGCATACACAACTGCTAGCAATTCTTTATCTGTGACAATATAGTTTAATTCAGGTCCTTGAAGGTTTTTGCTAATGAAATATATGGCGTGCTCAATGGAATTCTCTTTCTATCCTAGAACTACCCCTATGGCATGATCAAAAGCATTTGTGTGTATATGAAAAGGCAGACTCCAATTCGGTCCTTGAAGAACAGGTGTCTAAGTAAGTAGGTTCTTAAGCTGCAGGAAAGATTTGTCACAGGCCTTAGTCTAGTTAAACTCAGAATCCTTGGTCAATAAGGCATACAATGGACTGGCTGTTTTGCTAAAATCTTTGATGAATCTTCTATAGCATCTAGCATGTCCTAGGAAGCTTCTAACATCCTTTTATTTTGTAGGTGTTGGAAAAGTTAGAATAACTTCTATTTTTGCAGAATCAACTTGAATTCCTTCCTAAGAGACATGATGGCCTAAAAAAATTCTCTCCTGCATCATCATAAAGCAATTCTCACTATTCAAAGACAAATTTTTCTTTTGACATCTTTTCAACACTTTTTCCAAATTGGCTAGTGCTTCTTTATGAGTAACTCCATAAGTAGTGAAGTCATCCATGTAGATTTCCATAATATCATGAGAAATGTCAGCAAAAATACTGATCACTGCCCTTTGAAATGTTGCCAGTGCATTACACAGTCCAAAAGGTAAGACAGAGTAGGAAAAAGTACCCCATGGACTGGTCAAAGTTTTTTTTTCTTGATCTTCAGGGGTGATTCTAATTTGATTATACCCACTATATCTATCCAAAAAGGAGAAATACTTTTTCCCAAACAATGAGTCCAGTACTTGGTGAACAAATGGCAATGTAAAGTGATCCTTTTTAGTTGTTGTGTTTAACTCCCTATAGTCTACACAAGCTCTCCATTTCCCACCTTTTTTAGGGACAACCACCAATGGAGATACCCACTATTGTCTAAAATGGGGTAGATAAAACTAGCATTAAACAATTTTTGGAGCTCAGTTTTAACTATTTCCCTGAGTGTTGGGTTTATCCTCCTTTGAGGCTGTCTAACAGGTAAACAATTTTCCTTAATGTAGATCCTATGAGTACAGAGTTGAGGATATATTCCTTTCATATCCCCATAATCCCATGCAAAAGCTTTGTATTTTTCTTGCAACATTGTGACTAGGGCAGCTTGTTGAGATTGGGAAAACTTATTATTGATATTCAGACAACAGCCTGGAGACACTTCTATTTGCTTGATAAGATCATTCATGGAAGCTACTAATAAAGGTGGTCTCTGTATTTCATATGGAAGAAAATTATGATAAACTGCAAGAGATTTAGGTGGCAGGCTCTCAGAATTCAGTTGCTACAGGAAACACTACTGAGGATAGCTATCTGCAGCAGACAGACTACTCAGATCAGGGTTGGATTGTAAAATGTGTAAAAGAAGGTCATCCTCACTCTGGAGCTGTGAAAATAGATTAGTTTGCATCATCATTAGGTGGGCCAATGAATTAACTTCTTTAATTTCCTCTCCTAAATCTAACCAAATTGGTTGAGACAAGTCTGGCCGAGGTTTGACAGGTGGATATAAATCCAATTTATTTCTCGACTGACCATAAAAAATGTCATATCTCCTAAATGACATCCTATAAAGGCATCAGCCGTAGCCAACCATGGTCTACCCAGGATAATAGGATATTCTCCCAAATTTTCCTTAGTGGAAAATATCGTGAAGTTTGTTGGGTATTCCCAAGACTCAAGGGTAACAATGATATATTTTACCACTCCATCAGGTTTTACTGCGAAACTATCAACAAGCTACATGATGGTAGGCATAGACTAAATTGTTAAGATTTTCAAAAACTTCATTGTATACTTGGTCATTACATTGATGGCTACACCAAGGTCAATCAAAACATGATTTACTACTTGGCCATTAATATCTATTTGTACCACATGACTCCCATGGTCAGTATATTTTGGAATGACTATCTTCCCCAACATAATATCTGCTAACTATCCTAGAATATGGATGGTTTGGGGATCTTTTTTCTCCCTTCTCAGTTTCTTTAAACAAGCCTCCTTAATGGATTTCCCATAAATTGGGACATCTTTAATGGCTTGAAAAAGAGGAATTTCAATGTGTACATTCTTTAGCTGATCCACGATATGAAAGGTGGACTCTTCCATAGACTTGGATGTAGTAATTTGCAATCTTTGAGGAATAGGCAGTTTGGCCTGATGCTGCAGGACAAGTTCCTTAGAAACAATATCTGATACAGGTATATTTTTTTAGGATCAGTATGTTGTTCAGAAGTAGAATCTAGAATCTTTGTAATTACAGGCAGTTGTGGAGCAGGGAGAGTGGTCCAAACCTGAGATGGATACCATGAATATTTATGGCATAAGTTGGATATTGATTGGCTTCTGCAAAATACATTGGTTGTTTTTGTTGTTGCTGCTTATTATTAGGATTTGGAAATGGTTGAGCAGGCATAGGCATTTATTTTGGGTGGCCAGTATTTGCTACAAGTGTTGCAGGAGGTGGCATGAGAGCTAGAGGTTGTGGCTACTAAGGCTACAAGGATCCAGAGGATTGGTTTTTCCATTGGTGTGGACTTCTCCATTGAGGATTCTGCTACCAGTTACCTGGGGTTGAGGTCCATTATCCATATGGCTGCTGCCAACCTCCTTGAGGAGGTTTCCATTGATAGTTAGGCCAGTGTGGTTGAGAAGTATTCCAAGGTGGTGTTGGGCCATATGTAGGTTGCCATTGGTTATTATAATTAGCATAAGGATTATGAAAAGTCAAAGGATCTTGAGGCATACCTTTTCTTTGAGCCCATGGTTGCCTTTGTGCGATGAAGAAACTTGGTCATCATCACTCTCTATCATCTTGAAATTATTAGGTAACTACTTAGCCTCTAGGTTAGCCACCATCTTACATCTATAGTCATGTTTCTTCTTTCTACAATGTGGATAAAACTTAGTCAAGATTGCTTCATCTTCCACATGTTTCTTCTGAGCTTGCATAGTATCTAACTATGTAGCCATATTGTTTATGATATCCTGCTTAAAATCAAACAACAAATTTGTGATCTCCATTTGTGAAACTCCAATAATAGAAGACTTTCCCACTGCAGCTTGATGACCTCTAACCTTCTTAGTATTTTCTTTAGATTATTTGAGACATATTTTCATGGTATCAACTGAAGGTAGTTGGGTTATATCACCTCCTCCCATCAGGTCCAGGGCAACTATACAGGTATCACTGATTCCCCTTAGAAAAAGTAGTTTCTGAGATTCTTCATTGAGAGTATGGTCTGAATTCTTTTTCAAGGAAAACAAGAATCTTGAGATATAGTCTGCCAGGCTTTCATCCTCCTTTTGTTGAATTCTGAATATATTATCCCCTTACTACCACTCTTACATTATTCCTTGTATTTCTCAAGAAATTTTGTTTGCATGGCTGCCCAACTATCAACAACACCTCTTCCCAAACTCATAAACCATCTAAGGGCTCCTTCCCTTAAAGTGGTAGGAAACAACTTCAACCTGTGAGCATCTGAAGTGTAGTCATAGCTGCGATAGAGGATATCAAACTCAAATAAGAAAGTTTATGGGTCCTTCGTAACTAGTCCATAGAACTTGGGAAGTAATGAGGAAGGAATATTTTTAAGGTTATCATTATATTTCTAGGAAATGATAGGAAACTCAAAAGTAGGAGGTCGATTAGGTGGATTTCGTGCCATATTTGCTTGCTGAAGTATCAGAGCAAATGGATTTTCTTTAGGTTCTTCGTCAGCTGGGTCAAACGAAAATTAAACAAATAGGTTTTCAGGGAGGAACCTTCCCAGAGCGTCTCTTTTTCTATGCATGCAATAGAATGAATGGTGAATTGAAGGAATTTGAAAATTCTTGAATAACATACTAAACTACTAGTAACAATGACTATGATAGGTTCTTAGCTTGACACCATCCCTGACAACGACACCAAAAAATTGTCGCACCCATAAAAGGATATAAAAATCATAGTAAATCCTAACCTGAGAATTGGAAATTCCAGTAGGTGACTAATATGTTCTTATGGTTGTTCATTTATTTTGTCAAACTAGGGAATGTATACTTGAAATGGAGCAGCACTGTATGTGCACTAAGAACTAGCCATAGTCACGATTTACCAGAAATAAATGTGTGAAAGGAATTCTACTTATGCTACAGGAATGTAATGTAGAGCCTTCTAAACTTAATCAAAGCATAAATCATAACGACTATAACTAAGAAAAAAACTATGAACTGGCCTTATGCGGCATGAACAAACACAGGGATGGATTCACGATGCTACAAGAACAATATAAGACTGAGTTTGTGTTGAAACTTTCCAGAATGAAATCTAACTTATGATTAACATGAAATAAACAACTAACTAACTAACTAACTATAGATACTTACTAAGTGGGCCCCCTTAGCAAGCATCAACTAATTATGCAAGGATTGAATTCAAAAATTCATCAACTTTTATTCATAAACTCAGAATGATATACATTGTTCTACTCATATGTAAACTAAAAAAAAATCTATCTCTTATCATAGTACTAACTCTTGCATATTCCGCTTCTTATTATCATACTAACTTTTACATGCTATGCTTGCTCACTCGCACAGGAGGAAAACTTATTTATAAGAAAATCAACTAATTAACTAACTTAACAGAGAAAGATGTGGACATAAGTACATCCTAAAACTGAGGAAAAAACTTCTCATAAATGAAAGTATATCCGTTCAACACGATCCTGAGAGAATTTAGCATTCCACTCTTTCTAGATTAAATGATCATTATAGTTTCTTCCCAACGACCCAGTCAGAGAGTCTTCGCTAGAACAACTTCCTCAACACCGTGCTACAAATGGACTTTACTGCAAGGCCAAAGTCTGTTGTGCTTGACTCGTTCATGCTCCCTTCAACAACCTACGATCCACACGACAAAAAAAGAAAAAGAAAGCATGCATGGAAAACAACACAATACATTCATTAATCATATATTAAATCTATTTCATCATTCAAAAACCATATGCATTATATTAGTCATTTGGGAAGTCAAACAGGGTAATAAATGAGACACATAGAGATGTAAAGTTGCAGGAATATAGGAATATGTAGCTACATGACACTACCCAATTTCAGATAAAAAGTCTTTAATCAAAGAGTTAAACAACCATTTAGCAACAAGAGTAAGGGTTTTAAAATACATCATAATATTTAAACTATGAGCATATTTTAGGCTCATCAATGATGATATGATGTGATTATGCAAATGTATGATTTATGCAAATATGATGATTTTGGAGATGCTAAGACTAACAAATCTTTATGATGATGATTATGCATGTGAGATGATATGCAAAATACTGATGGTTTTTGGATGCAAGATGAATGCACGATGGATGCATGATGGATGTATTGATGATGATGATGTTAGTGTGGAAATGAGATGATGACAAGAGGATCCCACAAGTCCATGATTTGATGAGACTTTATTAGAGATGATGATGATGATTTTCTTTCCAAGGATTGGAATTTTAAAAGGGCTACTTACTTTATGTTTGATAACACACATAGATACGATGCATCAAGGTATAAAGCACCAGGATGGCGTTGTACCTAGTGTGATGGAATTTGAATTGACAAGCAGATAGGAGTATTCTTGTTCACACTTGGCATACATAAACCTTGCTAGGACGTACCAAAAAAACAAGTATTCACCAAGTTATTTTACAAGAACGTCGAACAAGCACATCAGACAAAAGATAATGATCCTTGCCCCATTCCTATCTCTCTAAATCATTTGTTCAGATATCATCGAGAGGTCCTTCGAATGAGTGCAATAAGATAAATCAAAAGAATAGACCAAGTATACAAACAAGTCAATGTTCTTCATATCTCTAGCCAAAAGGGATTTGTTTTGATAGGATAAGAATCCAAAGTGATATCCTAAATGATACCCATTGTCAGAACGATATATCCTAGGACATGCATTGTATAGGATGATGATGAGTTGATAAGTTGATTGATAGGCTATTGATATAAGGTTGATTGACATGTTTGCGAATGATAAAGAGTTTGATTTTGTTTTAAATGTTTTTTGTTTGCTTTTTATTTTATGATTGAAGCTTTCTTTTGTTGTTTGTTATGATTGTTTCTGTTTTTGTTTCCAAAGGATGAAGGTGATGAATAGTTTATTATAGATGATTGATTATTGCGGGTGAAAGAGAAATGAGAAGGATGGATTTTTTCAAATATTTGGATGTTTTTTGACATTTTGAAATGTTTTGAGGCTATTTTTGGTGTTTTTGAGATTTTACAAATGTTTTGATTTTTGATTTTTCAAATGTTTTTGGATTTTGGATTTTTTTAAATGTTTTTGGATTTTGATGTTTTTTGAATGTTTTTTGGATTTTGTGTCTTAGGGGCTGATCAACCTTGCCTACATTTAAGCTTAGGGACAACGTAGTTTGGATTCCAATGTTTTTTATGTTTTCTAACTTTTACGAATGTTTTTGGATTTTTTGATTTTTTGGATGTTTTTGGACTTTTCTGATGTTTTGATGTTTCTGGATTTTTTTTATGTTTTGGATGTTTTCAAATTTTCTGATGTTTTGCATGATTTTGACAATTAGGATATGGACATGTGTGACGATATCAATTTTCTATTTGGGATTTTGTTGAAGACCAAGCTAAGGTTGATTGATTGAATCAATGGATTGATTATGATGATAACATTGTTGAGGATACACAACAATGTAATGATTGGATTGATCAAGATTGATGATGATAACACTGTTGAGGATGCATAATGATGGAAGGATAGTGTTAAGCAACACAAGGATATCCTGATGATGATTTTTTGATTGGATTTGATTGATCATGATTGATGAAGCCTGATTTGGAACAAAATATGTTCGAATGATTTGATGTGAT
Organism: Sequoia sempervirens; assembly: GCA_007258455.2. Taxonomy (NCBI): domain Eukaryota; kingdom Viridiplantae; phylum Streptophyta; class Pinopsida; order Cupressales; family Cupressaceae; genus Sequoia; species Sequoia sempervirens. The sequence goes on from VDFB02281492.1 coordinate 67,394,503, forward strand.
GTTGAAGGATGTGTTAGATGAAACTGATAGTGATTATTTGGTTTGATGAAAGATGAAAGATGAAGCTATGATAAAGAACGCCATCTTGTCAAACTATGCCATGGGCTAGTGATTTGGATTTTTGCTCACAAGTGGTGGACCAATTCAATTTCACATTTTCCAATGTTCAGATCACCACATAAGTTGGAGGATATAGATCAAGATTTATTCTCGAAGAAAGATGTACATATCTTCCCCTAGTGTCTAGCAATGTATGGGATGTGATGGATGGGTACTGGGATAGGTGTATGGATGGAGGAATTTATTATCTTGTGATAAGATAAGGTGTTCAGATAAATAATGCTCATTTGGATAATGCTTCATGGTACAAATAACACTGAGTAGGATAGGATCAATGAAAACAACCCATGTTAAGATGTTTACCATAAGAAAGTGTAAAGTGTGCCCCAAAAATTTTCAAGATCAAGATAACTTGGATGATGGATGAAAATGGATTGGATCAATGGTTTATGGATGAATGGATTTATTATGGATAAGATGGATGGGATGAGATTCTTTCACCCGAACTGGCACATGTAGATGCTCGATTCTACACATGATGCTTGTTTGTCAGGTTTTCATCATGGTACTTGCCCAAAGAGTCGCACATGCAGTTTTCACTAGAGGACAATTTTTTTTCTTTACTGTTTTCAATCTTTTTTTTGATTTTTTTGGATTTTCATACTTTTTTGATTTTTTTTTTAATTTTTCTGAAAGATTTTAAACTCATGCTGAATCATAAGGTGTTGCTGATGTAGATGCCTTTGTCATAATGTTCCATCAATATCCCGCTTCAAGAAGTTTCTTTGCTAAGATATGTGCAATTTAATGCAGCTTTTGGGATTCCTGATTTGCTTTGTCGATACTAGAGTTAACTTTGTCTATGTGTGTACATTGTGATAGAATGCCTTCAGAATCCTTATGATAAAGGGTTGTTTCCAATACATGGTCAATGTGAGAATTGGATATTATACATGGAGGCATGGATGGAGTGTATTTAGGGATCATAAAAAATGGATTGGTTGACAACTTGGAATCTTTGACTCTCCAAACTTGGGAAGACGAGCAATGATGGGTGGATACAAAAGTGTGCATGGAATTAGGATCAATTGCTTGATACACTTTGTATGTTGCTTGGAAAGCCTTCTTTTTCTTTTGTGGACATCTTTGATGGATACTTTTCCCTTTTCTATTTTTCCCCATAGTTTCTTTGACTGATGGAGTTTGATAGGGATAATATTTCTTTGTATTCTTTGGTATCCACTTGTATTTTATTTGTCCATTATGATTCTCAGATTCTTTTTCTTTGATAACATTCCTTATGCTTTCATTCAATTCTTTCTTTTGACGTTGGCCCTGATTCGTGGATGGGGTGATGGGTGGATGAAGATTCATGACGTGGTTGGTTGTAGTATTGACACTGGTTTCATCATAAGGATTCTTCATGCTTCCTATGTTGACATTTGTTGGAGACATAGTTGCCCCCAGTATGCTGGTAGTAGTACCTTCATGCTTTAATTATGCCTGTTCTGAGAGCCCTTTTTAAGTAAACATGCTCTGACAAATGACCATTGTAGATGATGTTATTGGAATTTGCTGCTCTACTGACTTTAGAATATCCTATTCTCTCTTTCATGTTTCCTTGAGTTGATACTACTGGATATCTTCATACACGATATCCTCAGTATGAATTTGGTATTTGTTTGATCCTAATGTTGTCAATTCAATAACTTACTCTTTTTGTGTAATAATGTTAGGAGTAAAATAATCTTGTTCTGAATGAAGATTATTTGTGTCGATCCATAGAAAGCATCGCATGGGTAGATGGGGGTGTATGTGCTAGATGGATATGATTATCTTGCATAGATAAGAGAGTGTCCATTAGATTATTGTAGTATCTTGAAGACACAAATTCTTGATCTTGAATGACTTCGGGGTTGCTTTCAACATGCTTTGGATCAAGTTCTTGACATGGATTAGTTTCAAAGGATGGATTTCTTACAAAGGGTTCTTGGACATCATCATTAAGCATGGTAAGTGGTTCAATATCCTCAAGTGTCGAGTTCATGATTCTTTTAGCATATGTAACCATTAGGTCAAAGGGGGTCAACATGTCTTGAAAAGGACCATTGCTAGACCTTGGTGAAAGATGTTGATCATTCTTTGGGATGAATTCTTGAGATATGTACTCTAAGTTATCAGGCGATGTATAGACATTTTCAACATGATCATAGGTCAATGGATCATGCATTATGTCAATAGGATCAAATAATCCTAACACTCGAAATAGATCACTAAAAAGTGGCTCTTGATGTATGATGAGTTGATCATTGGATGGTGTAGAAACATCTTAAATATGCTCCTTAATTGAGAGATTTTGAACATTGTTCTCAACAATTGTGGCAAAGAGATTGTGAATTTCTTCAACCATGGGGTCAAGTGATGTTGATATTTCTTGAATTGGATTATTGTTGGGTTTTGTCGGTGGATTTTGATCATGATTAAGAAGTGACTCTTGACATATGTTGATTTGATCATTGGATGAAGTAGACACAACTTCAAGGTGCTCAATGATCGATTGATCTTGATCCTTGTTCTCAACAGTTGTCTTTTTTTTGTGTTTGTGCTTGTGTTTGTTGGGTAGCTTGAGAGGCTTGTTGCACTTGTTGAGCTTGTGTTTCTTGTCACGTGGCTAGATATTGTTTGATGGTCTTTTGGTAGGCTTGGTGAGATTTTAGTGCAATATCATATAGTCTTGTTGCGTTTAGTTTTGGTGGTAGTGGTGGTGGATTCAAAATTGTGTTGGATGTAGTGATGAGTTGCTGAGATATGTTTGGAGTGATTGTGAGTTTTTAAGATGTGATGGGCATGATAGTGGTGGTTGGAGTGATCGAGGTGATAGGCCCTTGGGAGACCTTATTTTGATTTTTTTGGATTGATGTTGTGTGATTGGATATCATCTGTTGGTGCAATGTCAATGGTATATTCAAAGGATTTGATGTGATGGCTTGATTGGTGTTAGGTGGATTGATTTGGATGGAGTCATTGGTGCTAGGTAAAGGGGGAATCCCTAAACCAAGGAATAATGTTGATATGGGTAATGGTGGTGGAGATGTCTCTTGGCGTAATGACTCAACTATTTTGGTAAGTTTAGCAATTTGATCTCGCCAAATTTGATCTTGATTTTGATCTTGACTCGCTTGATATAGTTGATTTGGTTTTTGTTCAAATAGATTTGGGATGCATACTTGTGGTTTTAGAGTGGGATCACAGATAAATTGATTTTGGACATTGTTTTGATTTGGGATGATGTTCAAATTTGGCATGATATGTTGAAATTGACCATTGTTGATGTTTGGAATATTCGTATGATTTGATAATGTATCCATCCCAAAGTTTGCTAGATTCATGTTTGGAAAAATTGTACTTGGTACATTCTCCTTTGGCATGTATGGATTTTATGGGATGACATTGTTCATTTGAAGGCTCATGCATTGATTGTTCATTTGGTGGATTTGTAGGTTTGGATTTAGATCTACGATCAGGAAATGTGTTTCAATATTTGATTTGGGCATACTCACACTTGTTATGCCATTGACATTTGTCAAAGGTAATGATCCCATGTACAGTTTGTATAGATGTGAGATTTGATAATCAATCGGTGTTGTAAGGCTTTGATAACTTAGTTCATTTGGATTACTCATGATGTATGGATCGAGTTTATATTCCATGTTCCTCTTGTGTTTTGACCTTGTTGCAAAAGTGACCTCTAAGGTTCTTAGGATTAATGATGAGATGGAGGATTAAAAGGGGGTGAATGATATGGGTGTTGAACGTTTAGGAACTTTGGATCAATACTAGACTTAGGGTTTTATTTTGATGGGTTGATTTGGATAATGAACTTGCAAAACCCTAGGATGTTAGATGTTATCTTAGGATGAATTTTTTCAAAGGATTGCTGATTTAATTAAATGTATGAGAAAGGATGCATTCCCATACACCTAACTAAACAAGGCAATTTTGATTTTGATGATTTACCCAAGTCTAAAATGATGTTCCCAAAGCTCTAAAGTCAAAATGTTGATTTTAATAAATCAATAAATGGATTTATTTTTACAAGTGGGATTATCTAGATGATGTGACATGCATTAGATTAGATTTAATCAGGATTAATTAGCTAGGATGATGATTAGGTGAGTTTGACCAATTTGACTTAAATATTTCATTTATTGAAATTAGAAAAGGATGGAAAATGACTTTTGATATTTTAATTAAATAAAGTTTGATTTATTTAATTAAAGGATGATGTGAGCCTTTGATTTATTTAAATGAATAACCTTAGGACTAAAGACCTAATTTATCTGATGAATGGATTTGTTGCATTTGATATATTCAATGAGCGGATGAATATGCATAATGCTAATTTTGCGTGCCTACAATATACAACATGAATGAGGAAGGAGGGGACACAATTCAAGCTATTATATATTGGTGGGAAATCACACTTAAATAAATAGGAAACTTTAGTCTCATTTCTAATAAATAAATCTTAAATTTGAACACCATATTGCTTTTTTTATGGTTTTCCCTTGAAACAAATGGAAGACCTTGAAATAAGGAAGAAAATATAACTAAAATTGAATTTTTATTTTTATAAAATAGTTACTATTATAAAAGAACATGTTTAAATATGTCCTCCTATAGATCAAATTTATCATTGAATAGAAATACATATAGAAAAGTTCTATATAGAATGCATTTGTAGCATATAAGCAATAATTTATATGGAAAACAACCTTACACATTTTTGGGAGGTAGAGAAGTAAAAACATTCTAGAATGATGAACAATCGATTCTTATTGTTCTCTCTAAGTTATGTTCTTAATATTCAATATTTTTTTTTACCATATCATATCTTGGCGTAAATGTCCTTTTGACTCCTATCAAGTTATTTGAGAGGAATAAAATGGATCCTCATCTCTAACACAAATGTTCGTCAATAATATATTAGTAGAGTTTGAAACTTTGTGTCAAGGAAACACAACACTATAAGTGAGCCATCACATTATGTTGATACTTATATCTTTTTTTATTATTTAATAATAAGTTTTTTTCATAATATTTTATAATTTACCTTTAGATTTAAAGACCACATGTTTGAAAAAATAATTTTTTCTATGTTTAAGTTTAAAGTTTGAAAAAAAAAAAATCTTAATTATAATTTTAAAATTTTATGAAAATATTTTCAAAATAAATTAAAATACACTTTTATCTTATTATTTAATTAATAAAAATAGTTGCATTTCCCTTAAAAATTATTTTTCTTAATATTTTAGACATTTCATGGTCAAAAATTTGAGAAAAATTTGCATTGGAATGAAACTGAATATGCGTTCAATGTCAACAAAGGACCAAATAAAAGCTAAAACCCCCATTCTGTGGAAGCTTGTTCCGCACCTAAGCTAGAAATTTCCACCCTTAAAACCAGAATTGTTGTTAAGAATCTACCAGGTAAAAATCTTGTGTCGTACTCTCAAAACTCTCCTAATTCTGAGGATTATGGTGCTAACAATACTCCATCTTATGCTGCCCTGTTGTTGGATAGATATGCCAGAATTGGTTCCCCTGTTACCCTCGACCCTGCTAAAACTTGCTTCATCCTAGAAAGGGAACCTATTGTGGATGTCTTGGGTCTAGCCAGGATTAATGCTGCTGATCATATCATAATTTTTGAATGGCTCTTTCATGAAATCAATGAGCTAAAAAGTAAAAAAAAATTGGCCATTCAAAATAAACTGGAAGAAATGGGAGCCACGGTTATGGTGCTTTGAAAGAAAGAGTGGAGCAAAAAGATCATGGTGCGAGTAAAGAAACCCAAAATCAAGCAGGCATGGACAAAAGGGTTGAATTTGAGTTGGATAAAATGAAAAATATTGTTAAAATTATAGCTGAGCAGAACAATAGGATGGCAAGACACAATGCCATCATCATCAATGCCATGACTGAAAAATTGGACAAAGCCCAACAAGGGTCTTTGGTGGTTGACCTAGAAGAGGTCAATGATAAAAACTAGGATGAGGAGGTTGGTATTTCAAAGAGAACTAGGGCTAATTTGAAGAGGAATATTCCTCCTATGCTATAGATGATTCAAACCTTCAAGAAGGGTGTTCAAGAAATGCAAAACCTGGAGGTTGAAACCGAGTCTATTCTGAATACTCTGGGTTAGTTGCGGCTCATCTTTTTGTTGGATTTTTGGCTAGTTTTTTTGTTTGACCCTCCTGGTCTTTTGTGGGTGGCTGCTACTTTTTCTGGTTTTTTTTTTGTGTAGCCTATTTTTTCTATTGGACTTTTGAGTCCTTTCTCTTTTGTTGTAAACTTGGTGGTTTCTGGTCCTTGTTAAATCCATTTTACCCTTTATAAAAAATAAAGGACCAAATCAAATGATGTTGAAAAATGACCTCATTGAAACTCTAATCAATTGCAAACAATTAGAATAAAAATATCAATAGATATTTAAAAAATAAATAGTCTATCAAACAATATTTCATCAATTGTAGGCAATCTAGTAACTTAAAATAAAGTCAACCATAGAAAATTGTAAGCAACATGAATGAGCAGGGAGGGGCCACATTTCAAGATTTTCTAGTGGGTGATCACACTTAATTAAAAAGAAGAATTGAGCCCCAATTATAATAAATAAATCTCATAATAGAACACCATATTGTTTTTTTTGTAGTTCACTGCAAAAATAAATGTTATGCCTTGAAATAACTAGAGAAAAAATTATTAAAATCAAAGTTTGATTATATATAATAGTTATTATTATAAAAAAATAGGTTTAAATCTATCCTCCTATGGATCAAATTTATCATTTAATATAAATACATATTGAAATTTTTTGTATAAAATGTATTCATAAAATATAAGCAATTGATGGAGAGCTTTTTCTTTTACATGCTAGTGATGGAGGACATCTCACAATTTGAGAGGAAAAAAATTTATGTGTTAGATTTGAATGGATTTTCAAAATACACATTTTTAAATTGAACTAAATTTATGTTGTGAGAATTGAACCATAGATTTTTGGCACCATATATCTTTCTAGCACTTCTAGGGTTTTCACCTAAAAGGAGAAAGTAGGGTAAAGAGCTCTAGCTAGGTTCACTCAAATTATGCAATGTATTAGGTTATTAAGGCTAAATTAGATTATCTAAATGAAACTAAGGTAAGAAATTGATTAATTAAAGTATGTAAACATAAGAAATATGCAATGTTTGAAAACACATTGTGTAATGTAAGAACACTTGGAAATGAATAGAAAATTGTAACAAAAATAAAAAAAAACTAAAGGTGTACACTTGGAATGTGGATGAAGACTAGAAATGACATTTAAAATGCTATTAATGCTATTTTCTAGGCTTGGAGGGACTCATTCGCTATTTTGGGCGAATCAGTCCCAGTTCTGCAAAACTAAGCCAAAACCTGTTTCTAATAAAAGGGTACTTAAAAATGCAGAAAACTCAAGATTGGCCTTGGATTTAGACTCATTCACCACTCATGGTGAATTAGTCCACTTTTGAATTTCTATATTTTGAAAAGTGGAATCTGAAGCTTTTGATCTACACTTTGACTTCCTATAGGTGTCCACTTTCGAAACTCTAACTTATAGGTTTGAAAATAAGTTTTTGTTGATATTTTGACTTGTTGAATGAGAAGAAGACTTTCAAAACCTTGCAACTTTATCTTCAATTTTTTCCAAGCTTCTAAGAGTCCTAAATATGTAAACAAACAAGACAAGAGAGAGAGATGTTGAATGTTAGGGCATGAGGATTTTCCTTGGTGAAAACCTTTTTGGTCATTAAACCAAAATGATGAAAGAATGAAATGAAACATAAAAAATGTAGTTTATTACCTTTCCATGATGTTTGATCTTGAAATTTTACAATGAAACATGAAGGATTTTCCCTTGAATGTCTGAAAAATTGATATCTTGATGACTTGAAATGAAGAAACCCTAAGTTGCTTGACTTGAGATTGAAGATTGGTGGATGAATAATGAAGAATGAATGTGAAAATGAGTTAAAATAGTTCTATTTATATACATTTCACCTTATTTTCCTATTAATACCTCATCACAGGCCGACATGAAGAAATTATAAACTTAACTTTCCCTTTTTTCCGCTCAAACATCAAAATTTGGCCAAATGGGACTCATTCACCACACATGATGAATGGGTCCCACCTAGATGGAACTGATTTTCCATGCATGGTGAATGGGTCCTACAGGGGCCAATTTGACAACTAAGATGCCAGGAGATAAGAAAATAAGGTTTAAATTTCAACTTTGCAAGGTATTTGATCAATTTAAGCCTTAGGATGCACAATATGGGTTAATATGGCCTATTAGTGATGATGTAAAGATCAATTAGGGCTTGGTACAAAGAATTCAATGTGAAAGTATGATTAAGTACACTTTACAACACTAAAATGAGGTCCACATAGCCTAGGAAGGCACAAGAACCAATGTGAATGTGCAGGACACATTACAACACTAGTTTAACATTAAGTTAATCCAAACCCTTCTAGATTGATGTGATAATGCATTTAAATACATTTTATAATCTTGAATTAAGGGAAAATGGGTTCATTAAGTCTAGAAGAGTGTGAAAGTCCTTTATAACACTTTACAAGACATCGTTAAAAGCATATTATTTAGTTTGCAAGGGTCTAATACCTAGTGTGGATGCATAAATTGCCTCAAAACACCTGAATCAAGGCCTCATTAAGTCTAGTTATCATGAATTATTCCCAAGTCAAGCAAGAGGCCCCTTTTTTTTATGTCACAAGAAGTTATACAAATTAATGGAAAAAAAAATTGATCACTTAAAGATTAAACAAGTTATATTGATACAATAACAACATTGCTTGAATGGTGAATTTTCTTTTTCTATAAATAGTAAACATAGGTGTTGGAAAGGTAGCTTTCAAAGCATTTGAAACTTTAATAAAAATTATTTATATAGATAATGATGATATTTATTATATGAACTACTAATTTTGGGATTTTGTTTGTTATTCTCTTCACCTTCATGGAAAATCAATGTGTAAGTAATGATTTATAAAAATACTCTCACCATCAAATTTTTTTTATTCTTTCTGTACAATAGAGCACTTGAATACGAATGCATTTTTAGAGGCTCAACATCTCTCTACCTCTAGAGTTCCTTTGATTAATTATAGAAATGAATGAATGAAAAAATATAATTGCAAGTTAACAAAGAAATCTGATGTGCTAAATGATCTACACATTTTCCTAATATATTGTTCACGCAAGTAAACCTAAATCACATCTAAAGTTTTTATTTGCAAGTTTATTTTCTCTAGTATTATCTAGTCAAGTTCTACCTTTAATCTCAAACCAAATAAATATTGTTATCTAAATAATTATGCATTGGACTTAATTAAAGAGTTGATTGATGGTTGAAAGAATAACTATTTCTTCTTTGTTAAACAAATATCCTATAAAGGTCATACATCATAACATTCCATAGGAGGTATGGAAAAAAGGTAAATGGTGTGAAGAGAACCTTAGAGTGTTAGGGTGTGTATCATATACATTTGTGTCAATTGATAAAAAAAAAAAATTGATGAAAAAGGTGAAAAGTGCATCTATGTAGGTTACAAATAAGAGTCCAAGGAATGTAAACCATATGACCCTATCACTAAGAAAATAGTGATCTACAAAGATGTAGAATTCATATAAAATGATTCATGGGATGGGATATTGGATATCTCTTCAATTATTTTGGTAATGGTGTTTATTGATTATAGAAAAGAATAAAAAGAAGAATGAAAAATTCCATCTATAACTAGTATAGAGCACAATATACAATTTCAAAGATCACCTTAAAAATTTGTAGAGTCTTCTAGACACTTTTGGAATCTATAATTTTTTTTTCACAATCCACCAAACAACTTCAAAGAATTCCTATGAAGTTAAATAGCTCCAATAGTGACATCTCAAATCCCTCTATTTCCTCCTTAATGCAAAAAAGATAATAATCTTAAGATATATCTATCAAAATGAAGGGTAAGATGATAATTTATATGAAAAATTTAATTTTAAATTACTTTTTTATAATGATACATATTTTTTTGAAGAAATTGTAACATAATAAAAAGGGTTGGATGTGATGGATGAGGAAATAGATACAACATAGATAAGTAGAAAATGGAAGCTAAATTATTAACTTCTAGATAAACAAATTGGATTCAAGTGGATCTATAAGGCCAAGAGAAAGGTTGAAGGAAGAATATAAAGGAAGAAACCAAGACTAGTTGTTAAGACATATAGATCATAGATTTAAAGAGACTATGATGATAGATACACTCTATTTACATGGATGGATATTATGTAGGAAGTCTTAGAAATAGTAGCCTAACATATGTAAGGCCCAAACTTTTTTGTGTCTATACTTTCTATTTCCTTCACCAATAGTTTTTCTTTGTTGTAATTATATTTAATCAAATTAATATATGAGGAAAATAAGTTGGTCTAGTTAAGTGATGAAACCAAAGTTATTTTACTCAAGTTAGATTTGTTAGCTCATCCAATTCATACATCCTAAAAGTTCTCTTTTAATTATACCAATTTTTTGATATTCTAATTGGGTTGGAAATGTTCAATCTTTTACTGTTGTAATTCCAAGGATTATTTGGGTTATCCTATATTTCATATTTGGGTAATCAATGTATGTTTTGATAATATGAACTTTAGATAATCAATTAAACTAGTTTTTTTTGTAATTAATGAATGTTTATATAATGGATTATTTAAGAGATTGCTATGAGATGTGTAAATGAAATTCATAATGTTATTTTTGAGGTTGAATAAATTATAATTTGGAAATTAACTATATGATGAATGTTCATATATTATATTAATCATTTCATAAGTTGCATCAGTTATAAAAAGAACATACTAATGGGTGCAATTGAGTGTACATGAAACCTATGGCTAATAGGAGTTTGGAGGTCACTTGGAAACCCCTAATGTGAATGACAAGTCAAACATGTCCCTACCCTATATAGAGAGGCTATTATCTTCCATGTCATGTAATTTGTCTTCTAATGTAGAAATGGTATTTTTAGGTTTGAATTCTTTTGTACTTGGTGTGTATCAAACTTATATATGACGTTAAAGTGAATGTTTCAAAAAGGGATATGCCAAAGTTAGTTTTAGGTTTATTTTTTGGAATTGTTTTTAAATTGATTTTAATTAATATTTCTTACATATGTTATTAATTTTCAAGTCCCAAGTCATGTGACTTGGTGTTGTGAAAACTTAAGGGTGTGAATCCTAGCCTTTAGTTAAGTTTAAGGATTCCAAATAGGAAAGAAATAAATGTGATGAAATTTCAACTATTACCCATTGGTAGTGTGGTCCCATAAAATCATCACACACATTTTGTGTGCCCAAGTTTGTTATTGGTCTCTATTAAGGTGACAAGTGTCACCTTCAAACTTGGATAGGAGGATATTAGGGTTTTACATAATCTTCTTTATTTTGGGTATATGGGGAACCTTATTCTTGTATCTTTGAGAATTTTTGAGGAAATCTTGTTTGTGGGGAGGAAGAAATCTTGTAAGAGGATTTGCATTTCTATTTTAAATGGACTCTTCATCAATTTTTTTGTAAGCTTATAGAGGTATATTTATTGTTGTTATTATTTATGTTTGTATAGGGTATAAAATGTATTGTATTAGAGTTCCTATGTTCTAATTAGTTGTTTATGGGGGATTTCCATTAATATTTCCTAAATTATTTCGATAGTGTCTTGTGATGGAGAGAGAGAGAGAGAGAGAGAGAGAGAGAGAGTAATAAAAATGATAAAAAAACTCTTTTTGTTGACACACACAACTTGCACACCTTTCATTCAATTTTACATTATACAATCAATTACTTATTTAATCTAAAAATATCTTTTTGAATTAAAGTAAAATTTAAAATAATACCAAAAATTAATAGTTATAGTGTATAAAAATGCATCCCTTTATATTTTCACACTTCTTTGGGTCCTTGTTAAAATTAGGTTCATTTATGCCTTATTTGGTTCTATTTTGCATCCGCAAGCCTAATTAAATGCATTTTTTTGAGGCTACTCCTAACATTTAACAAATAGAAAATCATAATTGAGTGTTTAAGTTTATTTTTTCTAGATCTCAAGATCTGGGATGCATATGCCACCTTGGGCATATGGGTCCCACCTAGGTTTGAGGACTTGATTTTAAATGTTGCATTGAACTAAACACTACTAGGAGTTTTTTTTCCAGGTTTAAGTGACTAAGACTCATATGCACCTCTAGGTGATTTAGTCTCATTTCAGACTTAAAAATACATTTTACAACATTAAAAAATCCATTTATGTGGTTTTGATTTCTATTGTAAGATATTTGATTCAGTTTACTAATTTTTGGTTTTATTCATTTCATTAAATCTAGCTTAATTGTGTTCATTTTAAGTGCATGTTTCAATTGTGGATAGAATTATATTACTTCAATTTGTAATTTCTAGCATTATTTCATAGTCTAATAACATTAGATTACATTTGGAATTCATTAGTAAATTAAAAAAAAAAAATCAAACACATCACAAAAAACAAAACAAAAACTAAATGATGAATCTTGAACCCTTTAGTTGCAATGAATTTGACATGTTAGAAAAAGCCCTTGAGGACTTCATCTCACCTAGATCATCCATTAAATATTTGAAACAAGATGATACAAACATGAAAAATCATGATAATCATATTTTTTTCTCTCGATATCTCTACTCTCGATGATGAATGCACCTTGGTGAAAGAAGATACAGTCATTGAGAATCATGAAATTCTTATTTTCCCTTCTCCTCCTCTCCCTTGGGAATATTTTATGACACATGAAGATGAGATCATTGTCACTTCTTTACCTAGTCTACATTCATCTCCCAACACCTCCCCTACTTGTGAGAATGCTTTAGTGAAAGAGGGGACAATCGTGAATGATCATGAAAAACACATTTATGTGGATGATATATTGATATTAAGAGATTCAATGACTGAGAACTATGAAAATCACATCTCTCCTACTTGGGAAGATATTATAGGAAATGAGGATGTAATTGTAGATAGCCATGAAAATCAATCTTTCCCTTCTCTTAATATCTCTTTTAGATATGAGGAAGATAGTTTGGTGTTAGAAGATACACTTATTGATTGTCATGAGAATTGTGTTTCTCCCTTTCCTAATGCACCTACCAGTTGGGAAGAGATATTTAAATAAAAAATTCTAATAATTTGTAACTGTGAAACTCATATTTGTTCTTCTCTTGAGGACTCCCTTGTTTGTGATGAAGCCACCTTTCAAAATCTAACCATGGATTGTGATGAAACTCTTGTTTACTACTCTCCTAGAATCTTTCCTACTAGGGTAGATACTATGGCACAAGAGAATGCAACCTTAGAGAACAAGGATGAAATTATGGACAATAATCTTGGTCCTCTCCTAATATCTCTCTTATTAGTGAAGAAGATATTGTGGTGTTTAGAAGATCCAATTTATGAGAATCGTGAGAATCTTAATGAAAACATTATTGAAAAAGAGAATATCATCATTGATAATCAAGAAAATACAACCATCGATAACTCCCTTCTGACAAAATTATTTTAGAATAACCAAAATTTGAATTCCATGAACATCTAGTTTGTAGCTCTCCTAAAATATCTCCTACTGGGAAGGTATCATAGTGCAAGAAAATGAAATCATTGACATATTTCTTTCAAAAAATAGTAATATGGCTTCCTTAGATGAATATGATGAAGTGAAATTAGACTCCTCTTCACTAAGAGATCATGAAAATAAGGATAAATATTTTGAGTTTATGTGGATTACATATCGCTTGACACCAACTACACATGCAAAACTCATACAAGAAAAAGAAAATGAAAAGCGTATTGAAGAAGTCACAAAGTTATTCGACAAAACCTGGGAAGTATTTGATTTCATACCTATGTTCATAGGAGAACACAAGATAATAACAAAATAATACAAAAAGGAAAAAGAAAAATTGGTAATGTCAGTAAAAAAATTAAAGCATCAACTTGAAGCACTTTAGAATAAGTGACAAATTACACAACAAACATTGATGAACTTAACTAAAAACAACCACAAAATCTAAAAGAAGTGAAAAATATTTATATAAGAGGTTAAGAACTTATGAAACAACTTGGGTATAGTGGAAAATGATATGGTGCTAGATAACAAGGTATTCATGTCCCTATAGAGCCTAAAATGTAAGAAATGAATAATGGTATTGGTTATTGTCCCTCTTAAGAAATAAAAAAATTATTCACTTAATGTCAACACTCTTATGAAAGATTCTTCTAAGAAAAATTCATCTTCGGTGCATCCTAAGTAATAGATATCTCATTAGATTTGCATCAAGTTGATACTTTTTTTACTCATCATAATCAATAATCATAGTTTCTGCTCCTTTCAATATAATAGTTGTAGGATCATAGCATACTCACTATTACATGTTTTACACTCATTGCAAAATAAATTCCTTTTCCAAGGAGCATCATATCATCATCCATTCTCGGCTCACCCTTGTCTTGCACTAAGTGGGGCTAAGGGGTAGGTTAGCCTTGTCATGTTATGACACTTTTTGTTATCCATTTTGGCTAGTTGACTTCCTTCCATATATACATAAAAGAAAGCTTGGGATGTGTACGACATGCCTTAAGTTGGCTCACCTGTGGCATACTTTTTTGAGCATTTCATTTTGAGGGCAACCCCTTATCATGACATAGCTTTATTTGGAGAAATATGACTTGGCATAGTTCTTTCTATGTAAGCTATCATGCTATCTTTATTACTAGCATTTATATTATTTTATACTTTAAAGTAATTTCTCACAACATGGTGTTTAGAAATTTATTTAAAGTGGGGGCATACATTGCCATTATTCTTTTGCATTTTTACAACTCATGCTTCGTCGTGTAGTCTTCTTAGTTCATGTTATGTGTCTTTGGATTTGTGGTGACATTGTATGTGATGTCCTTTAAAAGTGCGATCTCTCTTAGCATATTATATTCCTCTTAGTGGCTTGATGTGACACACTGCATCTCCTAAGTTGTGAATATTCTATTCTTCTAGTGGTCCTCTCTTCGATACATTAGGAACATTGTTCCATAAGTTAGGACCTTACATGAACTAAGAAAAACTTATTTGAATGAACCTTACACTATTTTTCATTTAAAGCATCTGTTCTATGGACACCTTGCATAATGTGCACTTTTCTTACTTATGGTGCCATTCTATTTGTTCATTGGTGTCAAGCATACAATGATTTTCTTGACTCATGAATCTTGTTGTTCATGTTGTGTGGTGCCTTATCAAAGTTATCAGGAGGTATAGATTTTGTATGGTTACTATATGGGATTTGAAATTAGGCATGACAATCCCATTGTAGACATGCAAAATTAACATTCTGCATTTGATCAGGTTCATTCATCAACAGAACTAGATTTCACATTAGGTCCATTCATTGATTGATCATATTCACCTTCATTCATTTACTAGGTAATTTCATTAATTCCCATCTCCTAAGGTCATTCATTCAAAATTAAATAAAACATTATCATCAACCTTTTAATAAATCAAACATCCATTTAAATCAAATCCAAAATCATATTCCATCATTTTTTGATTTAAATAAATCAAATATCAAAGTCCTAAAAGTCAAACTCACCTAATCATCATTAAACTAACATAATAATCATTTATTTAATCTAGAACCATGATTAAATACTAATCTCACCCACTTGCATTCTCTAGATATCTCCACTTGTACAAATAAATCAATTTATTGATTTATTAAAAAACCCTCATTTTCACTCAACATGGCATTTATTGCCCTTTTTCTTGTCCCCCTCTCTAAATTTATTGCAAAATTTAAATTCAAATTGTCCCTCTCATGAGCACTCATCCCAAATCTTGCACATCCATTGGCCTATCACCACTTGACAAGTGTCCTCTTCTCATTAGTGGATCTTTAGTCCCACATTCACCCTCTTGGCCAATCTCTCATCAAGAAAATCTATAAAAGAAGGAATTATTCCTCATTCATCCATCCACAACTTTTATGCAAGGTTACTCTCTTGATTTGAAAACTCATCTTGCTCATCATCTCCATTTGCATTTCATCATTTTGGCTTCTTAGCAAGGGTTGGGAAAGGGTCACTATCACATGTGACACCAATCCAATATGGAATGGGTACAAAATCAAATGAAGGAAAGCAAAGGTACAATGAACAACAAAGGTACAAAGGAAAAACAAAGGAGCACTAGGAAAAGCGAGGGTGAAAGTCAACAAAGGTACAAAAGCATAATGAAAGGAAAAGTGAAAGGAAAAGGTACAAAAGCAAGAAAAGGTACAAAGGAAAGCAAAAGGAAAGCAAGCAAAGGTACAAAGGTGAAAGTCAAGAAAAGAAACAAAAGCAAGATTGGAGTTAAGGAATTGGGCATCGAACTTGAGATCCGCAAAGCATTTTTTAATGCTTGGAGCTTTCATTTTATGCTTTAATTTGTTGTTTTAGATTAACTCACTTTTTTTTGGGTTTTAAAAATGAACAAAAGCTTTCAATTTTCAAAGGGCTTAAAATGAATCTTAGGACAAACACAATAAATTTTGTTTAAGGTTAAGAATGGAACAATCAAAACCCACACTTCATCTTGGTGCTTAAAACGAACTCACAATTGCTTTGGAAGGATAAAATGAATGTGTGTTTGCTTTGTTTTATGGTTTCTTACTTAAACCAAAGTCATTGAAAAGGACGTATGCACTTCTTTTGTGCTTCCAAGCGATCTTGAGAATCAAAAGGCCTTTTTGGTGATTTTGGCATAAGATAAAGTGATCACCTCCACACTTCGATTTGGACTTAAAAATTGAACATCTTGTGCAAGTGTGAGTAGAAAATTTTCACGTATATTCTCTTTCTTTGTGCCGTCAAAGATTAATTGAGTTACGGATTGTGTCTTTGCTTGCTTTTGTTTATCCTAGAGGGCCCTCCTTGGGGAAAATGTACTCACCCAAGGGAATGGCTCAACCGGTAACACTCTAAAGCCAAGAGTATTTTCAGCCAGGATATAAATATGGATATTGGAAGAAACGTCAATATAATGTGGTTGATTCTGACAAGATGGATCTGAAAGGGGACTCTTGCCGTATGGGTCAATCTCCTTGAATGGAAAGTCCTTACTAGAACCCATGTGCTAGAATTTTCCAAAATCCTTAATCTATTTTTTGGTGCAAGAATGGTCATTCTGAAGCTGCCCCACATTTTTATGGTCTTTCGTAGAAATGGAAAGCATGCCATGGGAGTTTTATTAGTGTTGATGCTTGGCTACCCTGATTGATGTTAATGAGCTCTGGAGGGGAGCCAGTGGGGTCAAGCATCTAACCATTCACTAAAGATAAGCATAGCTAGACTTGTCCAAGTGGGGCCTCAAAAAATATTGTCTTACACATCCACAGGGTTTGTTCTTGGTTAGAAAACACAATGCTTTATTTGAAAACATTTTGCAAACAAACATTCAACATGATTCTCAAGATTTCACACCCTTTAGGAGGAAAATACCATTGACCAAATTCTTGTGTTATTGCTTGCCCTTGGGATTACATCATTAGAGGTTCCTAAACACTTCAGTTTACATCTCAATTTGCCTCCTAAAGTTAAACAATAGGTAATCCTTGCCTTAAATTTACCAAATTTTTGCATAATATACCTTGTGAAATGAAACGAAGTTGAGACATTGAACATTCAGTTTGAAAACTAATCAAGGGTGTGTTTGTGGTAAAAATAATACATTAAGCAAAGATTAAAAATAGTTGGACCCCACACATGTGTCTCCAATGATTTCATGAAAAGTCAAGATCAAGAAACCAAAGGTGAAAGCCCTTAGTTTGATAGCTCGTCAAGAACGTATTTCTATATTATACAAAGTTAAACAAAGATTGCTTTTCAAATTTTACAAGAAGGCTTCAAGGAACAATCCTGGTTTGTACTCATTCTACTATTTTCAAAACCCAAATATTTTTAGAGAGTTTGAACATCTTGTTTAGAGAAAGCTTGTTCTTCAATACCTAGGTCTAGGCAAATGAAGTGTCCTTTTTAGGTTCATCTTAGGATCAAAGAAAAATCAAATACCTTTTCATCCATACTTCAAAACATCAAAACAACATCTCACAAATCACCTTTTGGAAAAATATTGAAATCATCCTTACTACTAGGCTTTGTGGGAAAATCAAAAAAATCATCCAAAACATTGAGACCATATCCTTGAAAACATTACCAAAATCACCTTTGGATAGGAATGTGTGAATGCATCCTTTTGCATATCCTTAGTCAAAGTTATCCAAATCATATTTGCCTAGCTTAGTATATGTAGATGAATCCTTCTCCATATGCTTAAGCAAAAGCTATCATCTTATTTGAATAGGTGTGGGTAGATGCATCCTTCTCCTCACACATTTTCAAATAGTCATCCTTTGAACGAATCCATCCCTTAGATCATTATCAAACATCTTAGGGTTCGTTTGTTCAAAAAATCAAAACAAAGTCACAATCAAAGTCAAGGACAAAATTCCAAATCCGAAATCCAATCAAATTCAAGTCCTAAAGCCTAGTATCTCATTCAAGATTTATCAAAAGCCAAAAACATCCACCTCATCCATCCTTAAACATCATCATCATATCATCATCACCTTTGATCCTAAAGTGTATCCTAAAAATTTCTACTTTGGGGCACAAAATAAAGATCAATCCAAAGAAGTCAAGAGATTCATCACCACTTCATAAAAAATTGATCCTTGTTTTATGGTTCAAACTAGATCTCAATACAAGAAGAGCATGGAAGCCAACAAAGAAACACCCGCTCCAAGTGATCTTAGTCAAACCACTCCTGAAATGAATCCTATTGGGTCTGGAAATCTCTTAATTAACCTTCCAACATCATCACAAAATCCGCAAGAGGAAAACTAGGGAGAGGATCTCACTTTTGGAATGTCTCATAGAGAAATAGCTGAAATGCTCCAAAATTCAGACAACCATAGAATCATCAACATCATGATGAGACTTAACCCTTCATTGTGCATGCTTGAACTAGCAAGAAAAGGGGCCAAGTTGCCTTCAAATTTTGATGTGAGCACTATAGTAGAGACATCTTATCCACCAATCTCATCCACCATTCCTATTTCATCCACACCTCCATCCCACAACATCACGCAAAAAAATTCCACAAATCACGACATCTTTTTCTTCAACTGAACCCAATGTTAAGAAGGGAAACACATTTCTCAATGCTCTACAATCAAATACCCTTGCTAATAATCAAAACTTGAATGCAAACACCACATTGGAACAAAAAATCCCCCATAATCCATTACATAAAACTGTTCCTCTCACTTTACATTATGACACATCATCAACATCTTTTCATGGATCACCACAAACACCTCTTCTCACAAATTCACAAGAGGAGGGAGACATGTTTAGACTAGGGGGCATGTTCAACACCACAACACTCTCGCAAGGATTCACCCCCTAACATTTCCACCACTTCCACCATTACCATCATCATCCACACCACTCCTTGGTTTAGGGCTTCTTTCTCTACCAAGTATCGATCAAAACAACATCCCAACCATCAATCAAATCGTTGTGCCAAATGTTCAAAACTTATTGTTGACATCACAACAACAAACAACAAACATAAAAGCAATGGAAACAACATCAAACATCCCCATAACATCGCAAAACATGGTCTCTCAAGGGCCAATCACATCAACGGCGCCACTCATCACTCAAACCACCACATCAACAAACCTACCCACCACACAAATTACCAACACAACACTATCGCTCACCATGAATACCATTCCAAATCCACCACCAACATCAAACCAATTCAACGCACCATTACAAGATGCTTTTCAAGGAGGATCGCAACAAGTGCAGAAACAAAAAGTTGTGCAACAAGCCACTCAAGTTGCACAAGCTGCATTACAAGCGCAACAAGCACAACAACCCCAAGCTTTATTGCAACAACAACAACAACAAGCCGCCAAGGCTGCACAAGCATTACAAGCACAAAGAGTCACTCAAGCAAAAATTTTATTACAACAACAAGCCACACAAGTGCAAGCCCAAGCTCAAGCGCAATCTCAATATCAAGGACAACAAGCACAAGCACAAGCACAACTTCTTGCACAAGCAATGCAATTTCAAGCATACCAGCAAGCATTAAAGCAATACCAAGAGCAACAAGAAGTAGAAAAATTAGAAACCCAACAACAAGCATTGTGGGAACAACAACAAGCACAAAAAAAGCATTGTTGGAGTAGCAACAAGCGCAAAAACAAGCACAATTCCTAGCACAACAACAATAGGATCAACAACAGGCATCGTTCATACAAAAGCAAGTAGAAGCCTACTTCACTCGACAGAACATGCAGATACCATCAAACAACACACTGACCAACCCATCCATCCAACCAAAAATTCAAACACCTCAAAACACATTCATCCCACCCACTGATCCCTAGAATTATGTAACAACACAACTTAGGTTACTCTCGCAACAAGTGCTTGACCTTCAATTAGGGCGAATGACCAAAGCACCAAGCAACTTGTGTCCCTATCCATTTGATAGGAGCCTAGAAATGAAACCATTCCCTAAAGGATTTGAAATCCCCAAATTTGACAAATATTGAGGGATGGGAAACCCTGAAGATCACATCAGGGAATTCTAGGTTCATTGTATGGAAGTTGCATATGATGATATGTATCTGATGCAGCTATTCCCTAGGAGCTTGGTAGGCCCCGCCATAGAATGGTTCTCTCGCTTATATCTAGGCATTAGGACATTCCAAGAAATTAGAGATGCATTCATTAGTAACTACGTATGTAACATTGCAATGGATGTTAGTCTCGAAGAACTATACACTCTGAAACAAGGAAAGAATGAATCTTTCGCTTCATTCCTTCAATAATGGTGATCCAAGGCTAATCAGAGCAAGTGGACCATGCTGTAAGAACAACAAGTTTGCACCATCATATCCAATCTTGAAGGCCGCCTGTAATTTCATCTCAAAGTTGAGGGCATCACCACATATGATCAGTTGATCCCTAAGGCACTTAGCATCGAAAGAGCCCTTGCGACTCAACCCATTGAATCAACATCATATCACGAACAACAAAACAATTGCCCACCATCAAACTACAATGATATACCTCACACATGGACGAGAAATTTTTTTTTCACTAATGATGGTGTCATTGATGCCAAGGTGGTCATTAGTGGTCCATAGCAAATCCAAACACCAAATCAAAACACTCATCACACAATGCATCAACCAAACAATAATCCCACAATCAATAACCTCAATGACCAAAGAGGACCACCTCAATGCGAAACATACCCCGAATGAAAATACACTACTTTGGGGGAACCACTTGAGGACATCATGAAAAAGCTAATCAATGAAAAACTCATCCAAGCTCCTACATTTGAGAATTACCAAGAACATGATGTCAAACCTCCTTGGTACAATCAAAATTAGTTGTGTGAATTCCACAAAATCAAAGACCACACCACAAACAATTGTATGAGACTCAAGAACATCATCCAAGATCTCATCAGCAAAAGAATCATAAATGTGGAAACACCTACTGGGAATCAGGATCTTAAAATCTACACAAATTCGATGTCGAATCATGGCAATAAAGGGAATAACAAGGATAAAGGAAAGGGCAGTGTAAATCATGTATATGAAATAGTCATTTCCTTCCTAAATGAAGATTGCATGGTCATCACCATCAAGGGCACTCATACCGAAGACTATGGAGTCACCACAAGAGGCGACAAAGTCACCATTGCAGGATCATCCCAACCTAATAGAGTCCCTTCATCTAGATCCGTTCCGCATACCTACAATGTTGTAGAAAAAATCAAGAGAACACCAGCACACATCTCCATCATGGAGTTGTTAAAAATATCATCCTCCCATAAGAATATCCTCAAGGAAGCATTAGCCTCATCCACCATCCCCACAAACCCCGATGCAGAACAATTCCAAGCTATGGTCGGAAAAATCATAACACCTAATCTGCTTACTTTCTCTGACCAAGATTTTCCTGCCCAACCATCTCACAACCGTGCACTTCACTTGAAAGCCATTGTGCACAAGAGCATGTTAGAAACCAAGATCAGATTTGTAAACCAGAATAATCCTTCCACAGAAGAGAAAAACAAAAAAGCAAGAGATTTGTAAGAAGATGTGCAAATAATTATATACGATAATTCAATAATTACATGATAATAATTTTCTTTATAAAAGCAAAGATGCCTAAACCTAATCTTATCTTTAGCAACAAGATAGCTCAAAAGAAAAAGATAAGAACATAAAACATAGGAATTAAATATGCCTAAGTAAACTTATGCAAAATGTAATTAAATATTAATTACACCAACACCCCCCTATAAGTGCAACTTAGGGAGAAGCAAAATGATAATGCAAATATGAGTCCCAGCAACAAATCTTGATCAGGTACTCATGTACAAATGTAAGATGAGGTAGAGAAGGAAAACCCAGTGGGACAAAACCCCCCTACAATGAGATGACTACTGCAAAGAAGCACTAGAAGAACATTGTGGAGTAACATTGGAACCTAATTCTGGCAAGCAAGGAAAGTTATTTTTGTTTACTACTGAAACCAGATGAGAGTCACTGATTGACTCAAGGAATCATGATAAAGAAACAGTAGACCCGAAGCCACGAAACACTAGAAAACTCACAAACTGGAACAACTCTGGAATCTATGAAGCAACAGTAGATGAGAGGATGACAAAATCTGGAAACCATGTATCTTGATACCGATGCCAAACTGTGACTGAAAGTCTTCCATGGGAAGGAGTACCATGAAGACTCTAGAACATTAACCATAAAAACATGGCCCTCAAACTTAGATGGATCCAATGTGGATCATTAACCATAGGCTCTCAATCTAAAGTGTGAACTAGATGTGAATCAACAACGTCTCTAGCTAAGCAAAGATATCGCCAAAAAAAACTAAAAAACTAGATAGACTCATGTGAGTTGCCCTCAAAACAAAATGGATATGGGGATCAAAGTGAAAACTACACTCTAATCAGATTTATTATGCAACAAACCCCCCTAAATGGACCTTTATCTCAGTTCATTTATTACAATAACTGATGATTGTGAAAGGATAGTATACTGAAAATGCATAGAAAAAAATATAAAATAGACCTTAGATCTATGTAGAGGACTGAATCAAATTTCCAATTCCGCAATAATGACGAAAAAGGGATCACCGAGTCAAAAAATATGCCCTCTAGAGTGAAAAAAAATGTGAATTCAAAAGCCTGCAAAAAAAAATCTGGAGGAAGATCTGGTAAAACATACTAGCACCAAGGGATCAGCATCAGAATCAGCTTTCCAACGGTATCTCATTTGTGAAAAATGGACATCGTACATAGAAATTACACCCAATTTTGTGAAAACTGCTCCAGAAGGGGAAAAAACCAGTGCGCCATTAAATTTGATGGTCATACGGCCGTCATAGAAAAATCCGGTCCTAAATTTGACAGCCAAATGGCCATCGCTGGATTTGCACAACTTATTTAAAAAATTGTTTTTTTTTTTTAAAACAATAAAAAATCTTTATAGATTATATATTTTTTTGTTAAAAAAAATATATAAAAATACATTGATTTTTTAAAAAAAATCATAAAACACCATTGATTTTTTTTTTTTAAATCATAAAAAAAGTTTGCACGTACTGACCTGTGTAGATCTGCCCAGGTACGGACCTACGCAGTACCATGTACAGGCGTACCTGCCTTGCTTTTATATTTGTTATAAAAAACATTTTTTCAAAAAGTAAAAAAACTTTTGAATAAAGATTTTTTTCAAAGGTTTTTTAAAGATTTACAATAAAAAATTGCACAATTTTTTTTGCAGAAAAATAAATATTTTTTTTAACGAATTTATACCTCGATCCGCGTGAACCACTGTATAGAGCCGTACGGATAAATTTTTTTGCCTCACGAACATTCGACACCGAATATAGGCATGTTTACAATTGATCTTTAGGCTTTTGGCTGTTTCAGACACGGTGGTGACCTTTGTTTGTGCCCAAACTACTTCAAAAATTTGGCTACCTTTTGAACATGCAAAATTTCTCTGAACTTGAAACCCTCATAGATCTGGCAAACAATGACCAAAATCTGCAAAATAAAAGTCAATGCTGACTTTTCCAGTGCTTTGAATCCAATGGTGAAGCCCGATCTGATCCAAAATGCCACATAGATGAACTCAACTCATGATATCCTTGAGGAATCTTGAACGAACCTTGCAATGATTTTCTCAAAAAATTGAGAAGGGGTTGCAAATCAAGGCTCTGATACCATGTTAGAAACCAGGAATCAATTGCTAGACCAAAATACTTCCACAAGAGAGATAATGGCAAGAATTGTTGCTATATCAATGTGCAAGATTGATTCATGATTGAATTGATACCATGTTAGAAACCAAGATCAAATTTGCAAACCAGAATAATCCTTCCACAGAAGAGAAAAAAAAAAGCAAGAGATTTGCAAGAAGATGTGCAAATAATTATATTCGAGAATTCAATAATTACATGATAATGATTTTCTTTATAAAAGAAAAGATTCCTAAACCTAATATTATCTTGAGCAACAAGATAGCTCAAAAGATAAAGATAAGAACTTAAAACTTAGGAATTAAATATGCCTACGTAAACTTATGCAAAATGTAATTAAATATTAATTACACCAATAGAGAAAAATCAAAAGGGTCTTGCTGGATGGAGGTGCAGGTTTAAACATTTATTCTCTCAGCCTCATCAAGCAATTGAAAATATCAGAAGATTCCAATGACAAAGGAAAGGGCATCATGATCAGAGCATATGATGACCAAGAAAGAGTGTCTCAGGGCACAATTAAACTACCTATTCGAGTAGGGCCTACCATCATGGAAACTACTTGCCAAGTCTTGGATCTTGACTTACCATATAATATCCTCCTGGACCATCTATGGATCCATGCGATGAAAGCCGTAGCATCAACCTGCCACCAATGTGTGAAATTTACACATAATGGACAAGAGGTTACTATCCATAGAGATCCTGAACCATTCTCATACTGTAAGAACCTTGAAGCCAAATATTACAAAATCCCCCAAGTACCAAAAAATTATGAGGGCTTATCCACATCATACATCGATCCCACCACCCTCACATCCACTTCTACGATAGAGACACCCGCCATCCCTACCATCTCCGACATCAAGCTCATTATCTAGGAGGACGGTTGTGGAAGCTACAAGCTCCCTAGCAATGCTTTTGTAATAGGAGAGTTACCACAATCTCCTTGATCACGGGGATGCCCACAAGAAAATCAAGCTTCCACATCACAAATGTCTCTTGAAGACTATCCTGAATTCACAAGCTGGGGAGACCTCGGCCAGGAGGTTATTGAGGAAGATCCATCACACATGTTGTATTGAGATGAAATACCAACACCTACACTACCAATGGATGAGACAAGAAAGGGCCTACAAATGATGCTCGCAATGGGTTACGATAGAAATAAAATACTGGGGAAAAATGACATTGGGCTCATAACACCTATCATGCCAGAGATATGACCCATAACAAATCTTGACCTTGGATGTACCCCTCTGATTATAACCATACATGGCCAAAGTCCTCCGATTAGAGCAATTAATGTCTCTCCTTAGCTAGTACTAGTACAAGTACACTCACACATAGTCACAGGTAGCAACAGACATAACTTCATAACTGAGCCCTATATTAGTAGCAATGATGAAGATACCATATCCAATCTCCCTAGGTGATTTGAAGATACCACCCTATGTATGATTAGCACACTCTCCTTTGAAACCAACCATCCAAATCATGAGATCCACCTAGTGTACCCCCAATTGATTGACTATGACCAACAAGGACCACCAATTCTCGATACATTCAAAAATGATTAGGCACTCTCAGAATTCATGGGATTGAGGGATAACATTATAGATGGAGATCATAAGACAGGGTTTATAATGGAACTAGACACACATGCCTATTATGGGGAAACAATTGAATCCTTCAGTCACAAAAGTGAGAAACTAAGAATCATATGCAAGTCCTTGAGTGAAAACCACACTATGGCACTCTCTAATAAGAAAATAGTAAAAAGAAAGGATGCATCCAACAGTAAAAACCTCTCTAAGGTGCCTGAGGATGGAGAATTCAATCTTCCCTTAAGAGCTATTCATCAAGAAAAGTTAGCATTCTTGGCTAAAAAATATAATCCTGTCAACTTAGGAATAGAGGAGACCCCACATATAACATTCTATGTGGAATCACTATTATCAGAAGAGCAAGAACTCCTAGAAGCATTCCTAAAGGAAAGGTAAATCAACTTCTCATGGAGTTATGCTGACATGCCAAGGCTTGATCCAGAGATTGTGGTTCATCACTTAGCAGTGTATCCAAATGCATAACCTGTCAGACAAAAGCTCTGAAAAATGCATCCTCAGATTGCCTTATTTGTCAAAATGGAGCTCAAAAAGCTACTAGATGCAAGATTTATCTGACCAATCGATTATCCAGAATGGGTGTCAAATTTGGTGCCTGTTTCAAAACCTGATGGAAACATCAAAATATGTATGAATTTCAAAGATTTGAACAAAGCATGTCCCAAGGATGATTTCTGACTCCCCAACATCGACATGATAGTAGACATGACAGCAAGGCATGAGATGTTATCACTAATGGATGGATTCTCAAGATATAACAAGATCATGATAGCAAAAGAGGATCAACACAAGATGGCTTTTACTTGTCCTTAGGGGACCTATTGTTGGAACATGATGCCATTTGGCCTAAAAAATGTAGGAGCAACCTATCAAAGGGCCATGATGCTAATATTTCATGATATGATTCACAAAATAGTTGAAGACTATGTTGATGACATCCTAGCTAAATCAAGAAAAAAAAAGATCATATAGCAAATCTAAGTGCTATCTTTGACAGATTGGAGGAATAGAAGGTCAGACTAAATCCCAAGAAGTGCATATTTGGCATACAATCAGGAAAATTACTAGGATACATAGTGTCCATGAGGGGTATCGAGGTGGATCCGGTAAAAGTGAAAGCAATCCTTGAGATGGAAGCACCAACAACTTTAAAACAAATGAGAGGTCTCCAAGGAAGACTTCAATCCATCTAGCAATTCATAACACAACTGGAAGATATGCAGAACCCATACTCTCACTTACTCCACAAAGGAGTAGCATACAAATGGGATACCGAGTGCGAAGAGGCATTCAACAAAATAAATGAATTTCTACTTACACCACCAATCTTAATGTTGCCCATTCCAAAGAAGCCATTGATCTTATATGTGTCAACAATAGCAATAGCCCTGGGAGCTCTCTTAGCTCAGCATGATGAAAATGGAACAGATAGGGCTATCTACTATATTAGCAGGACAATGGTTGGTCATGAGCTAAACTACTCATTCATCAAAAAAGCATGCCTCACAGTTTTGTTTGGATCCCAAAAATTTAGACATTACATGTTGGTGCACAAGATAAACCTCATTGTGAAAATTGATCCCCTCAAGTATCTACTATCAAAGGAAATGCTAACAGGCATAATGGAAAAATGGGTAATGATCTTGTCAAAGTATGACACTCTAACATCGAGTATGTTGAGTGGAAAGCCATTAAAGGTCAGTTATTGCAGATCAACTTGCAGAGGCACCTATTTATGCAGAGAATCCTCTTGTATCTGAATTTCCAGACGAATCAATCTTTAACCTCAATGTAGCAGACCACTAGAAACTATACTTTGATGGCTCACACATGCAACATGGATTAGGAGCTGGTGTCTTCTTCATCACCCCACAAGAGGATTGCATACCAAAGTCATACAAATTAGCATTTCCTTGCACCAAAAATATAGTGGAATACGAGGCTTTGACTATAGGTCTCAGGATAGCAGTGCAATGGAATATTCACTCCTATTATGTCTCATCTTCTCCTTTTACCTACAATCTTTCTCATTTTCAATTACATAAAACTCTTGACTATTTCTTTTTCTTTCTTTTTTTTCTATACTTGCTAAGCCTAACACTCTCTCCCTACATTATTGTGTAGCCCCTCACTCCTCTCTCTATTCTTGTGGTATTGTTTTACTATCTTTTCTTCATGTTTGTTTCCATGTTCACCCTTCATGCCTTCAATTTCCCCCTTTACTCTATTATGAACAATCCTTGTATCTTTGCATCCACATTTATTTTCTCAGCCTTTGTTCCACCATAGTATGTTGCACAACCTCTTTATCCTCTTTATAGGTTTATCAAGCCTCACAAAGCCTATTCTTCTTAATATCCTTCCCTCTAATTCAAAAAAAAAAAATTCTACAAGTAAAAAGAAAACACTTGTTCTCATGCATGAGGCATGATATCTCCCCTCATGTAGACTATCCAACTTCTTTCCTCCACCCATGATACATTCTCTTCCTTTTCAACTTTGATTCCCCCTTAATTTGATGCCCCTCCTTTAATTTTTAAATTTTTCATTTAAATTTTTTTTTTCTAACTCTATGTTGTGATCTTCTTTTCCAATCAATTGATTTGCATTTTCCATTTTAAAAACAACTATAAATTTCTTCCTACAGTTGCCCCATGCCCCTTAACTCTATTTGTCTCATTAGTTTATTGAATTTGAATTCTTATATCTTCTACAAAATTAATATATGTATTTGGATTCACTTTTTCACTTTCCAGGACTTTCTTTGGTTAATGGTATTTTTTATGTTTGTAATTTTGAATAGCTTAAAACCTTAAGGGAGACTTCCATTTATTTATTCCCTCTTTAAATATCTGCTCACTACCTATTAGTTTTATTTCATTTTCCAATCTCTCCTTTAACAAAAATGACCATGAACACAAAATGCACAAAGAACAAAACTCAGACCAAAACCAAAAGAAACAAAATATAATTCTTTTTGGGTGATGCCGATTACTTATTCACCCTAGATGCTCCTGCATGAAAGAGAGAGAGAGAGAGAGAGAGAGAGAGAGAGAGAGAGAGAGAGAGAGAGAGAGAGAGAGAGAATAGTATTATAATGTATAAAAATGCATCCCTTCTCATTTTCACACTTGTTTGGGCCCTCCTTGCCAAAAATTATTTTCTTTCTGCCTTATTTGGTCCTATTTTCCATCCACAAGCCTTATTTAGTGCATTTTTCTAAGGATAATCCCAAGATTTAATAAATGAAAAATTATGACTCAATGTTTAAGGTTTTGTGTTCCAAATAAAGTGGTTTGGGACTCATATGACACATTCAGCATATGGGTCCCACTTAGGTTTTTGGACTCGATTTTGAACATTGCATTAAACAAGACACTTCTTGAAGTTTGTGTCTTGTATATAAGACACTCAAATTCATGTGCCCAAGGTGGTATTTGAGTCCCACTTTAACTAGGACCTATTTTGAATCAAATTCTTGGTAGGGTTTTATTATCCTCGATCTAATGTTGACTTGTAGTGTTGTAATTTTAGCAATTTTGGCATAAACAAGTATAAATACAAGGTTATTTCACATAATTTCTCCTAATAAATCTTAAATAGAGCTAACAAGAAATATATAAACTTTTATGAGGAAGTATCCTAGCAAATTTATGATAAAAAAATCATTCATGGGCATTCAAGAGAAAATCATCAAGCATTTGGAGCTAGATTGAAGATTCAAGCATCATGTCAAAGTTTTCATTGATCATCTATGTTTTTGAGCTAACATTTGTGATGTAGGTTTTGATGATTGAGGAAAGTGTTCAAATAAATTATCTCATATCCAAAATAAAGAATCAAGATCCATATACATTAGAGCCATTTCACACAAGTTTTCAACCTTTATTTCCAGGGTTTGGTGAGTTACAACATTGTATATTGTTTGTTCATTATTCCTTCATTCTATTTCATTTCATTTCAAGGTTAGAGTACCAAAATAGGGTTTGAAAAAGGAAAATCCATATTCCCTACCACAAGAACATTTTTTCCCATTTACATGTGTGATTGAAAATATAGGTGATTTGGAGCTTGAAGATCCTTTGAAAACAAAGCTACAAGATTGAAGAAAGTTGTAAAAGTTGTCAAGAAGTTGTCATATTCACATAAACTCACATACTGATTATAATTTAGACTTTTTTGACTTGAATATTGTATATGATGAAGGCTAAAAAATATCACTCAAGGCTACAAATATTTTAGTCAAACCCCAGTAATTGGACTAAATTTGCACATTGAGTGTATGAGTCCTAGTATACCCCTTTTCAACGATTTATTGTAGATCCTTATTTTCTAGTAGAAGGTTCCAAATTTGGCCTAGATTGCAGTAGTAGGACTAAATTGCTCAGCATGGTGTATGAGTCCTAGTACACTTCAAAAAGTAGAATTTTATAGTTGCAGATCTTGTTTGGAATCCATCAGCTTACAAGGTTCCTTTCCATCTATTTTTTATTTATTCATTTTATTTCATTTTCTTAATTTTCTATGGTTTAGTGCATTAGAATTTAAATTTCTCCTTAGAAACATCATTTAAATGGTGAACCCTCATTTTAATCACACCAAAGAAAACCCCTTAGTAGCAAACCACCCCTAGTCTTCAATTGAATCATTATGTTGAAGTCTATAGGGTTTTCTTTAATGAACCAAGAGTGAAATAATTCTTAAATGCTAGTTCCATCTCCTTAAAGGTGGAACACTATTTCCCTTAGTTCATTTTGGTGAACCTAACATTTGAAATCTTGCATTTATGTTTTGGAGAACATTGTAGTCCTAGATCTAGGTTAACATTGCATTAGATTTGCATTAGTTAAATTGCATTTAAGACTATTAAATATTGCATTAGTTGAAAAGTGCATATAGGTTGCATTTTTGCATCTTGCACCATTAAATTTCATTAAAAAAAATTACTTGAAAATAGTCATTTGAGCATACAATATAGACACCTTAAAATAAACCCAAAATTTGTTGAATTCAATGTAAAAACCCTAAACTAGGACTCATTCACCCACCTAGGTGATTTAGTTTCTATACATGTGTTTTTTCTAGATTTCTAGGAATTTTGTGTTGTTTGATTTTTAGTATTTGAATCTTCTAGAAAACCTAACTGGGACTCATTCACCCGTCTGGGTTATTTAGTCTCGTATTAAACTTCAATCTATATTTTATAGCACTAGAAACATTATTTTTGTGCTTCTGCTTTCTTCTACAGATCTTTGTTTCAAATTGTAGAGCTTTGATTCATTCATTTCATTAAATCTAGATTAATTTATTTTAATTTTATTCTATTTTAACCATAGCCATAGAAAAAAATCATAAATCAAACAATATCAGTTTTAAAAAATAATATAGTATTTTCTCAACATCAGCTTATCAAAAATTGAAATAATATATCCTTTTCAATAGTATCCTATTGAAAATGAGACAATATAGCCTAAGCTAGAGAACAACAATCAACAATGCCTCGTGAAAATCAACATAAACTGTATAACATTAACATAAAAAAAAAAAAATATAGCCTAAGGTAGAGAACAACAATCAACAATGCCTTATGGAAATCAACATAAACTGTATAAAGTTAACTATTTTATTGTGTTGCAACCATAGCCATAAAATGGAAGCCATAAATCAAACAATATTGGTTTCAATAGGGACCTAGATGGAAGAACCCACAAAACACAAAAATTCATAGTAACAAACCTATGTAAAAATATAGTCTTTTCTCAAGAATACCTTATCAAAAATTGAAAGAATATAGCCTTTTCAACAACACCTTATGGAAAATGAAACAATATAGCCTAAGCTAGAGAACAAAAATCTACAATGTCTTATGAAAATCAACATAAATTGTATAACAATAACTATTTTATTGTGTTGCAACCATAGCCACAAAATTGAAGCCATAAATCAAACAATATTGGTTACAACAATGACCTAGATGGAAAAACCCACCAAAAAAAAAATTCACAATAACAAACCTATGCAAAAAGAAAATCTTTTCTCAAAAATACCATATCAAAAATTGAAACACTATAGCCTTTTCAATAGAAACTTATTGAAAATGAAACAATATAGCCTAATCTAGAGAACAACAATCAATCAATAAAAAAAAACAAATTTCTACTTGTAGTTTGAAAAACCTTCCCATTGACAATGATTATAACTTTTTAAAGTGATAAATTTAACATATTTTTTTACTCCAAATAGTTTTATCACTTTTGAAATACAACAATCAACAATGCCTTATCAAAATCAAAACAATTTGTATAGCATTAACTATTTTATTGCATGCCAACAATAGCCACAAAATGGAAGCTGTAAATCAAATAGTATTGGTTTCAATACTGACCCATATGGAAAAACCCACAAAACACAAAAATTCATAGTAACAAACCTATGCAAAAATATAGTCTTTTCTCAACACCACCTTATCGACAATTGAAACATTATAGCATTTTCAATAGTACCTTATTGAAAATGAAACAATATAGCCTAAGCTAGAGGACAAAAATCAACAATGCCTTACGAAAATCAACATAAATTGTATAATGTTAACTATTTTATTGTGTTGCTACCATACTTAGAAAATGGAAGCCATAAATTAAACAATATTGGTTTCAATAGTAACCTAGATGGAAAAACCAACAAAACACAAAAAAATAGAGTAACAAACCTATTAAAAAATACAATATTTTCTCAATAATAAATTATCAAAAATTGAAAAAATGTAGTATTTTCTACAACACCTTATCCAAAATGAAACAATATAGCCTAAGCTAGAGAACAACAATTAACAATGCCTTATAGAAATCAGCATAAACTATATAACATTAACTATTTTATTGTGTTGCAACAATACCCACAAAACCAAAGCCATAAATAAAACAATGGAAATCAACATTAACTATATAACATTAACTATTTTATTGTGTTACAAGTATAGCCACAAAACCATGGCCATAAATCAAACAATAATGGTTTCAACAACAACCCATATGGAAAAACCCACAAAACACAAAAATTCACAATAAGAAATCCATGCAAAACCATCGCCACAAAATTTAGACAATAAATGAAACAATATTGGTTTAAACAGTGGCCTAGATGAAAACACCCACAAAAAAAAACCTTTATAGTGAGAGACCAATGCAAAAATAAACAATACTACCTTGCAACCATCATGACTAGACTGAAACCATAAATGAAGCAATATAGCCTAAGTTAGAAAATAACAATCAACAATGCTCTATGGAAAATAACATAATTTTTTTTTCAAAATACTCTACAAAGGGTTTTCCAATATGCACCTCTTCTCGCTTGCTTGCTCTCTGCTACCTTGTTTCTACAACACCTGTAAAAATGGGCAAAAAATTATCATAGATGACACTTTTGTATTGCTTTTGCAATCATTGCCACATATAAAAAACATAGAATAACCTCCAACCACCTTCATAGAAGCTCGAAAATGGTTGATTGAACTTGCACCTTCACAGAAGCTTTCCCTCCTCATGCACAACTCTAATAGTAGGTAAAGCCATAGAACACCCAATAGTGCCTTATTGAAAATTGCACAGAAATTTTCTATGTTTCCCAAGGTTTTAAATGATAGGTGTTATTAAAACCATCACCACTATATGGAAACCATACAATATCTAATGTTGATGCCATCCAAATTTTAGTTTTGCTGGCCTTCTCTATCCATGTGCCAAATAATCTGCCACCTTTTTGTCAACTGGTACTGGATGTCATAAGGCTTTAAAATGTGTGCCAAGCACTTTCAATAAAAAATTAAGAAACATCCACCACCTTTTTTCCTAACTACTAGAAGGCTTAAAAACTGGGAAGGTTGACAAAAATTTTGAGCAAAGTTGACACATATAGCCTATTGACTAAATATGAATATTTCTCTTGTGTAATTTAAAATATGTTTTTTTTTTGTTGAATTGTATAATTCCATTTAAATTTGTTATAGTTTTTTTACTTAATTACATAGTTCCTTAGGAAAAAAAAAGAATGTCGTGATGTTAATTTTATTTATAATTGGTTTATAATGTTTATATTTATTCAATGATCCTAGCTAGCCTCAATTTCCATGTTTAGAATACAAATATTCTTAGAATATACACTTAATCTTCAAACATTCAAAAATATAATTAATGTCAAGGCGACTATGAATTGAATAATGCTTTACAAACATAATCAACGCTACAACTCCAACTAACTTCCTTATTCTATAATAGAGTTTCCTAAAGGGATGGTGTGTATGCACTCAAAGCTATTTGTATTTAATATGCTATTTATTACAAAAATCACATTTGTCCCACTGTCTCCTATTAGAATTTTTAATTAATTTTTGGAAATGGAATAAACCATCTACTATCCATTCCAATTGGTACTATATAATGTATTGCATGTTTGAACTACCTACTTACTATTCTGATTTGCAACTCTCTATAAACAAAAAACTTTCATTTTGAGATTCTCTTTATGCAATTTAGTTTCTTGTCTTTTTTGTGAATGCATACAAACTATTAGATACTTTGAATATTAATGTTCAATATATAAATACATAACAAAAGATGCTAGTAATCACAAAAATTTAACTAGGTACTCCCTTGATGCAAGAGATTCTAACAAGCCCTTTTTATTTAATATTATACAAGTAACTTCACATTTTATGGCTAAGTATTTCAACTAGAACATTTAGTCTTATATTGATGTCCATAAACAATGTAATATGTTATTCTCTATATTCATGATGGTTTAGTCAAATGATAAGTTTTGATTTAATTATATCCTCTTTAAAAATATTACAAATGTATGAAATTTATACAATCAAGTATTTTTTATTGGTTTAAGTGTATATAAAGTGTAGTAAGGAAAAAAGTAGGCTTTTTCCCTTGGTTTAATAACTAACCTTAAAGGTAGATTAATAGTTCCTTGGAGTAGTGTTGTAATGTTTTTTACACACTTTTCTAGGATTTATTTACTTAATTAATCTTAATGGCCCCTTCTTAAGAAAATATATTTAAATAAATGTATTTAGGTGTTGTAAAGCATTGTAAAGTACTTTAACATTTATATAGGGTGGTATTCATTAATACTGGTTAATTAGAGTTAATTAACCCCTTTAATTCAAATTTAAACCTTATTTATGACACCTCTCAAAGATCTATCTGGACACCCATAATTTGAATAATGTAACATTTAATTGGAAAAAAATTAGGTCCTAGAAAATGGTGCTAGAAAAAATTCGCCCTATGTGGTGAATTGGTACTCCCTTAATAGGACCCCACTTTCTGAGTTCATCTAAAATGATTTTTAATGTACTTTCCATCCTCTAGGGTCAAGCCCTGGAAAACTAAGCTAGGATCCATTCACCCTAGGTGGCAAATGGGTCCTTCCTTGACGAGGACCCCTTTTTCAAATTCCATTATGTCAGGAATTTAATAAAGTTTACTTCCAGATCTAGTGTTGACTTTAATTGTTTGAATTTCAAGGTTAATCTCCTAATTAGTATAAATAAGGGGTTAATTCACATAGTTTCATCCTAGAATTTAAAGAACTCATGCATTACAACAAATTGGAGTTCACAATATAATTTAAAGAGCAATCATAATCCATTTCAAGGAAAATATCAAGAGTCTACTACAAGAATTCAAGATCATTTCATCACGACAAAGGTTTAATGCATCCATCTATGTTTTTTAGCTACAATTGTAAGTGTAACATTGAAGATATATTGCAAGAATTGTTACACATCATAGACAAGAATCCAAGATCTACATTCTTCATTTCAACTACATGGTAGTTTGTAGATTTACATTACAATAAATCATCCAAGATAATATCAATTGAACATTTCATATTTCATGCTTCATTCCTTCATTTCACCACTTAGTTCAATTACCTACAAGTGGTTTGACTGAGGGAAACCCAAATTCACTAACAAACAACAATTTTTTCTTCCCTTAAATGAATAGGAAAATGGGATACCTCTTACATATCACTCATTGTCCATTCGATCAGTCACTAATATCATAGAAGTCCTAATTGGATTGACTAACAACCTCCCGAGGTGAGCCAATTCTCAATTAGGAAGGACCTAGGAATGGGTTCTTTAACTTCTAAGGGGTTCACCACCAAGAAAATGCTTGGAAAAGGAAATGTTTAAAAACAAACTATGATATACAAAATGGCCTATAACTAAAAATGTAAGCTAAATGAAAGATGCAAATAATGAAATTATGCAATAGGGAGATAGTATGTGTGCACCTAGCAAATATGAAGGTGCTATGAATATTTTGGAAATGTGAAGAACCTACCAAAATATGTTGTGGAGGACTAAGATGCCTAAAATGTCATATTAATCCCACTGTTCTTTTTTGAGGAAAATACAAAGTCTTCATATCTCAGAACCAGAGCTCAAAAAACTATTAAAAATGGGCCTAGGAGGACAAAGACACCCAACATAGTGTATTATTCCCATTCCATATTTTTCCAAACTCTAAATAGGATCCTAAGCTCTAAGGTCTACACTTACTTTCCTTCTGATCTTAGGTTCTAAAACTTTTGAATATGACCTATAGGTGGGTTTCTATGAAGATGACAACTTTGTAATGCAAGTTTGGAACTTTTCCAACTTTCCACTCCAAATGATCTTCAATACTTCAACTTAGATATACAATAACAAATATGCAAGAGAGAAAAAAAAATTGTTTGTTAGTGAATGGGGGTTTTCCTTGGTCAAACCCCTTGGTGGTAATTAAACCTTAACATGAAATAGAAATAATAAAGGAAATAGTGAATGAACAATATGCAATTCTACAACTCACCAAACCTTTGTAAAGTCTACAAACTTGTTTGCAATGGCCGCAATGGATATGGATCTTGAATACTTGAAAGATTGGAATTGAATTGCTTTGCTTGAATCAAAACCCTACATCACAAATGTTAGCACAACAGCACACATTATGCAAGAAAAATATTTCATATGATGCTTGAATTTGAAAATTGCTCCAAATGATTAATGAATCTACTCTTGAGTTCTCTTGTGAACTCAATTTGATATTATGAATGCTCTCACAAAAGACTTGGATTGAAAATGAATGAATGAAACTTGTATGTGTACTTATCTATGCTTAATATATGAAAATTATCTTACACCAAGCCAACATATGACTTCATTAAATAAAGGTGGCTAAATCACCCCAAAATTTGAAATTAAATCTCAAAAATGACTCAAGGAGGACTAAGATACCCTAGGTGGTTTCTTAGTCCCAAGTCCTAAAAACTTGGGTCATAGACACCAAAAAGGGGCCCAATCTAGAGATTCCAAAATTAAGGTCCCAAGAGCTTTAGGGGACAAAGATTCCCTAGGTGGCATTTTAGTCCTTACCCAAGAATCAGGGACACACTAATGTATTGATTAAATTATCATTTATGCATTAGTGAATGTCACGATTAACCATAAAAATATATAATTTATAGGGATTTTGGACACAAAATAGGACCAATTAAGCCATAAAGAAGCATAAATAAAGCAAGGTGGGCCCAAAAAAGTGTGAAAATGTAAGGTTATGCATTTTACAACACTGCATTTAGCCCCCACTTTAGTGAGAGAATGAAATTGTTTCAAACTTGTACTAAAGTATCCAACCACACAATCAAGAGGGGTTCAAATGTACAAATGTTAGCAAGATAGGATGACAATAATTAAGAGGGTGGCCAAGCCCCTAGGATCAATATCCTATGGAAAAAACCAACATTAGCACAAAGGAACATGCGTGTGGATGATATATGAAGCCATAACTAGATCACAAACATACACCATCAAATAAAAGAAAAATAAAGGAAAAAGAAAAAGGAAAAACTATGATAGATAAAGCTTTTATTGGCTTCCCAATGTGGTGGACAAGGTAAATACTATTTGTCCAAAAAAGGGTTTACAAGTAGAATGCATTTTCCACTATAAAAACAAAATGCACACTTATGAGGGCTAGTAGGAGCTAGTTGTCCACTAGGTGAGCCCCAAGGGACCATATTAAATAAATACCTCCATGAATTTAGTAAGGTACAAAAATGCATGCTCACACAGACTAGTGAGACTAGGTGTTCACTAGGTGAGCCCCAAGGGACCATATTAAAGTTATACATTCATGAATTTAATAAAGCATAAAAATGTAGAAAGAGAGGTGCTAAAAAGTATTTTTCTTTGTTCATGTGAGGTATTACTCTTAGGGGACATCATACCAAATGTCTCCAAGAGAGGACTGATCAAAGAACAAAAGATTTACCACTCAAGGGATGCAGTGCATCACATCACCACTAAGGGGAATATAATATTCTAGACATGGAAAAAGTAACCCTTTTACTTTTTCTTATTTTTTCCCTCCTTGTGCTTATTTGGCTTGATTTAACCTTCATTTAATGTTGCAATGTGACCTATACATTCACATTAGGTCTTGAATCTTTATAAATCATTAAGACATTTTGATGGCTTGTAAAGGTGTTGTGAAGTGTTGTAAGACATTTTCACACTTTTCTGGACTCTTCTTATCATAATTAATCTATGTACTCTATTTTTATCACATACCAAGTCTTATTCTAAAGTGTTGTAAAGTCTTGTAACAAAATTTCACACTTTTCTAGACTTTTCATCAACAAATACACCTTTCTTATGCTTTATTTGGTCCCTTTATCTACTTACAAGCCTTAATTAAGTGTATTTTTTTAATAAAAAGTTGAAAAAAAACATTAAATACAACTTAATTTATGACATCAACTCATATGCCTTGAGTGTGCCCCATTCACCCATGGTGGCGAATGAGTCCCTCTTGGCACAAAAATAAAAATAAATTCAAATTATTGGCAGATTTTTATTCCTAAAGACCCAAGGTTGGTCTATGGTGTTGTAATTTTAGGAAATTAGTGCATAATTGTGTATAAATAAATGATTTTATATTCATTTCAACTCATCCATTCACCTATTCATTCAAATATTCATTCTTGCATTCAATCCATCTAATCATTCACTTAAGCATCATAGCATCATTTAATCAAACAATTATCAAGCATCTTGGAGTAGACATTGACATATCTTAAGACTTCAACAATAAGGGTTTAGTGAGCTCATGAAATTTTCATGTTATTTTTCATCTTTCCTTTCTTATTTCATTTCATTTCATAGGGTTTGATTACCAAAGTGGGTGACCAAGGCAAACCCCTATATTATAATCCTTAACCCTTCTTCCCCTCTTTGCATGTGTGTTTGCAGGTCTTGTAGGTATATATTTCAAGGATAAAGGTGTCAAAAATGTGTTGATAAGTCATATAAGTCATGAAAGTCAACATAACCCTAATTGGAGATTGAAGAACCCTTTTTAGTTCATTTTTTGTAGATTTAGATCCGACAACCCAATGAGTTGAAAAGTGCAAACAAGGACCCATAGAGTTGACCTATGACTTTGCAAATTTTTTTAGGTGGACTGATTCGCCATTAGTGGAAAATGAGTCCCACTACCATGCTGGAAAAAGAGTTTTCTTTAGTTCTGAGTTCCCAACATCCTAAAACCTATTCTAGCAAATTTTACCAAATTTTGGACTAATTCGTCATTAGTGGTGAATGAGTCTTAGTGGGAATGAGCATTGAATTCTACAACATTCTATAACCTTCTTAGCTCTCCTTTTAGTTTCAATGTGCACCCTATTCAGTCTCTTTCAGTTTTGTTTTCATTTGTGCATGTTTCTAGTTCATGTTTGCATACAACACTATGTTTTCTAGCACATTGCATTTCCTAGTTTGCATTCAATAATTGATCTATTTCATTAGTTTAATGCATTTATTTCATCTTATTTATACTTATTGCACCTACATCACATATATGCTTGAATTTATACATTGAATTTTGCCCTATTCTTTCTCCTTTTGGGTGAAAAACCCTAGAAGTGCAAGAAAGACATTTGAGTGCCAAAATATTTGTTTAAATTTTGGTGAACCAAACTTTAGAACATCTTTACTTCTAATTCTAAGTTAATTTTCATCCTAGGTTTATCTTGCATCATCGTTGCATTAGGTTTTGCATTGTTTTGCATCCTAGGGTTTTCAAACCTTGCATTAGTGAAAATATCATATAGCTTTCATTTTTGCATATCAAATCATTTAAACCTATTGAAATTCTACATTTTCATATTGTAGTTTCATTTTTGTATCTGAAAAAAATCAAATTATATTTCAAATTTTTGAAAAAGCTTAAAAAAATTCATCCTTGGGCTCATTCGCCACCACGGGCGAATCAGTCCAGTTGCACATTTTGAACTACATTTTCTAGTATTTTATGGGTATATTTTACATTATAGTTTTCTTCTATTAAATTATGTCATATTTTCTAGATTTTCTATTTTATTCTCTTTCTTTCCTATGAGTTTACTTTCATTCATTGTCATCATAGATTTTTTCTTCAATATGTTGTGGATGTCATTAAAATCCTTACTGGACATGTCAAATTGTGCCTTTGGAACTGATACTAATGACCTTGAGCTTCCTTATGCTCCTTAAAATCCTCATGAATGTCCTCCTCGTGTTGCTAAAATCATTGGAGAAGATGATTATAGCATGCATAAGTTCTTAAACGAATTCCTTGAAAACCTTGAAGCTAATGCATCATTTTACCCATCCATGAAACAATAAGACCTTCCTACTATCTCACCTTTTGATATGTTTGGTTAGTTACACCCTAAAAAAAATGAAGGACCTAAGTTCCCTCCAACAAGTGGACCTATTTCTTCTACACAACCATATCCTCAGTCATTCTATGATAAAAAAAAGTTACAAACACACCAATTAACCTTGAATAAATTTATCAAAAAGGTTTTACAATCTTAAGAAAACAAGGATGTGACACAAAAAATTAACATGAAATTCATCAAATTTTAGAACAAAGAACAATAGATGAGAACACCATGGGGTTAGGATATCAAGATCCCCCTCATGATAAAAAGACTCCTTTTGAATATTGGAGACTTCGGGATAATGCAACAGTGATCTCTGATTCCTCTCCCGATTTGAATACCCTTCTTCCTCCTAAAAAACCTTCACATGATAATGATAAGGATAATAGGATCCCAACAGTTCCTCTTCCTCTGTCAATCCATGAAAAAGGTGAATC
The DNA here is from genome assembly GCA_007258455.2 of Sequoia sempervirens. Taxonomy (NCBI): domain Eukaryota; kingdom Viridiplantae; phylum Streptophyta; class Pinopsida; order Cupressales; family Cupressaceae; genus Sequoia; species Sequoia sempervirens. The sequence goes on from VDFB02281492.1 coordinate 67,435,936, forward strand.
TAGTAAACACAAATGACCTTACAAATTGAAATAACTAAATTTTCTTCTTCATCGACTAGTTGAATTTGAACAGAAACTCGAAATGCTTTTAAACAGATGTCTCATCCTATTACCACCTATGAATAGGTTGGTAATCCATCCTAAATATTCCAATGTACCCTATTGTAAATACCATTGTGTTCTTGGACACTAGAATGATGAGTGTCAAACATTGAAGGTAGTATTGAGTAAGTACCACTTTAATGACACCGACTATTATACTATCATCCCATAAACACTACCAAACATCTCATCATGCAATAGTTTTCAAATTTTCCATTATCACTATTGCATGATATTTCTCATCACCTATCTTGTCTCATTCTTACCTTACACTTAGTGGGGGGAAAGAAGTTGTTAGAATTGTCCTAGTAATGCATTTGTCATTGTCCCTTAGCTACACTATTCACCTTCCACTTACACCAATTGAGATTGAGAGGCGAATGACTCAATTGATGGTCGAATTTCCTTTTGCATTATTAGTATTTTTCTTTATCCATCCTTTTATATCTATGTATCATGTTCCCCCATGATGTAATGTTTCTTGTTCTTTCTCTTTGTACAATTCCTCTATTTTTCCCTCCATTCTTCTATGTGTCGTACATTTCTTTTCTTTTTCACTTTTATTTTGTGTTTTCATTTTTGGGATGATGCAAAGCATAGAGATGCCCTATGTTTGTTCCATGTTGACCCAAATGGTCCTTTTACTTTTCTTTTTTTCTTTTTTTCTTTTTTTTTTCCTTTTGGGGATGACGCAAAGCATTGAGATGCTCTATGTATCTTCCATGTTGACCCAAACGGTCTTCCTTTTACATTTTTCATTTTCAATTTTGTATTGTGTTTTCGTTTTAGGGATGACACAAGGCATTGAGACCACAATTTCTCTTTCATGTTGACCCAAAGTATTTTCATTTCTTTCTCCTTTTCATTTTCCTTTAACTTGAGTTTTTCCTTTTAGGGATGATGCAAAGTGTTGAGACATCCCATGTCTCTTCTATTTTGACCCAAAATAGACTTTATGTTTTTTTTTGTTTTCAATCTCTTTGTGTCATTCTTCTAGTTCTATCTATATTTGGGGAATGATGAAAGTTCTGAGGTCTTTCATAAAAACATTGCAATAATGAACATATTGACCCCAAATCTATAGATCCCTTATGTGTTTGGTGTTCTCCTTTTTGGGGGAAACCTCATTTTCTTTTGTTCCTTTTTCTTTCCATGATGTAGAATTACACAAAAACCATGACTTGGCATAAGGGCTTTCCATGTTGGCTCCCATGTCTCTTTTCTTTTTGCATTTTTAATTTCCTACTTTAAAGTAACTTCTCACATAAGGGTATGTGCAGGATCCTCGTGCAAAAAATAGGCCCTTAAGTGGCAAAAAATTCAGAAAAATCAGTGTTAGGCAACTTGACGTAAATATTTTAATAAGTTATCTATATTATTTCAAAAATATGTAAGAATAGAATTTGTAGAAAATTGAATGTAGTTTCTAAAATACTAGGTTTATTTAAAAATAAATAAAATCTATTTGGTGAAAATTTGAAATTTCAATGCAGTAGTACTTAAATTTTAAAAAATAAGAAGTAGGTGTTCTGACCACCCTAACCATAATAAAATGATAATACTTTTTGTAAGATTTTATATATAAGTATAGGACTCATGTCCAGATATGATGATGCATATTTTTGTAATTTGTTTCCAAGTAAATAATTAATTATGAATTTTTATTACAACTTTTAGAAAATATAAAAACTCGTCTGTCTGACCTTAACTTGGTTAAAACTTCATGAAATTTAATTTTTCTTTTTCTAATCCTATAGTATGTGAAGCATAGAATGTGACGCATGTTTTGGATTCAAAAAATATGATACCGTTTGAAAGTTATAGATGTTTTCCAATCAGCCTATCGATCGGACTTTAGTAGTAATTCTAATAGAAAATGAAAAATAATTATTTATTAAATTAAAATTAAATCATAATTTATATTTTTGGAAAGCTAAGAATCTCCTCTAAAAACCCTTTTCGTTTCATTAATTTTGGGTGAAAAAAAGTCATCAGCCACATACCCTACAAACACCCATAATATTGCAACTTTTTGGCGCACCATGATCCTGCACATACCCATAATGGTGTGTAGAAATTCATTTATAGTGGGGGAATACATTGGCATTATTCATTTGCATTTTTTATGTTTTGGTTATGAGTGTGGCCTTGTTATTTCATAAAATGCATTTGTCACTTTGTTGATGACATTGGGTGTGATATCCTTCATAAGCATGATCTATCTTAGCATATTACACTCCTCTTGGTGGCTTGATGTGACACATTGCATCCCCTAAGTTACCAATATTCTATTCTTTGATTGGTCCTCTCTTGGAGACATTAGACACAATGTTCCATAATTTAAGACCTCTCATGAACTTAACAAGACTCATTTGAAAATTTATTTTTCATGTTGCATTTTGCATTTACATGAACACATCGCAATAACACAACTTGCATGCCTGTGGTGCCATTGCATTTGTTCATGAGTTCTAAGCATACAAGGCTTTGCTTGTCTCATGAAGCATGAAGCAACCTTGTCCTTTATCATGCCTTATTGAAGTTATCCAGAGGTATAACTTTGATATCATTAAATGGGAAATCCCATTCTGAGGCATGGATTTTCCCCATAGCCACCTTGTGGATTTCTCACTCCACAAACAACCAGAAGTTCCATGGCCCCAGATTGAGTATACTTGGACTTTCTCACCGGGTGGACAACCATGAGTTATGTCACCCTAGAATGAGTACACATTTCTTGTTCCAATCAAACAAAGTAGATCTAATCTACAATGAGATGGACAAACAATCGAAGCTTTCTCTTCTTTCATTCATTCTTTTTCATCACTTTAATCTATGTTCATTTGTCCTTATGATTTATTTTCCATGAGATCTTCATCCTGGGGTGCTTGATCATCCCTCTTGATCATTATTGTCCCATCTTACCAAGTATTAGTACAACTAAACCCCTCCTGAGATGCATTTCTCTACTTTACTATGAGTTTGATGCAAGTTTATCCTTTCATTAAAGTGGGGGCTAACTGTGGACATGGAAAAAATTACCCCTTTACTTTTTCTTTTTTTTTCCCTCCTTGTGCTTATTTGGCTTGATTTCACCTTGATTTAATGTCGTAATGTGACCTACACATTCAAATTAGGTCTTGAACCTTTATAAATCATTACAAATTTGTGATGTCTAGTAAAGGTGTTGTGAAGTGTTGTAAGACATTTTCACACTTTTCAAGACCCTTTTTTTATTACTTACCAAATCTTATTCTAAATTCGTGTAAAGTCTTGTAACAAACATTCATAGTTTTCTATACTTGTCATTAACAAATACACCTTTCTTATTGTTTACTTGTCCCCTTTATGTACTTATAGGCCCTAATTAAGTGTATGTTTGAATACAAACCTGAGAAAAAACATTAAAGACAACTTAATTTCCAACACGCACTCATATGCCTTGAGTGGGACCCATTTTCCCAGGGTGGTGAATGATCCCCTCTTGGCACAAAAATCAAGATAAACTCAAATTACTAGTAGGATTTTATTTTTAAAGACCTAAGGTTGGCTTGTGATATATTTTTATGAAATTAGGGCATAATTTTGTATAAAATACATGATTTTCTATTCATTTTAACACATCCATTGACCTATTCATTCAAGTATTCATTCTTACATTCAATCCATCTAAGTATTCACTTAAGCATCATAGCATCATTTAATCAAGCAATTATCAAGCATCTTGGAGAAACCATTGACATACCTTCAGAATTAAACAACAAGGTTTTTGTGAGTTTATGAGATTTTCATTTATTTTTTCATCATTCCTTTCTTATTTCATTTCATTTCATAGGGTTTGATAACCAAAGTGTGGTTTGAGTAAGGGAAACCCCTATGCCCTAACCCTTAGCCCTTTTTCCCCTCTTTGCATGTGTGTTTGTAGGTCTTGTAGGAAGATTTGTCAAGGAGAAAGGTGTCAAAAAGGTGTTGATAATTCATCTATCATAAAATTCAACATAACCCTAATTGGAGGTTGAAGACCCCTTTTAGGTATGTTTTCTAAAGATTCAAATCAGATAACTTGACAAGTTGAAAAGTGTAGAGCAGGACCCATAGAGTTGATCTTTGAATTTGTAGAGTTTTGTAAGTGGATTGATTTTCCATTAGTGGTGAATGAGTCTCACTTCTATTTTGGAAAAATATTTTTCTTCAATTCTAAGTTTCCAACATTCTGGAACCTATTTTAATAGATTTTACTAGAACCTAGACTGATTCGCCATTAGTGATGTATGAGTCCCATTGAGCATCAAAATTTAATTTTTTAATATTCTAGAGCCTTTTTAGATTTCATTTTAGTCTCTAGGTGCACCTCATTCAGTCTCATTCGATTTTGTTTTAATTTGTGCATGTTTTTGGTTCATGTTTGCATACAACAACGTGTTTTCTAACACTTTGCATTTCCTAGTTTGCATTAAATAATTGATGCATTTCATTAGTTTTATGTATTTAATTCATATTATTTAGACATATTTCACCCACATCACATCAATCCTTGAATGTATATATTGCATTTTGCCCCATTCCTTCCTCTTCTATGTGAAAAACCCTAGAAGTGCAGGAAAGATATTCTGGTGACAAAATCCTTTTTTATATTTTGATGAGCTTGACTTTAGAGTATTTTTTCCTTCAGATTCTAAGTGAATTTGAATCCTAGGATTATCTTGCATGATTATTGCATTAGGTTTTTCATTTTTTTGCATCCTAGGGTTTTCAAAAATTACATTAGTGAAAACATCATATAGCTTTCATTTTTGCATTTCAAATCATTTAAACACACTAAAATTCCACATTTTCATACTGTAGTTGCATTTGTGCATCTGAAAAACATCAAATTTCATTTCAAATTTATGAAAACACCTAAAATACATTCATCTCTGGACTCATTCCCTACCTTGGGAAAATCAGTCTAGTTGCACATTTTGAACTACATTTTCTGGGCATTTTTTGCATTACAGTTTTCTGCTATTATATTTGGTCATACTTCCCAACTTTTCTATCCTATTCTCATTATTTCCTATTAGTTTATATTCATTCATTTTCATCGTGGCTTTTTTCTTTAATAAATTTTGAATTTTATTAAAATCCTTAGTGGACATGTCAAATTATGCCTTTGGAATTAATCCTAATGACCTTGACCTTCCTCATGCTCCTTCAAATCCTCATGAATTTCCACCTTGTTTTGTTGAAATTATTGGAGAAGATGATATAACATGAATAAGTTTTTAAACGAATGCCTTGACAACCTTGAAGCTAATGCATCCTTTTACCCATCCATGAAACAATCTGATCTTCCTATTGTCTCACCTCTTGATATGTTTGGTTACTTACACCCTTAAACAATTGAATTACCTAAGTTCCCACCAATAGGTGGAGCTATTTCTTCTACACAACCATATCCTCAACCATTCTATGGTAACAAAGTTACAAACACACCAATGAACCTTGAAGAAAGTTATGGAAAAGGTTTTACAATCTTAAGCAAATGAGGATGTGACACAACAATTGAACATGACATTCATCAAAATTTAGAACAAAGGCCAACATATGAGAACACAATAAGGTTAGGATATCAAGATCCCCTCATGAAAACATGCCTCCTTTTGAATATAGGATATTTCAAGATAATGGCATGGTGATGTTTGATTCCCTTCCTAATTTGAATATCCCTCTTCCTCCTGAACAACCCTCACATGATAATGAAAAGGATGTTAGGATCCCCATGGGTCATATTTCTCATTCAATCCATGAAAAAGGTGAATCTAGTAAATTCAAACAACCTTACAAATTGAAGAAAACTAAAATTTCCTCTTCATCCACCACCTGAAAGTGAATGAAAACTCCAAATGCTTTTAAATAGAGGTATCATCCTATTACTACCTATGAAGAGGTTGGTAATCCATCCTAAAGATTCTAATTTACATTATTGTAAATACCATTGTGTTCCTGGACACCCGCTTGATGAGTGTCAGACATTGAAGGAAATATTAAGTACCACTTTGATGACACCGACTGTTATGCTATCATTGCATAAATACTACCAAACATCTCATCATGTAATAGTTGTCAAATTTTCCATTCTCACTATTGCATGATCTTTCTCATCACCTATCTTAGCTCATTCTTACCTTAGACTTAGTGGGGGGAAAGAATTTTTTAGCCTTGTCCCTTAGTTTTTTTATTCACCTTCCACTTATACAAATTGAGATTAAGAGGCAAATGGCTCAGTTGATGTTCAACTCGACTTTTGCATTAGCAGTATTTTTCTCTCTTTCTTTTTATATCTATTTATTATGTTCCCCTATGACGTAATTTTTATTGTTCTCTCTCTTTGTGCAATTCCTCTATTTTTCCCTCTATTCTTCTTTATTTCATTCATTTCTTCTCTTTTTATATTTTTTTTTGTGTTTTCCTTTGGGGGATGACAAAAGTAATAAGACACTCTATGTCTCTTCCATGTTGACCCAAACAGTCTTCCATTTAATTTTCCTCTTTTCACTTTTGTTTTGTGCTTTCATTTTAGGGATGATGCAAGGCATTGGTATTGCAATGTATCTTTCATGTTCACCCAGAATATTTTCATTTCATTTTCCTTTCACTTGGTTTTTTCCTTTAGGGGACAATGTAAGGTGTTAAGACATCCAATGTCTCTTCCATGTTGACCCAAAATATAGTTCATTTTTCTTTTTGTTTTCACTCTCTTTGTGTCATTCTTCCAATTCTATGTGTATTTGGGGAATGACTACAATTCTAAGCTCTTTCATAAAAATGTTGCAGCAGTGAACATAGTAACCCCAAATCCATAGATCCCATATACGTTTGGTGTGCTCAATTTTGTGGGAAACCTCTCTTTCTTTTGTTCCTTTTCCTTTGCACAAGGAAACCTTAGTTGAAAAAATATGAATTGGAATAAGGTCTTTCCAAGTTTTCTCTCATATCTCATTTCTTTTTTCATTTTTCATTTGCTACTTTAAAGTAATTGCTCATAGAATGGTGTGTAGGAATTCCTTTAAAGTGGGGGAATACATTGGCATTATTTATTTGCATTTTTATTTTTTGGTTCTTAGTGTATCTTTTTTATTTCATATAATGTGTTTTTCACTTTTTGGATGGCATTGGGTGTGATTTCCTTCATAAGCATGATCTATCTTAGCATATTGTATTCCTCTTGGTGGCTGGATGTGATGCACTACATCCCTAAGTTATGAATATTCTATTCTTTGATTGGTCCTCTCTTGGAGACATTAGACACAATGTTCCCTAATTTAAGACCTTGCATGAACTTAGCAGAACTCATTTGAACATTTATTTTTCATGTTGCATTATTCATTTAAATGGCCACCTTGCATAACAAAACTTCCATGCCTGTGGTGCCATTGCATTTATTCATGAGTTCTAAGCATACAAATATTTTCATGTCTCATGAAGACGTTGTCCTTTGTGGCACCTTATTAAAGTTATCAGGAGGTATATAAATTTGATATGGTTGAGCACAAAAGCTGATTCCAAGGCATGATTTCCCCATAGCCAGCTTGTGGATTTCTCACCCCATGGACAATGAGAAGTTTCATGGCCCTAGAGTGAGTATACTTGGGATTTATCACCTAGTGGAAAACCATGAGTTCAATTTCTCTAGAGTGAGTACACATTTCCTATTCCAAAAAAGCAACCTAGATCATCCCTCTTGATCGTTGTTGTCCCATATTACCAAGCATTAGTACATCTAAACCCTCTTGAGATGCATTGCTCTACTTTAGTGTGAGTTTGAAGCAAGTTCATCCTCTCACTAAAGTGGGGGCTAATTGTGGACATAGAAAAAGTAACCCTTTTAATTTTTCTTTCTTTTTCCCTTCTTGCACTTCTTTGGCTTGATTTCACCTTCATTTAATGTTGCAATGTGACCTACACATTCACATTAGGTATTGAATCTTTATAAATCATTAATACTTTACGATGTCTTGTAAAGGTGTTGTGAAGTGTTGTAAGAATTTTTCATACTTTTCTAGACTCTTCTTATCATAATTGATCTACATACTCTCTTTTTATCACTTATCATGTCTTACTCTAAAGTGTTGTAAATTCTTGTAACAAACTTTCATGCTTCTGAAGACTTTTATTCAACAAATACACCTTTCTTATTCTCTATTTGTCCCTTTTATGTACTTACATGCCTTAATTAAGTGTATTTTTTAATAAAAACCCAACAAATAACATTAAAGACAACTTGATTTCTGATACCCACTCATATGGCTTCAGTGGGATTCATTCGCCCAAGGTGGCGAATGAGTCCCTCTTGGCACAAAAATCAGAATAAATTCAAATTAATAGTGGTTTTTAATTCCTAAAGACTAAAGGTCAGATTGTGATGTTGTATTTTGAGGAAATAATGGAATAATTGTGTATAAATACATGATTTTCTATTCATTTTAACTCAACCATTCATCCATTCATTTAAATATTCATTCTTCAATTCAATCCATGTAAGAATTCACTTAAGCATCATAGGATCATTCAATCAAGCAATTATGAAGCATCTTGGAGTATCCATTAACATATCTTAAGACTTCAACAACAAGGTTTTGGTGAGTTCATGAAATTTGCATGTTATGTTTTCATCATTCCTTTCATATTTCATTTCATTTCATTGGGTTTGATTACCAAAGTGGGGTTTGAGCAAAGCGAACCCTTATACTCTAACCCTTAGCCCTTTTTCCCCTCTTTGCATGTGTGTTTACAAGTCTTGTAGGAATATTTTTTAAGAAGAAAGTTCTCAAAAAGCTTTTGATAAGCCATCTAAGTCATCCTAGTCAACACAACTATAATTATATCTTGAAGACTACTTTTTATTCTATTTTTTGTAGATTCAGATCTAGCAACCTGACAAGCTAAAATGTGCAGACCAGGATCCACAAAGTTGAATTTGACTTTGCATATTTTTTTAGGTGGACTAATTTTTCATGAGTGGTGAATGAGTCCCATTGCTAGGTTGGAAAAATAGTTTTCATTAGTTCTAAGTTCCCAACATCCTGAAACCTATTGCGATAGATTTTACCAAAAGCTGGATTGATTTGCCATCAGTGGTGAATGAGTCCCAATGGGCATCAACATTGAATTATACAACATTATAGAACCTTCTCAGATCTACTTTCAATTTCTATATGCACTAATTTTAGCCTCAATCAATTTTATTTTTATTTGTGCATGCTTCTAGTTCATGTTTGCATACAACACTATGTTTTCCAGAATTTTGTATTTCCTAGTTGACATTAAATAATTGATCCATTTCATTAGTTTTTTGCATTTATTTTATCATATTTAGACATATCAAACCCACATAATATCAATCCTTGAATGTATACATTGCATTTTGGCCCATTCATTCCTCTTTTATGTGAAAAACCCTAGAAGTGCCAGAAAGACATTCAAGTGCCGAAAACATTGTTTACAAATATTCTATTATAGATCACACTCTTGAAGGAAATTGCTCCCAATGTCACCAAAAAGAGGAAAACACATCACATGAAATAGTAAAATCACATAAAGGAACATGAAAATGAGAAATGCAAGTGAAATCATGCCAAAATAATGAAAATGTATGCTCCCACTTTAAAGAAATTTCTAATACCATGTTGTGAGTAATTAATTTAATGTAGAAAATGAAAATTAAAAAAAGGAGGAAGACATGATAGCCAACTTGAAAATCCCTATGCCAAGTCATATGTCTTAGAGTAAAGCTAAGTGATGTAAGAGAAAAGGAAAAGAAAGTGGTTGACCCAAAAATCAAAACACCAAACACATAAGGGATATATGTATTTTGGGTGAGTATGTTCCTTTCTATAATGATATTAGAGAGCTTGGAATTGTAATCATTCCCCAAATACATAGAACTAGAAGAATGACACAAAGAGAGTGAAAACAAAGAAAAAGAAAGTTCCATTTGTGTCAACATGGAAGAGAAATAGGGTTTTTCAATGCCTTGCATCATCCCCAAAAGGAAAACACAAGACAAATGAAAAGGAAAGTGAAATGCTCAGAAAAGATAATGAAAAATATTTTTGGTTAACATGAAGGATACATGAATCTCTCAATGCCTTGCATCATCACCAAAAGGAAAACACAAGAAACAAAAATGAAAGGAAATGATAAAAGATAACTAAAAAGAAAAGGTATATGAAATATAGAAGCATGAAGTTACAAATAGAGGAATGCACATAGAGATAGAAACATCAAAAAGAACATCATGGAGGATCACATTACACACATGCAAGAAAACAAAAAGTAAAAGGAAAGAAAAATAAAAAGAAAAGATAAAAGAATAGTAAAGCACATGTGATTCAACCATCTAGTAGGTCATCCACATCCCACTCTTGTTCAATATATGTAGAATGCATATCACTAGTGAGAGGGACAACATCAAGTTCTATACTAGGAGAATCACTAAGTTCAACACATGGTGAATCACTCAGTTTAGGAGGATCATCATGGTTGTTATTAGTTGTGTCATAGAAAATTAGACCCTCTTGAGAAAATAGACAATTTCATGCATAATTAGACCCACTTTTTTTTCCCTTCACATAATTTCCCTTCAAAACAACATATATAGGCCCCTTAGACCCATTAATTTTTATCTAGAGGCCCATTTCACCTAAGAAATCACATAAAACTTAACAAACAACATTTAATTACATCATACCCTGACAACCCACCTTGAAACAATAGTAGTAGGACTCATTCGCCACCTTGGGAAAACAAGTCCCCTCTGGTGGGACCCATTCACCAAGGGTGGCGAATGAGTCCCCTTTGAGGGAAAATTCAAAATTAATTGATAATTTAGTCAATTTAACTTTTATTTCTAGTAAATGTCGGCCTCTTACGTCTAATTAATGGGAAAATAAGGTGTTTTTGCTTATAAATACTCATCGTAAGTTATTTCACACATATTTTGGCATCTTTTTATCATCTGTCAAGAACAATTTTAGAGTTAAGTCTTCCAAAACAAGTTTTACTAGCAAAAGTTGAAGTTTTAGGGCAGCAAACTAGGGTTTTTGCAGGTCTTGAAGCTCACTTCTATTTTGAAGATCCAACATTGCAAAGGGTTGATGATGGATGCCGATGCTGAATCATGAAGAAATATAGGGTGAAGAGGTGAAGCTAGCCAACAAATCATGCCTAAGGACTTGATTTACTATTGATTCCATCTTCCATTTTCACTCTATCTTCAAATTAAGGTTTGTATCTTGTTTGTTTATGATTTGCATGCCATTTTATCCTTATTTTGCATGTTATTTAAGTGTTTTATGGTCAATATCTTGCATCATATACACCATTCTTGCATGGCTTATTCTAAAGCAATAGAATAGGATCATTGTTATATTTCAGCTCTTCCTAGTCTTTATCGCATCTAATGCTAGGGTTTACCTAGATTTTTCTCTATTTAAGGTTTAATTACCCAACTAGGGGTTTTACCAATGAAAACAACCCATTAGAAAAATAGTTTTAAGTTGTTTTGCAAGTATTTTCCAAGATCCAAGATTGGGTATCTGTCAGAAATTATTGTGCAAGTGTCAAGGTGTAGAATATTTTGCAAGTTGTAGAAATTCCAAGGTGGATTGATTCTCCGTGGTTGGTGAATGAGTCCTTCCTAAGGTGAAAATTTGAGTTAGATTCAGATCCAAGTTCCTGACTGTCAGAAAATAAATTTTCTATAGAAAAGTCCTAATATGGGATTGATTCACCCAAGGGGGTGAATGAGTCCTAGTTAGCCTAAATTCAAGTTTCATCAGTTTTCTAGATTGTTTTCTAGTAATCTACAGTTTTCCTAGTACACATTCCAAGAGAATATTTTTGTTTATGTTAAGTTGAATTTTTGTTCATTCTTTCCTGCTTTTTGCATATCACAACATGTTTTCAAAAATATTATAAATCTTAGTTTTGCATTCATTTTCATTCATCTAAATCATTGAAATTCATTTAGTTAACTTCATTTAGGTTAGAAAACATCTCACATTGCATAATTTAAATTAACCATTAGAATTTTTGCTCCTATCTCTCTCCTTTTAGGTGAAAAACCCTAGAAGAGCAAGAGTTTTGCATATGAGCCCAAAATTATTGGTTCATTTTGGTGAACCTGACTCTTTAACATAACATTATTCTAATTTACATCTTAAGTCTTCACTATTTCATGATCTTTCATTGTTTTACATCTTTAGGTTTCTTAAATATTGCACTAGTGAAAGCATTCTTTAGTTTCCATCATTGCATTTCTTTCAATTATGCCAACTTTCTACATCTGCATTGTATATTTTCATTGTATAGACTTGAAATTTTATAGAAAACACAAAAAAATAGAAAAATATTTAAAAAGTTATCTCCTAGGACTCATTCACCATCTAGGGCGAGTCCGTCCCTTTATAGTTTTGTATCAACATTTTCAGATTTCAATTTCTACATTGTATCTTTTTGTTTTCTATCATTATCATTCTGTTATAGTTTAGTGGTTTTTGTTTTCTTATAATAAATTTTATTTCTTTTCACAAAATTCATGGAGAGTTTTAGATCATTGAAAATTTCCTTTTCCATTTGCATTCCTAGTTGTTTTAGATTAGATTCATTGATACATAATGACACCAAAACTAAAAAAACAAAAAATCCCTTCAAACACATGATTCAAGTTAGGAACAACATCTCATCTAAGCCTCTTTGTAGTGATGATGTCGATAAGATAGGTGAGGTCCTTTATGAATTCATCTCACTCACTTCATCCTCTAATGCTTCAAATGATAAACCTAAACCCCTTAATGATAAACTCCCCCTCAAACCTTTTGATTGTGATGAATTTGATTTGTTAGATGAAGCCCTCCAAGACTTCATCTCACATAAGCCATCCACTAAGGTTTGTGGTGACCAACTCATGATAAGAAACATTAACACCTCTAGTTATTTTCTTGAACATCCTAAACTAGTTGACAATCATTTACCGCTCAAACATTTTAGTAATGATGATTTGCATTTGCTAGATGAGTCTCTTCAATACTTCATCTCATCCATCTCATCCACTTTGGTTTGTTGTGAAACCTCTACAATCAAGGAAATTAATGTAATTCAACCTAAAATTATCCTTTACCCACCTTCACATCTACTTCACCCCTCTAACTGACCCTGGTACACACTTTACCCACCTAACACCAATGTATCACAACAATCTAACAACAATACTATTGCTTCTACATATAACACCCAAAACAACCCACAAATGCCACAACCACATCCACCCTCCTTACCTTTACCTAATCCACCTAGTGCTCCTTGCTATAACCTGCACATAAAAGAGTACGATCCTATTGAAAAATTAAAGAATACTCCTACCAAAATTTCCCTTTGGGATGTACTTCAAACCTCACCAAACTATAACAAAATTCTTCAAATTCGTTTAAAAAAAATCATAATTCCTCCTAGTACTACTCTAAATGATGTGGCAACTCTTATCCAAAAAAAAACTTGACATTACTTTTCACCAACATGAGCTCCCTCCTTTGGAGTCGCGTAAACAACACGATACATTTATGATACTTTCTCGATTAAATCACATAGGTATCAAACACACTTTGATAGATAATAGTTCTACCCTTAATGTGTGTAGTTTGAGTCTCCTTGATTGATTAAAAGTTGATACCTGATTTTGTCTCTATTTGACGATTTGAAAATACAACAAAGAAACCACTTGGGATAATTACTTTACCTATTATAGTTGGGGTGGCTACTTTGCAAAACCCTATCCATGTCATTCTTGATGATCTTTTTATAATCTTCTTTTAGATTACCATGGATTTATGAGATGAATGCAGTGCATTCAACCCTTCATTGTTTCATGAAATATGTCTATAACAATTGCATTTATTAAATTGAAATAGATCCCAAGCCTAAAATTTTCTTGCACCTTGAAAAAGGGGTTACAAGTCCTTTGAAAACATTAATTCCAACCTAACATAGATTCTCTTGAAATTGAACATAACTATACAAATACAGTATCTAAGTTTTTTGGTGACGATTGGGGATTGTTAGAATTCACACCCTCATTTATGGGAAAATATATCCTCACACAAAATAAAGATGCAAAACAAGAACAACGGACAATTATGTCCACTCAAAATTCTAAAAAATTGTCTGAAGCATCTATGCCCTACAATATGGATGAGAATGCAACATACACAACCAATTTTGATGAGATAGATTACCAATCCCTACCTACCCTACACAAAATGGAAAGAATTTATGGAAAAGGCTATAAATTTGTAAAAAAATTAGGCTATACTAGAAAAGGGTGTGGGAAAAATGAACAAGGTATTTGTGTCCCTATTGAACCTAATACACAAGAAACAAAAACCGGATTTGGATATTCTTTTTTGAAAATGATCAATGCTACTCAACAACCATCTTTAAACATTAATGTTATAACATGTCACCCACAATACAAACTCACAATCAAACATCCTAATTTTCTTGATATAACCTTACCCCATTCATGGACGTTTGTTGATAGCGATGAGGCTTTGAAACAAATCTCTAGAATTTATGATATCCCATCCTTGCTTACTTACATGAAACACATTTTCAATGCTTTGAACATTATCGAGCAAGAAACCAGTGATATCACTGAAGAGTTTTCTAAATCTAAGGTCCTAAATACAATGCACTCCTTTTAGGAGATATAGTTGATGTGCTAATGGAAATTAATGATACAGATAAAGTTATTAATATTGGGAAGTGCCTTGATGATGAGGAACAAGAAGATACAACTACTTTACTTCATGCTTTTCCTAAAAATTTTGCTTGGAAATATTTTGATATGCCAAGAACTGACCCAAAAATTGTGATGCATAGTATTGTCCTTGCTGTAAATGCTAAACCCATCCATCAAAAGATCCACAAAATGAACCCTAGCATAGCCTTGCATGTTAAAGAAATCAAAAAAATTCTTGATGCAGGCTTTACTAGACCTATTGATTATTTTGCTTGGATCTCAAACATTGTCGTAGTTACAAAACTCAATAATCATATTAGGATATGCATAGATTTTTGAGACTTGAATAAAGCCTCTTTAAAACACGATTTTCTCCTTCCTAATATAGACATAATTGTGGATTCATTTGCTAGACATGCTTTTTTTTTCATTCATGGATCGATTTTCTAGTTATAATCAAATCCTTATTAATCCTCAAAATCAATACAAAACTTCCTTTACAACTATTTGGGGAACATTTTGTTGGGTTGTGATTCCCTTTAGTTTAAATAATTCCTATGAAACTTATGAATGTGAAATGACATTACTATTTCATGATTATATTCACAAAATTTTAGAAGATTATGTTGATGATATCCTTGCTAAATCACTAACATGATAAGACAATGTGAACATCCTTCATAAAATCTTTAAATGCATAAAACACTACACAATGCTATTGAATCTAAAAAGTGTATCTTTGGCATAAATAGTGGTAAAATTTTTGGGTTTGTCATATCACATAGAGGCACTGATGTGGACACAAATAAAATCAATGCAATCATTAGCATGGCACCTCCTAGGAATATTTCTTAGTTGCACATGTTGCAAGGTTGAATTCAAGCTATTAATCATTTCATTGCATCTTTAGCTGATCACACATTACCTTTCATGCATCTCCTTAAAAAGGTGTCCCTTTTGATTGGGATGAGGATTTTAAATAGGATTTTGAGTTGCTAAAGGAATATTTAACCACTCCACCTATTTTACAACCTTTTGTGCCACAGAGACCATTTATCTTGTACATCACCGCATCTGCTCATGCTCTTGCAACATTCTTGGCTCAACACAATGGTCATGGTAAAGAACACCCTATTTATTATATTAGCCACACCTTAATTGATTATGCGACATGATATTCACCAATTGAAAAAAATGTTTGGCTCTTATATTCACTACTAGTAAGTTGCAAAATTATTTACTAAATGCTAAAGTACAAGTTGTCACAAAATTTGATCCTCTTAGATATATTTTCAATAAAACTGATCTTTCAGGATGCTTAGCGTAGTGGATAATGTTGTTAACTGAGTTTGACCTTTAAATTTGTTTCCAAAAAAGCAATCAAATGCAAAGCCTTAATCGATCACTTAGTTGATGCTCCTTCACCTTCTACTTTACCTACTCTTAATTCCTTTCTTGATGATCATGTCTTTCCTACTAATGTTAAAGCATGGGAATTATTTTTTGATGGCTCTAAGTGTAGAATAGGTTCCAGTGCTGGTGTGATACTAATTCCACATGATTGAAAACCTATTCCCTTATCAATTAAATTTCCTATGCAAAAATAATACAATTGAGTATGAAGCATTGATCTGCAAGTTGCTTTATCTATACATACTAAACATATTAAGATCTTTAGTGATTCACAATTGGTCATCAAACAAATCAATGGAACATATCAAACTAAACATGACAAATTACTAAAATACAAGGACCTTATAATGAGACTATTAGAAAAAATTGACTCATTCACCATTGATGACATCCCACACAAAGATAACCAAGATGTAGATGCAATGGTGAGTGTAGCTTATCTCATATCCCCACTCGATCCTTCCACCAATTTTACCTTTATTATCTATCCCATCACCACACCTTCGATTGATACTCTGTTACAAGAAATTTTGATTATCACTCATCATAATTGATGTGAATAGTATGATACAATATATAGCTACTTGAAAGACAGTACCATTCCTAAGCCTACCATAATGAATACTTGAAAACCCTTATGTAAACACACAAATAAATATGTAATCCTTGCCAACACGTTGTATAGAAGATCTTTCAATGGCCTCTTCTTACACTATCTTAAGGATTCTGAAATCCCTATAGCATTTGAATAGGTTCATGTTGGTGCTTGTGGAGGTAATTTTGGAGGTCGTTCATTAGTGAATACACTTATTTGTATGGGTTATTATTGGAGAATTATGGAGAAGGATTTCTTCACCTATGTTAAATAATGTCAAAAATGTCAATAGCATGGCAATTTGATTCACACTCTTGTTGCTGAGCTCCATGCCAATGTGCCCATTTGATCATTTTCAGTATGGGGGTTGGATCTTATTTGAAAAATTTCACCACCTTCTT
This sequence comes from Sequoia sempervirens, assembly GCA_007258455.2. NCBI lineage: Eukaryota > Viridiplantae > Streptophyta > Pinopsida > Cupressales > Cupressaceae > Sequoia > Sequoia sempervirens. Next base: position 67,453,226 of record VDFB02281492.1, read on the forward strand.
CCACTGGACATATGTTTATTTTAACCACAATGGACTAGTTCAATAAATTAGTGGAAGCTATTCCCCTTCGTTATACAATTGTTAAAGCAATTTTTCGTTTTAGCTTGGAACACATAATTGCTCACTTTGGGCTTCCTTTCACAATCATTTCAAATAATGGAATTCCATTTAATAATAGCAAATTTCAAAAATCTGTTGAAGACATTTAATATTCAACATCATATCTCTACACCATATTATCAACAATCCAATGGACAAGCTGAGAATACTAATAAACTTCTAGAATAAATCCTTCAGAAAACTATTAGCAACAATCATAAAGACTGGCATACACTTCTATCTTACATGCTTTGGGCTTATAGAACTAATGTTTGATCATCCATAGGAAATACCCCTTATAGCCTTGTTTTTGGTACTAATGTGATTATGCCCTTGGAGTTAGAAATTCCTGCTTTACAAGTTCCTCTTTGAGATCTTTTTGATGTTGACACTTATAAAGAATAATGATTACTTCAACTTGAGATGCTTGATGAATAGCACATTGACACTCTCAAACATTTCTAAGATCACATTAAACAATTACAATGCAAACACAAAATTCATGTTCTCCCTTGATAATTTTCTAAGGGAAATTTGTTCTTATTGAAAATCAACGAACTGCTAGTGCTGACAACGAAGACAAAGATAAGTTTAGCCCTAATTGGTTGGGACCTTACGTAGTTGATAGCAATTATGGGTTTGGTGCTTATCTCTTAACGCATATTGATGAAATTCCACTTAGGGAACCTATTAATTCTACACATTTGTGTTGGTATGATCTCTAATCCCCTTTGAATAGTATGAGTGGTATAGAAGTGTTGTTTAAAGTTATTTGATGTCATAACTTTCACATTATTTTGTTCTTGACAACTAAATTGGTGTTTGTCTTAAACACTAAGGTAATTATTGAGGTTCATTTTATAATTTCTTTAGGTTTCATACTATTCACCTCCATGTTAAGTTAAGTTAAATCTTTATTAGTGTATTTAATTTAGAGTATTCTTTTTCCATTATCAATGTTGCATCTATGCTAAAATTAAAAAATGTTTAATACTAGATCACATATTTTCTATTAAATCATGAAGCCATTAATTAAATAATTTTACCATAAGTCATTTAATTAATCACATAGCATTTAACATTCACATCGAAGAGATACATCATCATACAATCAAAGTGCGCATGTTTATATATATATCAAATTTTTTTGTACATCTCAGAATCATATACAATTTCATAGTGGTCTATGAGAGCTAGACCCCTCAGGATCTAGCACTTGTGATCTAGTCCCTGGTTGTGAGAGATGGATTTGTATGACCATGACCGTGAACTATCGAGTTTCCGTGCATACTCCAAATCCTATACCCAACCAATGGCCATAACCCACTTATTTTCTATTTGATCCCTCTTTGCTCATGTCTGTGCCAACTCTATCTATAATCTCTCTACCTCCACCAAGGTTTGTGCTAACTATAGTGCACTCTTAGTTTGACAAAGCCATCTCATCATGCTCTCGTACACTGTCTGTAATCTCATGAAAGGTCTGAGTGTTTCTAGCTCCTCTTCTAAGATCGATGGGGCCACATAGTCGAGATCCATCTCCTCCTCCTTCATGGATGCAGGCACTATCTCCATAGCAGTTTGATGATAAAAATATCACTAGCCTCTCATCGCTTTGCAAGATAAGAAATTTACACAATCAATAACACATCATCATGATATATATATAGAAATAAAGAATAAATCACTGAAATACATGCATAAAATTAAATATCATCACCTATGTCTCTAGATGCATGATTAATGTCAACCTCCTCATCTCAGGGGGGCATGGATGATGTGCTAGCCTCTCTCTGACTAGGAGTGTTGATTTTTGTGATAGCTACTGCCCATGATCTAGTCCTATAAGTATCTGATGACACTCCATGCTCGTACCAGTCCTCAATAGATACCTCATAACCCTCACTTGGGGGTGGCTCCTCCTCCTAATAATAATCCTTCTCATAATCCTCATCCTCCTCCTCATCATCCTCTCCTCCATCCTAACCCTCATAATTAGGATCAACCTCGAACTGATGCTCCTCATTGATAACATCTATAAAAATATTTGTTGGCCTATACTATACCTCCTATGCTTTCTCCTCATGCTCGTCACCCTCGTCTATTGCTAGCTCTACATCACCTAGATGGAAATTCATGGGGAACACAAGAGTTGGTCTTGCATATGACCACCACTTCTCATGCTCATCTGTGCTACTGACATCATCAATGTCAGAGACTAGTGCTTGGTCATGATCTGAATCATTGGAATCACTCTCCCACACATGATCTATCATCAGATGAATAGTGTCACATGACCTGTGGGCACTCTACACTAATCATCTAATGAAGGGTCACACCCTTGATGGTGTCTACACCTATCCAAAATATTGCATGACTTGCCCATAATAGAATGGTCATACAATGTAGTCATGCCTTCCCACAAGATACCTATCAATTTGCATCCTCTGTAACTATCTGGTGGGGTTTGGCCATTGTTGAGTGAGTAGATATGGCCTCCATAGGATCTCATCCTCCAAAAGTGTAAATCCCCATACTTCCATAACCATTGCTAGGGATAGCTGAATGCTCATGGGTATCTTGCTACTATAGTACAAGGGTATCCAACAAGTCTAGTACATGTGATATGCTCAAGGCACCACACCTGTAGAAGCATACAATGGACCATATTGCCGATCTCTCAAAATAAAAACCGATCAAGATCATAATAAAAATGTACTAGAATCCAACAACCCCAAGCATAGACTATCCTCTACTCATACATCCCCTGTATCAAGTGTACCAGTCCCCCATCCAAGTGTGCTATTCATCCATCTAGATTGAGAACCAATGCCACTATGCACATCATAAATTTTCTAACCACAAGAGATCATGAATACAACAACATAGGAAGCTTGATTCATTCTCTAACCCTCTTATCATGTATAAGTTCCTCTAAACAATACTACATATCTCTCTTCTTCTCCCAGAATGACCGATCCCCCTAGAAATACACTTGTGTTCCTTGAATGGCATCTTAGAGAATGTAGTGTACATCCTTGAGTTTGATAGTCATTTCCTCAATGGGAAGATGAAAGGTATAGGTATCTACATCCCAATGCTCATATAGAGCCATCAAGATGGAATCATGGTATCTCATGGGTGGCATAACATATTCCCAATAGATACCCACTAACTGTAAATGCTCTACCTCTACCACTTATAACACTTGTGCAACATATCTCAAAAATTTCAATAGTCTTCCCCCTAGCCACTACCATGACCAGTCAGGGACCTATCCAAATCATCACAAAATGCTCTTTCATCTAATATATTCAATTTTCACAATTTTCATTATGCAAGTGTGCTAAAGTCGATCTAGTGTGCTTCTCTAATGTCCCTAGAAACCTTAGAACTCTTTTAGGACATTTTGCAAAGAAACATGGACACTTCACAAAGAAACATGACACTTTGTGAAGAAATGGGATACTTTGTGAACAAAAGGGACACTTTACAAACAACTAGGACACTTTACGAAAAAGGGGGACACTCAAAGTTTTTTCCAAGAACCCTAAATTAACATATCCATGCATAAATATCATTAAATCATTATTAAATCATGAGGTGAAAGTTACAGAATCAACTCACCTCATGATAAAGCTCACCATGTGCCACTTGCTCATGAAGATCATCCATACATGAAGGTGTGTAATCCCATCCACATGACATTTTCTTCTCTCACTCGTCACTCTCACGCTAGATGAAGGTAAAATGAATAGTAAGTGACAAATTACTTTCAACTCCTTCTCTAATCACTTTTCACCCCTTTTTACTTTTATGCATTACCATTAGGTTATTGTCTCTTGAAGAATTCATAAAGTATATCTCCTTAAAATTGTCATAATAGGTTCTAGGGTAATCCATTTTTGATGTTGTTTCATGTGTTGCAATCATGATTTCACACCTGACGTCATCATTTGTCTATCATTATGTTGTGTGGTACTTGGAAATTCCATATGATATAATGATTCTTATTCGATGTCGCTAGATTGTTACCTTGATTCCACCTCTGTAAAGCAAGTAGAACCAAGGGGGGCATACATCTACCCTCAACTTGGATTCCTAAGAGTTAGATAAAAGTATTTTGGTAAATTAATGATTGTGTACTATAGGATGTGATTCCTAATGTTTTGGTTGTGTAGATAACTACATTGGGGGCTTTGTTCTCCTATCCTTTTGAATATGTATCCTTTTATGTAGTAAGGTGCATTGTTTAGAGTCCTTTAGCTTACATATGCACATAGAGTCATATGGGCGCTAAAGTGTGGGATAAATGTATCATAGAAAAATGGACCCTCTTGAGAAAAGAGATAATTTCATGCCTAATTATACCCACTTTTGAGTCCCTGCACATCATTTCCCTTCAAAATAGTATCTTACCTAAGAAATCACATAAAACCCAATAAATAGCATTAAATTACATCATACTTTGAAAGCCCACCTTCAAACAGTAGTAGTGGGATACATTCACCACCTTGGGTGAACAAGTCCCCTCTAGTGGGACCCATTCACCAAGGGTGGAAAATGAGTCCCCTTTGAGGGAAAATTCAAAATTAAGTGGGAATTTAATCAATTTAAATGTTATTTCTAGTAAATTTTGACCTCTTACATCTAATTAATGGGAAAATAAGGCGTTTTTTCTTATAAATACTCATTTTAAGTCATTTCACACATCTTTAATCATGTTTTTATCATCTCTCAAGAACAATTTTAGAGTTCAGTCTTCCACAACAAGTTTCATTAGCAAAACTTGAAGTTTTAGGGCAACAAACTAGTGTTTTTGCAAGTTTTGAAGCTCACTTATATTGTCAAGGTCCAATATTACAAAGAGTTGATGATGGATGTATATGGTGAATCATGAAGACATATAGGGTGAAGAGGTGAAGCTAGCCACCAAATCATGCCTAAGGACTTGATTTCCTATAGATTTTATCTTCTATTTTCACTTTATCTTCAAATTAAGGTTTGCATCTTGTTTGTTTATCATTTGCATGTCATTTCATCCCTATTTTTTATGTGTTGTAAGATTTATAGTGTTGAGATATTGCATCATATAAATCATTCTTTCATGGCTTATTCTAGAGCAATAGAATAGGATCATTGTTATATTTCAGCTCTTCTTAGTATTTAACACATCTAAGTCTAGGGTTTACTCAATTCTTTCTCTATTCAAGGTTTAATTAGCCAACTAGGGGTTTGATAAAAGAAAAATTCCCCATTATACAAACATTTTTAAGTTGTTTTGTAGGATTTTTTTGAGATCTAAGATCAGGTATCTGTCAGAAATTGTTGTGTAGGTATCAAGGTGCAGAATAATTTTTTTAAGTTGTAAAAATTCCATGGTGGGATAATTCACCATGATTGGTGAATGAGTCCCTCCTAAGGTGCAAAACCGAGTTAGATTGAGATCCAGGTTCCTAATTGTTAGAAAATAGATTCTACGCAGAAAAGTCCTGATCTAGGACTGATTCACCCAAGGTGGCAGATGAGTCCCAATTAGCCTAAATTCAATTTTTGTTCATTGTTTCATGCTTTTTTCATATCACAACATGTTTTCAAACATAGTATAAATCTTAGTTTTGCATTCATTTTCATTCATCTAGATCAATAAATTGCATTTAGTTAACTTCATTTAGGTTAGAAAGAATCACACATTGCATAATATTAATGAACCATTAGAATTTTTGCTCCTATCTCTCTCCTTTTAGGTGAAAAACCCTAGAAGAGAAAGAGTTTTCCATAGGATCCAACAATCAATGGTTCATCGGTTAAGCTCGTAGAAGAGGAAAATAAAAAATTCAACTCATTATACACTTTCTAATCGATTTTAGCTGTTTGCAAATTTTCATCCAAGCTAGCCACAATAGGAGGAAAAATGATAATATCCATAGAAGTTGTGGGTCCTTGTTGTGGTGAAGTTATAAATTTTATTTGTTCTGGTAAAAGAGGAGGGTCATCATTTATTTCTTGTTTCAAGTTATGATTTTGATTTTCACTATTGTTATTATTATTCATCTTTCGAACAGTAGCATGACATCTATGCCTACGTTATCTAGCATTACAATTTCTTTCATTATGATTTTCAAGTTGCATTTATGTAGGAGTGGGTTTTTCAACCATAGATTCCTTTTCTTCTTGTGAGGGAAGAACAAACAAAACTATAGAAGGTTGTTCAACCACTTTCTCTTTGGCTTTATAAATTTTCTTAGGAGGTGAATTAGGACTTGTTTGGTTTTCTCTAGGTCTCTTGTAGGAAATAGGTGAGGGATTTTTCATGGGTTGGTCTTGGTTTGTTGGAAGGGTTTTAGACTCAACATTGTTTTATTTAGGTGGGGGAGGTTCAAGCATGGGTGAAGGTTCAATCATGGGTGGAGGAAAGTTTTCAAGAGATAGTTTTTCTATCCATTTTTCTTTGAATTTTTGATAGGATAGGAAAAGAAAATCTTGGTAGTGTCTTATATGTTCCATAGGTTTAGGAAAAAAATAATCTAAGGAGAAATTTCCATAGAAATATGGGGGTCTAAAGCCACTATGGTTCACTGTGAATATTTCATTTCCAACTGGAAAATTTAAGCACTTATGGACAATGAATGGGACCACATTCATGGAGTGAAGCAATTTGTAGGTTAACTTCACATAAAATTGGTCTGAATTAGATATGATAGAGAATTCAATACAATTGATTTCTTAAGTCCTACTTGTAAAGAGAGTGTGATTGATCCCGTCATAGCATGAGAAAAACCATCATTCTTTTTAATCCATTCTTTCGGTTTATTATATCTATCTTGAGTAAGTTCATGCACATATAAAAAATTTCCTATTATCAAATTATCTCCACATATGGGATCAATTAAAATCCTAGGAGTGTGCTTATTATTAATTCTGTCAGCTATGTAATGAGGACTATCAGGTGCATGTTTGATGGTTTCTTCTGAAGAGAAATTAATGTCAATGGTTTGCTATTTATTTTGCTCAATGTCAACAACTCCTATCATTTTATCAATAGGAATTTGTTTATTACTATCCATAGGACATTTTTCATCATCATCCATGGGACTTTGTTCATGATTTCTCCAATTCTCATCATTTGTGTCAACATTCATCACACTAGGATTAGTTTCACTAGCCTTAACAATTAAAATAATATGGCTAGTCATGGGATTGGTAAAGCTTTGCATGTTTTGGTTGGGAGGAGCCTTAGACTTATTACCTTTTCCATTTACACCTCCAATTTTGTTATGATTGGAATGAATGAGGTCTTGCACAAGATGTTTAAGACTCTTGAAATGTTTTACATCATGCCATTTTTGTTGGTGATAAGCACAATAGGCATTGTGTGTAAAGCTTAAATGTAATAGCTTTCTATGGTCATGGGGTTGAATGGGAGGTAAGCTAAGCATGTTTTTGTTTAAGAGTTCAGTCATAATGTTGTGAAGTGTGTCAGGTGTTGATCATAAAAGTAAGTACCTCTCTAAGAATATAATTGAAATTCATTGAGTGGGGAATCAATTTGTGCCTCATTGAATACCTCCAGGATTTTTATAGTAATCCAACTATTCTTTGGGGGTTTGGAGTAAAGGGTAGAAATAAATGTAAATATAAAACATGAAAATGGAGATATGCCAACACTTTTACAAAATTTCAAACCCAACCATTCCTATGATTGATATAATTAGACACATAATGCCACAACCGTTCAGTTTTGGAAAGAGAATGAACATCAAAGGCTAACAACAAGCACAATGTATACTTTCAAATCTTCCCACAAGTAGTGTTCACTAAGGTTTGATCAAACATAAAGATTTCTAAGGGTAACAAAAAGAACATTTAGAAATTTCATAAGATCTCTCTTCTAATACAACATGAAACAAGAAAAAAAAACCCTCTAGAAAAATAGAGAATTCCAATGACATAATCCAATTTTCACAACTCACTATTCGACCATATGAGCATATAGTATGGAAAAAAATTCTTAAACTATTCAGATTCAGCTTGCAAGACACAATGTTTCATTGAAAATGATAATATAAAGAAAGAAAGCTTGAAGAAGGCCATCATGCACAGTCTCAATAAGTTCAACTCAATATTTAATGCTTTAAATATCAAATGAACTTTAAAAAAAAGGTTGGATGTTGATCTGACAATAGTTTAAGCCTTAAAAGATATAAAATTCTAGAGATAATTAGCTCTACAATTATACTTTTGAATTTAATTCTATATCCTAAGAAAACTAAAGAGACTTACCTTAGCGAAGGAAACTAAAACTTGAAATTCCAACTACTCATTGTGTTGTTTCCTTCCTTATATAGCTACAGAAAAAGAAAACACTACCTCAACACAAAAGTCAATATTGAGAGGTGTTTGATAGTTAATGGAACATGATCAAATCGTAGATCTTTGGTTAGGTCACAATGATCTTTTCTCATTAATTCTTAGCTATTGCATTGATTTTTTCTAGATATTTAGCAAAGATAAAGGCCTGTAAATGATCAAATCCTAAAAACAATAGCCTTGCAAAAATTTCCAGTTGACTGATAACATCACCTAAAGGCATCGACTCAAAGCTTCCATCCCAAAAACCAATAAAAGAAAAAGGCTATCCAACTTTGACAAACTCCCAAAAAGATATCACTCCATAGGTGACACAATCCACCTATAGTGAAGAGGTGATATGTTAAAAAGGTGGACAATTTTGAGCTCATAAATATAGCTCCCTAAAAAATCCTCGATGAGCCAACACATGTTCTGAACTCTCTCCTGAAACGGAGATCAAAGATGAAAGTTGCACATCCAACACATGGTGCATTGTGCATCTTTCCAATAACTCTACTCGAGTTCAGGCACACTCAAAACTGAAAACATTGTACAAGCCAAAAACCAAAACAATTAAGGAAAAAAATGATTCACATTAGGTAAGGGAGTAAATTGTCTTTGTGGCTCCCTAAAGATATAAGGATTACTCTTCTTTATAGCAGCTACTTTGGTATCAACTATTTGGGTAGGTTGAGAGGTGGAATTTAGTTGAAGGAAACTTTTATTTTGTCTTTTGAAAGGTTGGTAAGAGTTGTGGTTTAAAGCTTTGGTCTTTTTGAGATGGATAGGGGTGGTTTTTGGTTCACTACTGGTTAGGGAATTCTGATAGTCTTGAAGGGAAGCTTGCATAAATTCATGAAAGAGGGGAATTTCATCATGGTTAGCTAATACCTTATCTTTCTTTGTAAGTTTTCTATGAACATATTTTGGAGGTGGGAATCAAGAATTTTCACATTTATTTGGGAATAAAGTGATTGTTAGCATGCAATAAAGTGAGTGAATTTTTCACACTTGTTTTCCTTCCATCTCATCAAATTAGCTAATGTCATTTCAAGGATCATGTGCACTTGTAAATGGTTAATAAAGGCCTCAACAGGTTCATTGAATGAACAAATTGAGTTATTTAGAAATGAAGAAAACCAATCCAAGGAAATGTCTTTCAAGGATCAGGGAAAAAGTTTAGCCAAAATTTTGTCTTCAAGGATAAAGTCACTACACAAAGTAGTAAATGAATTAACATGACTGGAAGGATCTACCTTTCCTCCATATTAATCAAATCTATGGATCTCTATACTTTGTTGCATCAAAGTTCTCAATATCTCCAAGGACAATGGATTTCTCTTGATTTATGGTAGAGACTTGGCATTCAATGGATGAAATGATTTGTAAAAGGTGGCTAATGATAGGTTCATTGCTTGTAGTATGTGATGGAGATGAATATGGTGCTCTATGTATTTGTTGGAAGGAATAATGAATGGATTTATTATAGGAGGAGATGTAAGATTAGGTGCCACATAAGTATAAGGAAAACTAGCGGAAATGTTCAAGGTAGGAAGGATGGTACTAGTTGGTTACGTTGTTGTGGTCATTTGAGGAATGGTATATGTGGGAATTGAGGTTATGGTTGAAGATGGAGAAGTTTTATTTCCTCCTTGGATTTGCATATTGTTTGAAGCTTGAGCACCATTAGTGACAGGAGGTAGATTTTTTCCAAATATTTGAGCTACATTACACACAAATTCTAATCTCTCATCACTTTTCATTATGCAGTGAAGTTCTCTATGGTAGGTATAACAATGTTTGAAATGTTTGTAGAACTTATGCTATATTGTAACTAAACTAAGTCTTCATGTATTTTCATTATGTTTTCTTGAGGGATATGATCAATCATTGTTTAGACACTCGACACAATACTTTTAGGTAAGGTAGGAATAGGAAAAGAGGTGTCAAAGGTATTGTCCATACCTAGTGAACTAGTGCCAACACTAGAAGTAAGATATCTTGATAACCCAAGATCCATAACGAGTGTCTTATCATGGGATTCCATGAGTCTCACTCTTTTTCTAACCATAATATTAGTAGTAGAACACCAAGTACTATAGCTAATACAAGGGATAAACCACAAAAGGTCCAATGAACACAATATCATATGCTTGAAATTACACTTGAAATGAAAGAAATTGGAATAAAATCAATTATGGAAACTAAAATAGAAAAATGAAGGAAACCAACAGAAAAATAGAAAAACAATTTTGGATCGTAAAAATTGGAGAATGAAATTCATCAAAGACTAAGACACTAGGAAGGGTGTTTGGGTCCTCTTGGTGAGATTCTAAAGTTGTAGAGGCTGAAATAGGCAACAAATAGCAAAGAGAGATTTTTGAAGAAAAAATCCTAAGAGGGACTAAGACGCAAGGAAGGGAATTTTAGTCCTAGTAGAGGTTTTTTGTAGAAAAATAATGAATTCTAGAATGCTTACAGTGTTTACAATTTTTCTATACAAGATACTAATGCTGAGAAATAGAAAAATGTGTAAATAATTGCAATAAAAAGTAACTAGAAAAAGAAATTGAAATCAATATGTAACGCAAATTTTTCCACTTTTGAATGGAATAAGAATGCAATGAAGATGAAGAACAATGCAATTTTCAATTTTTCAATGAAGTGATGCACTAAGGTAAATATGCAACCTATATGAACTTTTACTAATGCAAATATAGAAAACCCTAAATGCAATTGCACTAATACAAAATGTAAGAAATCGTAGATGCACTTTCACTAATGTAAGATGCAATCTAGATATAAGGAACTAATGGAATCAAAATTAGAAATGAATGGTTAAAAGATTCAAGTTCATGAAAATGATCAATAGGAAAATGGGATACCTCTTAGATATCACGCTTTTTACATTCAATCATTCACTAATGGCCTAGGAGTCCCAATTAGATTGACTAACGACCTCACAAGGTGAGCCAATTCTCAATTAGGAATGACCTAGGAATCAATTATTTAAATTATAAGGGGTTCACCACCAAGCAAATGCTTGGAAAAGGAAATGTTGGAAAACACACCATGATATGCAAAATGGCCTATAACTAAAAATGTAAGCAAAATGAAGATGCAAATGATGAAATTATGTAGCAAGAAGATATAATGTGTGAACCTAGGAAATATGGAAGTTTTTTGAATATTCTAGAAATGAAAAGAAGCTTCAAATATATTTTCTGGAGGACTAAGATGCTTGGAATGGCGTATTAGTCATGTTGTTTTTCAAGGAAAATACAAAGTCTTTGGATCTCAGAACCAGATCTCAAAAAAAAAAAAAAATGGGCTTGAGAGGATTAAGATGCCTAAGATGGCATATTAGTCCCATTTTAAATCTTTTCAAAATATAAAAAGGATCCCGAGCTATAAGGTCTGCACATGCTTCCCTTCTGATCCTCGGTTTTGAAACCTTTGAATATGGCCTATAGGTGAGTTTTCATGAAGATGACAACTTTGTAATGCAAATTTTTACTCCAAATGATCTTCAAGACTTTAACCTAGATCTACAATCACAAATATGAAAGAGAGAAAAACTTTTTGTTTGGTAGTGAATGGGGGTTTTCCCTGGTCAAACCACTTGTTGGTAATTAAACCTTGAAATGAAATAGAAATGATGAAGGAAATGGTGAATGAAGAATATGTAATTCTACAACTCACCAAACCTTTGAAAAGTATGCAAACCTATGTGCAATGGATGCAATAGATATGGATCTTGAATACCTGAAAGATTGGACTTGAATTTATTTGCTTGAATCAAAACCCTACATCACAAATATTAACCCAACAACACACATGATGCAAGAAAACTCTTTGATATGATGCTTGAATATGACAATGGCTCCAAATTCTTGATGAATATGCTCTTGAGTGATGTTTTGAACTCAATTTGATATTATTAATGCTCTCACAAGAGCATTGGATTGAAAATGAATGAATGAAACTTTTATTTATACTTATCTATGCTTAATATCCCAAAATTTTATCACACCAAGCCAACATATGAATTCACTATATAAATGAGGCTAAATCTTGCTAGAATTTTAAATTAAATCTAAACAATGACTCAAGGAGCACTAAGATGCCCTAGGTGCCATCTTTGTCTAAAATCCTTAAAACTTGGGGAACAGACACCAAAAAGAGGCCCAATTTGGAGATGCCAAAATTAGGTTCCCGAGAGCCTTGGGGGACAAAGATGCCCTAGGTGGCATTTTAGTCCTAGCCCAAAAATTAGGGACATAGTGATGGAGTCATTAAATTATCATTTATGCATTGGAGAATATCAGGATTAACCAAAAAATGATATAAATCATAGGGCTTGTGGATAAAAAATAGGACTAATTAAGCCATAAAGAAGTATAAATAAAGCAAGGAGGGCCCAAACAAGTGTGAAAATGGAAGGGTGATGTAGCTTCCAAAATTTTGTAATCTCTGAGGATCAAATAGATTTGGTCTGCACTGTAAATCCTTATCGTCATGGTTTGGACAAGGTTTTGTCTTTGAAAACCCTTTGCAATTCTAATGTCACATTGACTTGCCCTTCTTATCACCTGTCCCTTAATTCATCACTTGAGCCATCATGTGTGTTTGGCCATTGGCCCCTTTGACTTAGAGCATCAGTCACCTAGTTGGCTTCGACTTTAACTGTTCTCTATAGTTGGAATTTATTTTTTTCCCAAATGACTTAAGCTTAAGTCATTCATCCATGAGGGTCAAATCATCATCGTCCTAACAATGACCCCTTATTTAATTCTAACCATGTCATGTGTGTAGGTTTTGTGATTCAAGACCACAGGAAAAGATCCTTTCCATACCTGCCAGCTAATGGATGTTAAATTTCAGCCATTTATGTAGTGTGAGGACAACAAGTTGAGGACTTGTGTCCTTATATGGATGTGGGGCTCGATCTCCATGATCATTCCTACTGCAAGTGTTACCAAATCAATGATGGAGATCAAACACAAGAACAATATCCATTGTTCCCCACTGGCTCATAAGGAAAAATTGAATTCTCATTAAAGGCTATGGGATCAATGATATCCTGACATGTGGATTAATCCACCAAGTTTGTGAGACGAAAAAATCCTACTAACGATGGAGTTACCATCTAATTTGGATGAACGCTATTGGTTGGATACAAATGGATGAAGCATGGCTAGAATTAAACCTAGTCATCCCAAAATCAACCATTTGATCTATCATCTCATTAGGAGATCAACGATTGACATTCAAAATTGATATACATGCATGTGATAGCCATTTCATTGTGCAACTAGTGGAAATTAATGATCTACTCTCTACAAGTGCGATGAAATTCATCTTTGTGCATGTGGAGACTTAATTTCTGGTAATGATGAAATATGATATGTAGATTTCTATTCTCTTGGGAATTAAATTGTGACAATATGCATGCCAATGAATTGACCAATTTGTACGTGTATTTTCATTGAGCATTTATGATTGCTATCATCACATTGTTCAATAAATACAGGTTGAAATTTTCTATTCTCACCATTACAATTTTCCATAAAGTCTTTTGAGTTCATGTAGAGAGCTGAGGTTATGAATATAGATTCTTCTAGTGGTAGGATGAATAATTCTATTGCTTTATTTGCTCTAGTGCGAAGGTCTCCTCGACTCATTTTATAGAGCTCTCATGGAAAAGACCCAGAGCATACGCAGGGAACACATAAGGATATCCATGGTGAGGAATCTAAACCTATTGTTACTAGATGTAGCCACTGACCGAAGGGTCAAGTTGCGAGCTTAGAGGTAATGGGAGAAAAAGAAAAGGAATTTTTTGGGCCCTCTAGTAGAATTGGGAGGAAAATTCGATATAGTCATGGTTCTTTTAGATGACAAAAATCACCCATTGACATCACGAACAACTCCTTTGAAAATAAATTGGAGACAAACTCTTGCTATCTCCAGAATCTCATGACTCTAGGCCGAGCTCCATCCCTTTGATTGGAGGTATTGACTGTCTCACATTTAGCTATGAAGACTCCTTGCGGGAAAGATGGTGTTGTGTTGAAATAGTACAAGGATGAAGAGGGTCTTGAGGTATCTTTTCCACCTCTCATGACAATGTGAAATAGGCACATGTACTATGGATTGTGCGTTGGTGGTAATAAGTCTTTTGGTTGCTAAGAAGGTGGTGTCTAGAATGAAAATTTTGTGTTTTTTGATAATTCTTGTGGTGGTTGATTTTTCTTTGCATGCATGGCTAGTATTTTTGAGGTGCTTATTATTGACTATGTATTTTTATGGCATTGTGAATGTCAAATTTGTCCCTTACCTAGTGGCTGAGGGACATTATTCTAGCACTTTTCCCTCTTTGGTGGCTACTACAATTGTGGTTTCCCCATTTCAATGTGTTACTACAGAATTAGCATGTGGGGAATTTTGAAATGTAGATGAAATTTGAAGTGAAATGAAATTTTGTAATGTGGTATTCCTTTCGAGCCAAAAGCTCATTTTCTCCCTTACATTATAAAATGAATTCAGGGCTCATTTGTAGGGGGTTCTAATTTTTTGTGTCTTTAGGTCAAATATACGAAAAGGGTAGGAAATAGAAGAATACTAGTAAATGGAATAGTCGAATTGTCTTGGTCTTTGAATTGTGTGTATGAAAACCTTAAATAGTTTTGTAGAAATTAGTGATATAAAAATATATTTCATGCATAATCCATGTACTCTTCTCTATACATCTCTTGCAAATTTTCAATACAATATCAAGAATATTATATTCATCTTCAAATCCTTCATTTGAATGCATGTCTTTATTTCT
The DNA here is from genome assembly GCA_007258455.2 of Sequoia sempervirens. NCBI lineage: Eukaryota > Viridiplantae > Streptophyta > Pinopsida > Cupressales > Cupressaceae > Sequoia > Sequoia sempervirens. The sequence continues at coordinate 67,468,509 of VDFB02281492.1, forward strand.
ACTTTGGTTTGAAAGAATCGATTAAAGGCTTGAATGAGGTCGTGAATTTGTAAGTGTTTATAGAGGATTTGATAAGAAGTGATGTGTTATGTACCATGAGTTTTCTTAATGCAAGGCCTTATGAAAATAGTCCAGAATTATAAGATTTAAAGAATTCTTATATGACTAATTATAAGATGCATGACTCCATTACCCAATTGATGAAGAAACTAGTCTATTTGTCATGGTATTTGTCACTTTAATGATAATGATATTATATTAGAATGTGTCCTTGTGGTTAGAACAAAAATCTCTTAAATTTTATTTACTATGAGGGATTTATGTGAGATATTTTCCTGTTCCTGGTAAATTGATGATTATTAGCTTAAAAAATAGCCAAACTTTGAGTGAATTACATTATTTACCCTTAATAGGAATGGATCTATGATTTACTATGTAATTCATTGAGATATTCAAATGGAATGTTGTTAGGAATACCCCTGATGTCCCACAGAGCCTAAAGTGTATAAGATTTCATTCTTCAACTAAATCTTGTTAGTTGGCCATTCATTTTAAGGATCTTGAGTATAGGAGTTGGCTACTCTTTTGATATTCCTTAGGTGTATTGGAAAAACACAAAAAAAATAGTGACTCTATTGGGGAAATTATCATTCTCCAAATGTAGATACAATATAGAGTCAAGTGATGAAGTGAATCTAAATGTCTTGTTTAGATATTAACAAATTCTTGAACCTGGTAGACAATTTGAGTGCAACAAAGATTGAAGGATCCAAACGTGACTCTAGTGTGGAAGATAGCCCAGGACATGTACTATTTGTAGAGAAACTTCATCTTATTTGATGTTCAATCCTCTATAAAGGAGGTGGCAACTATGAATCAAAGAACCTAACAAAGGATACATCGATTGGTCAAATTTGTAGTTTAACAGACAAAGGACAATTAGCCACTATAAATTATGAGATACTTTCATAGAATTTGAATAAATCAAAGCATATTATGGGTAAATTAGGATAAATTTCACACACTCAATATTTAAATGATTCCCTAATAGGTGAATTAGCACTAGATGAGGGAATATGTGTAATAATTTAGCATTCCTTTGTGTACAAGTTGAAATTTATGCATTATGATGAAAGAAGCACGTTAAAGTGTTAGATCTTAGGCAATATTTATAGGGAATATACATCCTAAATGCCTTAGGATCAAATTTTTGAAAGGAATTGATGTCATATTGTATAATTGTGTAGTATATTCTAAATTATTTTTCAATAATTAAAGATACGTTGTCCATTTGCATACGTGTAGGATCGTGATGGGCCAAAAAGTGGCAATATGATGGGTATGTGGCCGATGGCTTTTTTTTAACCCAAAATTGATGAAACAAAAAGGGTTTTTAAAGGATATTCTCAACTTTCCACCAATATAAATTATGCTTTAGTTTTAATTTAATAAGTAATTATTATGCATTTTCTATTCAAATTATAACTAAAGTACTGATTGATTGGCTGCTTGAAAAACATCTATAGCTTTCAAACGGTATCATATTTTTTGAATCCAAAACATGTGTCACATTCTATGTTTCACATACTATAGGATTAAAAAAATAAAAAATGAATTTCATGAATTTTTGGCCAAGTTAAGGTGGTCAGACATACGAGCTTTTTATATTTTTTAAAAGTTGTAATAAAAAATTCATAATTATTTATTTACTTGGGAAAAAATAAAAAAAATATGCATGACATCGGGACATGAGTCCTCTACTTATATCTAAAATATTATAAAAAAATATTATAATTTTATTGTTGTTAGGGTGGTCAGGCAAACACATACTTCTTATTTTTTCCTTGAAGTTTAAGTACTATTGCATTGAAATTTCAAATTTTCACCAAATAGGTTTTTTATTTTTTTAAATAAACCTAGTAGTTTAGAAACTACATTCAATTTGCTGCATACTCTATTATTACATATTTTTGAAATAATATAGATAACTTATTCAAAATTTTCCGTCAAGTTGCCTAGCTCTGATTTTTCTGAATTTTTTGCCACTTAAGGGCCTATTTTTTTTCCATGATGATCCTACACATACCCATTTATTTCATCTAGTGTAAATATGGACAAAAACATGCAAGGTGAATAGTCATTGTCCCACCTAGGAAGTCTTAGTACGGACAGGTACATGGACCTCAACTTTGACAATAATTGTGGCTATCCAAATATTGTACCACCCAAAATCAAGGACAAAATACCAAAGTTCAGTGGTGACCAGTTAGAATCAGCAAGGAATCATTTGCAAGAATTTGTTGATGTGATGGGTGACTAGGAGAAAGATTCTAAAGATGTGTTTATAAAGCTATTTGGTCAATCCTTGAAAGGAGATGCAAGAGATTGGTTCTCTTTCTTGCCAATGTCTTTAGTACATTGTTGGAATGAACCTAGGGTAGTCTTCATGGAAAAATTCAGTGAAAGGATAAATCCAAGTGTTGCAAGGAAGAAATTCATGGAGATTTCTAGGGATAAGTAAGATTTCATCCTTGCCTTCAACCTTAGATTTGAAAATTTCATAAGGGAAATCCCTAAACATATTAGACCAAATGATGATGAATGTTTGGTTGTATATTTGGGAGCAATTGATTGTAAGATTAGCTTTTTATTAAGTGATAAAGATTCTGTTACCTTAAAAAAAGCTTACCAAGAGGCTATGAATATTGAGAATAATTTGAAGTACTCAATCATGAGGGGACCTGTGATAGCTAGCATGAATAGCTCTAATAGAATTTAGGCTATTAAGCTAAACCAATAAGGAAGTAAAAGTGTTTGTCAAGAAAAGGAACCCATAGATGTTACATCTTTATTACTCCCAAGAGATGCAAAAAAAGAGTGAGCATCAACCTCACATCAACCAGGGTCAGGAAAGGTTGACTTAGTTTTCTCTGTTAGAAAGTTGTATGAAATGAAAATATGTGTAAATGAGTCACCATATGATTTTTTTTCAATATTATTGGATGTTTTGATGGAGACACACAATATTTTTAGGCTAATGATTTAATGTAAATTAATTTGTTCTGTGAAGCTTACAAATCAATAGCAATCCAATGTCCTAAGAATTTGAAGCCTGTAGTAATGATCACATAGTGGACTGGATAAACACTATGGAAGATATTGAGCATAGTCATATGCCACTAGTTATTTACCTGAATGGGAGCAATACTTGATATAGTGGGGAGAATCAAAGGCTAAGACTGATAGATCAAGGACAAGCATCAAAGTATGAAAAAATAATTGTTGAATGTTGTCATTTTACAAGCAACATAGAAGTAGATTCAAGTAGTAGTGATGAGGATGAAGATATAGAGTGTGAGGAAAAGGAAATAATACCTAATTACCTTCCTTGGGATGTCATAGGCTACAAGAAAACACAAGAGATACATGGTGAAACCTCACAAATTGATCTATTCAAGAATGATGATGCACCAATTAGTGAGGGCAATGCACTTGATCTCAATCATATGGAACAAATGAGTAATCAAAGGGAAATGATCAAGCTTGGTCACTATTCTATTGAGTATGACTATTCTAATGAAATGGAGATGAAATCCCTTGCCTCAAGTGAGGGGTATGCTAACAGTTTTGAAGGGGCGTGTTTTCTAGGTAGTGAGAAATTATCATGTGAAGAATTTTGTGAATGTGGATCATTTTTTATGAGTGCAAATGATGAAGAGGATATTGAAAGGGTTTTTCTCAATTCTTCAAGCAATTAAACTAATTTTGAATGCACTAATGATCAAAATTATTGGGATCTTGACACTAAGGAAGATGGGGTACATGTGACCATCTTGAAGGTATTGAAAAATCCTTTATTTGATGAACCTGCATTGGGAACTAGGCATTGAAAAATCCTTTATTTGATGAACTTGCATTTGGTGTAGAAGCAATCCCATTTTTGAAGAAAATCCTAATGATTACTTAGCAAGTACTACTAGTACATATATTGTGGATGGTAAAAATAAGAGCCAAGATGATACTAAGGTAGGTAATTTTTCTTTTGAAGATATCAACCCTAACTTCATAGTTTCCCAACTGAATGGGAGATGTGGCAACACAAGAACTGATGAATTAGCTTACAACATGTGATTGAACAAATTGTACATGACAGGCATCAAGAGAATGACTCAAACTTGTTGACATCTAAATTTGAAAATGGCTCACATGATAAAGAAGTTTAGGATGGTGATGGTAGTTTTGAATGTAGTGTTGCTATTAAAGGGGGTGTGGATGATTATGTTGAATTCCCTCTAGTAATTTGGCATGTGCTTGAAAATATGGTTGAAGTTTCAACCACTCATGTTCCACATGATGATATTTTCCCTAACATTAAAGGAAGTTCACTATCGAGTGACCAAAAGGAAAATCAAAATGAATGCATGGATAATCAGGCAACATCATTTTTCATTATGGAGAAGGAATTATTTGATGATTCTACATAATATGTTAATATTGTAGGATTATTTGATCCATGTGGAGAGCCATTCAAAAGTGTGGACAACTAGAGGAATGATGTTAGTTAGTATGAAGCTACATAGAATTTTTTGTAGATGCTCCCTGTCTTATGCATCTTATTATGGGACTTCTTTCATCCCATGAGGACAACACTTGTGATAAGTAGATGGAAGGTATGCCTGATTCTATGTTTCTTCTCCCTGATCTTGTAAAAGATTGTCCAAGTATGAGCCAAAGTGTTTATGAAGTTTTCAAATTGTATGAGCAAATGGGATGTGATCCTACACTTCATGACTATGTCGAATATGATGGTTTTTTTTCTCATCTCTATTTGATGAGCCTATGGTGGAGAAGATTGATGAATGCATAAATATTGTATTAATAAATAGCCCCAGTCTTGATCATGTTAGCTATTAGGAATTGCACAATGTCCTTATGGACCCACTATGAGTAGAACAGGACAAAGTCTTTGACAGAGGAAAGAATTGTTCTTGAATTTTGGGGGCCAGGGTCCTCCAAGTTATAGATTGAAGCCAAGTGTTTAAAATTGGCTTCTCATTGAAATGAATTGCAATGTATATCCTATGAATAGTGTACATAGGTTGGTCTACTATGTTTGGTTTCTCTTGTGTCTGCTTGCCTTGTCTAGGCAAGCTCTTGGGTTTTGGTCTTCTCACGTGGTCTACTTCAACCTCAGATCTAGATTCTAACTATACCCACTAGGGGTATATGTCCCTAACCATGATCCACTGATGGAGCTTCCAAAAAATTTTAATCTCCAAGGATCCCATGTATTTGGTCTGCACTATAAACGCTTAATCTGATGGTTTGGACAAAGTTTTTTCTTTGAAAACCCTCAGTCATTCTAATTTCACATTGAATTTCCCTTCCAGTCACCCATCCCTTAAGTCATCACTTGAGCCATCATGTGTGTTTGGCCACTGGCCTATTTGGCTTAGAGAATTAGTCGCCGAGTTGGCTGTCAACTTTAACTATTCCCTAAAGTTAGGGTTTAATTTTTTCCAAAATGACTTAAGCTTAAGTCATTCATCTGTGAGGGTGAAATCATAATAATCCTAATAATGGACCCCTATTTAATGTTAACCTTGTTGTGTGCAAGTTTTGAGATTCGAGACCATGGGAAAATATCCTAGCCATACCTCGCTAGCTCACAAATGTTAAATGTTGGTTAGTTATGCAATATGAGGACAATGAAATGAGGACATGTGCCCTTATATGGATGTGGGGATTGATATCCACTATCATGCCTACCACAATTATTACCAAATCAACGATAGAGATTAAACATGGGAACAATCTCTATTGTTCCCCACTAGCTCACAAGGACAAAGTGATTGCTCATTAAAGGTTGCAAGATCAGAGAGATCGTGACACATGGATTAATCCACCAAGTTGATGAGACAAAAAAAACCTACAGACAAAGGAGTTTGCATATGATTTGGATCAACACTATTTTTTGGAGACAAATGGATGAAGAACAATTTGAATTTAAACCTAGTCAGCCCAAAGTCAACTGTTTGATCTACCATCTCATCAAGAGATCAATGATTTACATTCAAAACTGATAAATACGCATGTGATAACCATTTCATTTTGCAACTAGTGGGCATTAATGATCTACTCTCTACAAGTGTGATAAAATTGATCTTTGTGCATATGGTGACTTAATTTTTAGTAATCATGAAGTATGATATGAATATTTCCATGCACTTGGGAATTAAATAGTGACAATACACATGCTAATTAATTGCCCAGTTTTTTTGTGTGTTTTCATTAAGCATTGATGATTTCTATCATCACATTGTTCAATAAATACAAGTGTAGAGTTTCTATTCTTTCCATTACAATTAGCCATCAAGTCTTTTGAGTTTGTGTAGAGAGCCGAGATTACAAGTGTAGATTCTTCTAGTGGCAGGATGAATAATTATGATGCTTCATTTGTACTAGTGCAAAGGTATCCTTGACTTAATTTTCAGAGCTCTGTTGGAAAACAACCAAAGCATAATGGAAAGGAATATGGACCTATTGCTACTAGATGTAGCCACCAACTGAGGGGTCAAGCTGTGAGTTTAGAGGTAATGGGAGCAAAAGAAAAGGAATTTGTTGGGACCTCCAATAGAATTCAGAGGAAAATTCGATATGGTCGTGGTTCTTTCAAATGACAAAACTCACCCATTGACATCATAGACAACTCATTTGAAACTAAAATGGAGTTGGACTCTAGCTATTGCTAGTATCTCGTGACTCTAGGCTGAGTTCCATCCCTTGGAGTGGAGGTATTTGCACCATAGAAAAATGGATCTTTGTCATTTTCATGGTCTTTTAGGCCTTTCTTCATCATCATTTGTCTATTTTTCTCTAACTTTATGTCGTAACATAGCTTGAACATGCATATTTAGGTACTAAAATTCAAATAATGATGTCTTGTGAAGGTGTTGTGAAGTGTTGTAAAAAAATTCTACACTTTTCTAGTCTTTATTCATTAAAATTCTCCTAAAAATCACATTTTCATCATTAATCAAGTCTTATTTTGAATTGTTGTAAAGTATTATAACAATATTTCATGCTTTTCTAGGCATAACTTCACCATTTATCCCTTTCTTATGCTTTATTTTCCCCTTTATGCCCTTATAAGCCTTAATTAAGTGCATTTTTGAATGTAAGCCCAACAAACAACATTAAAGACAAGAAAGTTCCTAACACCCATTTTCAGGTCCTAGGTGGAACCAATTCACCATGCGTGGCGAATGAGTCCTCCTTGGCTCCAAATTCAAAATATTTCAAATTTCCTTTTGAGATTTTATTTAAAATTAGTTGATGTCAACCTGTGATGAGGTATTAATGGGTTACTAAGGAACAAGAATGTATAAATAAGTTTTTTACATCCATTCTAAGCCCCATTCATTCAAGCATTCAATCTCACATCACATTCAAGCATTCAAGCATCTTACAACACCAAATAAAGCATTATTCAAGCATTTTGGAGCATCGATTGATATAACATAATATTTTCATCAACAAAGGTTTGGTAAGTTGATAGCATTTTCATGTTATTTTTTTATCATTCTCTTGTATTTCATTATCTAATTAAGGGTTTTATAACCAAAGTGGGGTTTGACCAAGGAAAACCAATATTTGTTAACCCTCAACCATTTTTCCCCTCTTGCATGTGTGTTGCAGAGTTGTCTCCTAATTTATTATAATTTGGGGAGAGGATTGATTCACCACCACTGGAAAATGATTCCCACCTTAAGACTAAAAACGTAGGTTATGTTAGATTATGGAACTTGACAGTCAGAAACTTGTTCTTGACAGTTTTTCACCAATAGCAAGACTAATTTGCCATCCTCGGTGAATAAATCCCACTACTGATTTTCAATAATTTTAGACAACATTTAGACAATTCTAGATTCCTCAAATCTTGCCCAGGTGCACTCTAATTTAACCTTTCTCCTTCTATTTTGCATTTATTCATCTTTTAGTTCATTTTTTGCATATCACATTATGTTTTCCAACATAGCCTAAATCTTAGTTTTGCATTCATAATCAGTCATTTAAATCACTTTATTGAATTTATATCACTTCATTTAGCTTATATAACATCACACATTACATAATTTGAATGAAAATTTTAGAATTTTTGGCCCTACCTCTCTCCTTTTATGTGGAAAACCCTATAAGAGCTATAGAAGTCCATTGGTGCCAAAAATCTATGGTTCATTTTGGTGAACCTACATTTTGAATGCTTTACATTTCTGATTTCATTTGCATATTGCATCCTAGATTAAATTTGCATCAACATTTAATTAGGATACTATTTTTGCATTCTAAGACTTCTCATATTGCATTAGTGAAAGCTTTGTTTAGATTTCATTATTTCATTGCATATCATTGAGAAAACTGAAAATATGCATTATGTATCCTTAATTGAATTCTAAAAAGCATTAGAGTCATTTTAAATTTTTTGGAAAACACAAAAAATATCATACTGGGACTTATTCACCACCTTGGGAAAATCAGTCCCTCTACACTTTTTACATAGTATTTTCTAGCTTTTTCCTGCATTTTTGTTTTTTTTAGTTATTTCTCTATTATAGTTAGCATAATTTCTATTATTTGCATTTAGAACTCATAGATTTCCTTCCATTTACATTCACCCCATCTTTTGTGGTACTTGTATGAGTGTTTGGTGCACCATTGATAATACTTTAGTGAGATGAAGTTCTAGACTCATGGCCTCCTGTGATGGCACCTTCATACTAGACCTTGGGATCTCAAGAGCTCCTACTCCGAGTATGGACAATGGTGCACTAGGCATTGAAAATACCACTTAAATTCCTTCACCTTTCCATCCAATGAACGTTGACACACAAAACAACTCCATATCACAAGAAAATGTCATTAATATCCATGAGGATTTTGCACACTTACAAGACTTTTCACTTGAAAACATTTCCACCACTGCCATACTCGTAATTGAAAACCTTCATCGTTTGATTGAAAGTGATGATGGTGTACAAGTTATGAAGAATTTTTTTAAGATTTACAATTAACATGCCTCCACCAGTTCCCCATCTGCAAATATTTCTATAAGCCAAGGAGGACTTCAAGTTCCTCCCCCTTCACCCATACAATCAAAACTAGCTTATACCACTCCTCAAGTTACTACAACTATGCACCAAGTTAATCATTTGGCTCCTTCTTTTGCAATTCCAAATAGCATTCCTAGTTTTCTTGTGGTGTCACAAGTCCCTTCCACTACCTTCACCCCTCTTAGTGTTCCTTTCACTTCACCTGACATCACATACACTCCATCACCATTTTCCCTTCCACCCAAAACCACTTACCCTGACTTTGTTCTTACACAACTTACAACCATTTCATCCATACAAAAACTTTCCACCATTAGCCAAGGTCAAACCAATCCATCCACATATCATGTGTGTAGTAGCCCCTTAGAAATATTATGAACCCTAATGCCACAAGGGATAGAAATTCCTCGGTTTGAGAAATACATAGGTAAAGGAGACCCTATCAACCATGTTAATGCTTATACAACTTTATGTAGTGATTTTATCCATGATGATAAATGCTTAGCCAAAAAAATTCCAAGAAACTTGAAATATACTACATTAGAGTGGTTTACCAACTTTCCCAATCATTCCATCTGATCATTTAATGAATTTTTTGGATGCCTTCATAAGTCATTTCCAAGTTCATATGACCCCTAAAAAGACAATGGCTGAGCTAATTCATTGTAGACAAGATTTCGATGAGAAAGTCATTGATTTAATTTCATTTTATCATTGATTGTATGCTCAAGTAGATTTCAAAATTCTTGATTCACATATGTACAATATTTTTATCGAAAACTTACACATAAACCTTCAAGAAAAGTTAACTATGATTAAATTCCATTCATTCATGCACTTATGCACAACCCTGTGTGAATACCATAACTTGGTTTCAAGTCATGATTCAAAATGCACTTCTAACTGAGCTAAAAATCTTTAAAAAAAAAATCAAACCAATAATCAAAACTTTCATAACTGAAATAGAGGATTTTTACAGTTCAATCTACCTCCTCAAGCATATCTGCAACCAACCCAACCAATTCCAAACCAAGTGGAAACTATTAAAGTGGTCGTGCTTTATACCTATGGGGACCCAAAGAGACAATTTACTCCCTTACCTAATACCCTCCATAACACAATGAACCAATTGCTTCAACAATACATGATCACTTTGCCACCTGTTAAACCACTTGATCCCACCTAGCCATCACCACCCACCTTCAAACCTAATGCTTATTGTCATTCATATCACCAAAATGGACATCAAACCAAACAATGTTGCAAGCTTCTAAAACATTTATTCCAAGACCTCATTGATTCGGGCCATTTGTCCATTGTGGGTGTTATTGATGAAGGAAATAAGTCCATTGCACCCCCTAACTAGAATTTACAAATTTTCACCAATCCCATTCCTAAACATAATATCTCATTTTTCAAGGCTAGTGAACCTTCAAACACTAATGTAATGAATGTTAATACAAATACTGAACAACATGATATAACTCTAAATCTTACCCAAGTTCATCCTATGGATAAACCTGTGGGTGTGATATACATTATCTCTTGTAAGAGCCAAACCAATAAATCTCTAGATATCACTTTTTCTCCTAAATACATACTACAAAAACTTCTTGATGTTCCTCTTTTCATAGCCAATAGAATCTATGATAAGCCCACTAATGGGAAATTAATAGATCCTACGTATGTTGATAATGTGATCACATAAAAAAATTTAGTATTACATGATCTCTATCAATATGATTATAATAAACCAACTACATGGATTAAGACATTTTGTGTGCCCTACGATTAGATTGATTGTACCCCCCTTACAAATAGGACCCAAAACTTTGGATGTAACCTTTTCAATTATTCCACAATCAGATCAATTTCCTTTATGGCTAGGCCACCCTTGGCTTTTCTCATTGAAAGTGGTCCCATTAGTGGTTCAAAAGTGTTTGAAGTTTCCACATGGCAATGAAATATTTACCATAAACCATAGTGGCTTTAAACCCTTATCCTCTAAAGGTAATTTTTCCTTAGAATCCTTTTGGCCTAAACCTATGGAACCCATCACCCCTCAAAAGGATTTATTTTTCATAGCTTATCAAAATTTCAAATCTAGATGCATAGCTGAATTGTCTCTTTGTAACATGTCCTCATCCACTTTCCCTCCTCCTATCATAGATGAAACCATGCTTCAACCTAATTTTGACATTGAACAAACCATACAACCTCATGAACCACCCTTAGACACTTCCTCACCATAATTTAAATGATCAAGGGAAAATGAAAAAACTCTCATCATGCCTCCACACATTACACAAGTGTATAAAGCTAAAGAGAAAGTGGTTGACCCATCTTCTTCGGTTTCTTCTATTCTTCCTGCTTTGGAAGAAAAGGAACCTATGATGAATCAATTTTCTCTTACACCTCAACAACTTCAAAATAGAATTAAACAAAACCGTAGTGCTAGGGAATGTAGCCATCATTGTCATCTCCATACTCATCAATATCACATAGAAGAAAATAAAGAAAATCAACCTTTTCCTTTGATATAAGTAATAGATGATCACCCTCCTTCTCTTGACCCACCACAAGATATTCCATTCCAACCTTCACAACAAACCAAACCAATCCAAAAACAATGCTTTTTGATACATCTTTCCTTGGAAATTACCTTTCATCCTTCCGTCATCATCAATATTAATGATGATGATGATGATGTGATGATAGAAAAGATAAATGAAGAAGTCCACAATGATCTAAAATATTTATTTTCATCTACCATGAGCTTAAATGATAAATCCTCTCAACCAAGTGAAGAACCTGGTATGACTCCTATTTCAGCACTTGCAATTCTTCCTTTGGACAATCAACCACCTTTGTACTATTGTGAAAATGATTGGGAGGCAGATGACTTGTTAGATGGATGACTTGCATTCACCTAACTATCCTTTTTTTATTTTTTCTTTTATTTTTCCTTTTCTACTTTCATGTGTGTATTATGTTTCCCCGTATCGTGTGTTCAATTTTTTCTCTCTTGTCATACACTTCTTCTATTTGTACCTCTCTTCTTCTAAATGTCGTGCATTGTATTTTTCACTTTTGTTTTGTATTTTCCTTTTGGGGATGACCCAAAGTGTAGAGACTCCCTATGTATCTTCCATGTTGAACCAATCAGTCCCTTTTTACTTTGTCCTTTTTTTTGTGTTTTTCCTTTGGAGATGATGCTAGGCATCAAGACTGAAATGTCTCCTTCATGTTGACCCAAAATATTTTCCCTTTCTTTCACCTTTTAATTTCCTTTTCACTTGTTTTTTCCTTTTGAGGACAATGCAGGGAATTGAGACCACAATGTCTCTTCCATGTTGACCCAATTTGAACTTTCTATTTCTTCCATTTTTTCTCTTTGTGCCATTCTTCCATTTCTATGTGATTTTGGGAATGATGACAATTCTAAGCTCTTTCATAAAAGCATTGAAGAAATGAACATACTGACCCCAAATCCATAGATCCCTTATGTGTTTGGTGTGCTCTTTTCTAGGGGGAAACTCTCTTTCTTTCTTTTTTCCTTTTTCGTTGACATAACGCAACCTAACTTCAAAACATATGACTTGGCATAGGGCTTTCCAAGATTGGCTCTCATGTCTTGTTTTATTTTTGTATTTTTCCTATGCTACTTTAAAGTAATTTCTCACAGAATGGTGTGTCACACTTCCTTTAAAGTGGGAGGCATACATTACCATTAATTCATTTGCATTCTTCATTCCTAGTGTAGCCTTTCCATTCATATGATGCATTCATCACTTTGTGGATGACATTGGGTGTGATATCATTCATAAGTCTAATCTATCTTAGCATATCACATTCCTATTGGTGGCCTAATGTAACACACTACATCCCCTAATTTGTGAATATACTATTCTTTGATTGGTCCTCTCTTGGAGAAATTAGACACAATTTTCCCTAAGTGACTAACCTTGCATACACTCAACAAGACTCCTTTGAACATCTTTTACATTTTGCATTTTTTTTGCCACCTTAAATAACACAACTTTCATGCCTATGGTACCTTCCTTTTTTTCACAAGTTCTGAGGACACAGAGCTTTGCATGTGTCATGAAGCATGGACATACATTTTTCCTTGTGGCACCTTGCTAATGTTATTGGTAGGTATAAATTTAATATGGTTGAGTGAGAAGCCCATCTAGCAGCATGACTTTCCCCATAGCCACCTTTATGTTTGTGAGTGCATACCAACTAGTGTATGTATCTCCCCTTTTGGGTTTTCTCACCCCACGGACAACCAAAGGTTATATGGCCCCAGAGTGAGTATACTTGGACCTTCTCACCCAATAGACCACCATAAGATTTGTTGCTCCAGAGTGAGTATACATTCTCTTTTAGCCTAGATCTAATCCACAACTAGTTGGATAGATGATCAAAACTTCATTTGATTCTCAAAATTTGTGTGTTCCTTTGTTCTTATACTTAGTTTGTCATGGGATCTTCATCTTGGGGGCTTGATCATCCCTCTTGATCATTGTTATTCCATCTTGCTAACATAAGTGCATTTGAACCATCCTCTAGATGTTCATGGCTACTTTAGTGTGAGTGTGAGGCATGCTCATCCTCTCACTAAAGTGGGGGCTAAATGCACCATAGAAAAATGGACCCTTATCATTTTCATGGTATTTTAGGCCTTGCTTCAGGATGTTTGGTCTATTTTTCTTTGATTTTATATCATACCATGGCTTGAAAATGCATATTTAGGTACTAAAATTCAAATAATGATGTCTTGTGAAGGTGTTGTGAAGTGTTTTAAAACATTTCTTCACTCTTCTAGACTCTATTCATTAAAATTCAGCTAAAAATCACCTTTTCATCATTAATTGAGTCCTGTTTTGAAGTGTTGTAAAGTCTTGTAACATGATTTCATGCCTTTCAAGGCATAACTTTACTATTTATCCCTTTCTTATGCTCTATTTTACCCCTTTATGCCCTTATAAACCTTAATTAAGTGCATTTTTTAATGTAAGCTCGAAAAACAACATTAAATAAGAGATAATTACCAACACCCATTTTTAGGTCCTAGGTGGGACCCATTCGCCATGGGTGGCGAATGAGTCCCCATTGGCTCCAAATTCAAAATATTTTAAATTTCCTTTCAGTTTTTATTCAAAATCACTTGATGTCTACCTATGATGAGGTATTAATGGGTTACTAAGGCACAAGAATGTATAAAATAAGTGTTTTTACATCCATTATAACCCCCATTCATTCAAGCATTCAATCTCACATCACATTCGAGCATATAACAACATCAAATCAAGCACTATTCAAGCATTTCAGAGCATCCATTGATATAAATTCAGATTTTCATCAATAAGGGTTTGGTAAGTTGATAACATTTGCATTTTATTTGTTTTTTATTCTCTTTCATTTCATTATTTCATTAAGGGTTTGATTACCAAAGTGGGGTTTGACCAAGGAAAACCACTATTTGTTAATCCTCAACAATTTTACCCTCTTATATGTGTGTTTGTAGACTTATGTATGTATAATTAACAAGCGTTTAGGTGATTGAAGATTGGTCAACAATTCGACTAGGTGCTTCAATTCAAATCAATCATATTTCAAGCTTGGAGAAGGTATTATGTTTGTTTACTATAGAATTGACTTTGGCAACTCGACAAGCAGACATTTCCAAATCTAGTTTTTTAGAGTTGTCTCCATATTTCTTAGAATTTTGGGAGAGGACCAATTCACCACCAGTGATGAATGAGTCCCACCTTAAGACTAAAAATCTAGGTTTTGTTAGATTCTAGATCTTGACAGTCAGAAACTTGCTCCCAACAGTTTTTTGCTAGTAGCAGGACTAATTCACCACCTAGGAAAATGAGTCCCACTATTGATTTTAAGTAATTTTAGATAGCATTTAGACCATTCCACATTCCTCAAGTCTTTCTTAGGTGCACTCTAATTCAAACTTTCTTGTTCTTTTTTTCATTTATTCATCTTTTAGTTCATTGTTTGCATATCACATTGTGTTTTCCAACATAGCCTAAATCTTACTTTTGCATTCATAATTAGTCATTTAAATCACTTGATTGCATTTCATTTAGCTTAAGAGCTAGATAAATGCATTGGTGCAAAAAATCTATGGTTCAATATTGTTTGTCCTGTCTTTAGTTGTCAAGACTCTTAATTGGCAAGATAGTGTTGTGCTGAAATGGGACAAGGATGAAGAAGGCGATGAGGCATCTTATCAATGTCTCACTATAATGCGAAGTGGGAACATGCACTATGGATTGTGCGTTGGTGTTAATATTTTATGTTGTTTGATAATTCATCTGGTGGTTGTTTTTTCTTTGCATGCGTAGCTAATATTTTTGAGGTGCTTGTTTCTTACCTTCCCACTAAGGGACATTTTGGTGGAACTTTAATTTTCCCTCTTTGATGGCTATTACAATTGTGGTTTCCTCGTTTCAACGTGTTACTACAAAATCAACATTCGGGGAATTTTGAAATGTAGATGAAATTTTGTAATGTGGTATGCATTTTGAGCTAGAAGCATGTCTACTCCCTTACATTATAAAATGGAATTCAGGTCTCATTTGTAGGGGGTTATAATATTTTTATTCTTTAGGTCTAATATATGAAAAGGTTAGGAATTAGAAGAATACCAATAAATGGAATAGCCGAATTGTCTTGGTCTTTCAACTATGCATATGAAAATCTTAAATAGTTTTGTAGAAATTACTAATATTGAAATAGATTTCATGCATAATCCATGTACTCTTCTTTATATATCTCTTGCAAATTTTGAATAAAATATCAAGCATACTATATTCATCTTCAAATGCTTCATTTGAATGCATGCCTTTATTTTTTCTTTCGTTCAAAGAATTGATTAAATTCTTGAATGAGGTCATGAATTTGTGAGAGTTTATAAAGGATTTGGTAAGAAGTGATGAGTTATGTACCATTATTTTTCATAATGCAAGGCCTTATGAAAATAGTCAAGAATTTTCATATTTAAATAATTTCTATATAACTGATTGTAAGAAGCATGACTACATTTCCTAATTGATGAAAACACTAGTCTATTTTTCATGGTATTTGTAACTTGAATGATAATGATATTATACCAGACCGTGGATTTTGGGTTAGAAAAAAATCTCTTAAAATTCACTTACTATGTGGCATGTAAGTGAGATATTTTCCTTTTCTTGATAAATTGATAGTTATTTTCTTAAAGATTAGCCAATATTTGAGTGAATTATGTTATTTACCCTTATTACAAATTGATCTATTATTTAATATGTCATTCAGTGAGATAGTCAAATGGAATGTTGTTAGGAACACCCTCCTAGTTCCCACAAATCCTAAAGTTACAAAGTTTTAGTCTTTTACAGAATCTTGTCAGTTGACCATTCATTTTAAGGGTCTTGATTATAGGAGTTGGTTTTTCTTTAGAGATTCCTTAGGTGTACTAGAAAAACACTAGCACAAGGGTATGAATTTTACTACACAACAACCTTGAATGTGTGATTAAAAATTTATAGGTTGAAGATCAAGTGGAGTAAGTTTCGATAAAAATTGTGAAAATTGTCAGGTTTCCAAAATGTCATTCAAAGTGTGAACTCAAATATTTGAAGCTAATAACCAAGAATTTTAGAGTGAAAATATCAACAAATAGGGCCTTGGTCTCATTTTCATAAACCCTAAGAGGGACCCATTCACCACTAAAGGTAAATGAGTCCTTTGTAGCTTAAAAATATTTTTTTGACAAGGTACATAGCTTTTTATGCTCTAAAAACTTCCTTCATAGCTGTTATAACAGTTAGGAATCATTTATGATTGTTATTTGCATCTTTTGGCTTGCATAATTGAATGTTTTATAGAGAAAAATAATGTTTTATCATCTTGATCTATTAACTTTGATGAACCCTAGTTTTGTATGTTTCATTTTGGTGAACCCGACATATTGACCATTGCAATTTTCTAATTTTTGAAGTCTCTCATTGTATCTTAAGTTAGATCTTTCATTCATTAGCATTGAATTAAGATCTCATTTAGGATTACTTGTTTTGCATTGAAATCTTACATCTCATCTAGGGTTTGCATTTGCATTATTTTGCATCTCTCTAAATCTTAAAAAACTACAAAATAAAAATTACTCATTTTGCATCTCATTTAGATCTCATACAATTGCATTTCAACCTAGACCTTACATTTCATTTTTTCATTACATATTTACATTACATTTCTAGAAAATTTTAAACTGAAATTCACTGTCTCAAACCTAGAACTGAAAGATATCACTAAAAGCTTGCAAATCATTTTAAAATAGTTTAAAATACCTAACCAAGATCCATTTTCCCCTCCTTTAAAATTAGTACCTAATCAAGTATTTGCTATACCTTCTAGCAACTGAAGAAGCATCAAAATTCACTCTAAAATCCATAGAAACTTTTAACTAGAACCAATTTTACCTTACTAGAAAATGAGTCCCTATTACATGCTAATCCACATTTTCTGGGATTTGAAACCTCTGTTTTAGGCTTCTATTTTCTATTTGTACTTTCTTGTCTCAGTTTCTTGATTTTTTGTTTCATCAATTTCATTGAATTTAGCTTATTTGCTTCATTTAGTGCATTTTCAAATTTTAAAATTATAGTTACAACATTTCAGTTTTAGTTTATTACATTTCCTTGTTCATAATATGAAAATTGTGTAGTTTACTTGTTCATGTTAGCATGATTTCTTTTCAAGTAGTTAATGTTCATAGAGTATCACATGGCTTGTATGATTCTATTTTCTCTACTCATGAGCATAGTCTAGGAAAGAAAAGTAAAACCTTTAATAAGCATATGTGATACCCTCCTAGCATTTATCGGATTTGTAAGAATGTCATAACACAATAGGATGAAAGAGTTGACAATCATAAAAATCATAATTTTTCTTCTCTTGATACCTCTCCTATTATTGATGAAGGTATCTTGGTGAAAGAAGATACAATAATTAAGATTCTTGATTGTTCCTCTCCTCCTCCCCATTTGGAAGATATTAGGAAACACAAAGATTCGCTCATTAACAAAACTTTACATAGTCTCCATTTATCTCCTAACACCTCCCCTACTTGGGACAATGCTTTAGTGAAAGAGGAAGCAATCTTGGACAATCATGAAAAAAAAATTTATAAAGAGGACATGTTAGTGTTAAGAGACCAAATGATTGAGAGTTATAGCATTTTTTCTCTGCTTCTTAATGTCCCTAACATTTTGAAAGATCTATTAGAATGAGATGATCCAATCATTGGTAAGAATAAAAATCATTGTTTTCCTTCCCTTGATGACTACCCTATTTTTTATGAATTTACTTTACAAAATATAATCATGGAATGTGATGAACCTCTTGAAAGCTCTCCCACTAGGGGAGATATCATGGAACAAGAGAATGAGACCTTAGAAAATAAGGATGAAATAATGGGAAATCATAACAATCAAATTTGGCCTTCTAATACTCTCATATTTATGACGAAGATACTTTTGTGTCAGAAATTCCAATTGATGAGAGTTGTGAGAGTCATATTTTCCTATATTCCCCTAGGAAAAACATTATTGAACAAGAGAATGTCATCATTGATAAAAAAAAAATGACTGTCATGAACACCTAGTTTGTTGCTCTCCTAAAAAATCTCCTACTAGGTGTTGGCCTCCTACAAGGATCTCCTAACTAGGATTCTATAGCCATAATTCAGAGACTGGAAATCTATCACAAATAGCCATTCGATCATCATGGAGGTGCATTTAACTTGTCAACCCAAGGACGTAGACTTGAAATGGGTCAACATTGTATGTTCACTAGGAATTCTTAAGTAGCCATCTATAATCTATAGCTACGAAACACAAAATACTGAAAGTGAATTACGAGAAATGAATAAAGAAAATGCTAAACAATAATGAAAAAACTATGCTCAATGGAAATGCATAATAAGAATAAAGATCTAGATGAATAGACAAGAAACTGCTATGTCTACTTTGGCTGTAGGAACAGACACAAAATGGACTTCTAGTGGCTACAAGAATAGCGAATGCCAAATTGTGAAATAAGTGTAGAATAGAAAATAACAACTAAGCTAATTACTCTAAAGAAAGGATTACTCACCAAGTGGGCCCCCTTGGATGATTATCCACTAGAACTAATACAAACTCAAATACTCAAATTCAGACCATCATCTCATTCATTGAAAATTATGTGAATAGAGTAATCAACATGAATGTATTGAAAAGTAGAGTATGCTCAATACATTATCAATGTCATTTTCCACAAGAAAGAACTAAAGGGAAAAACTCCTTCATAAGGGGATTCAAATCCATATTTATTCAACAAGCTAAATAGGATGGTCAACTCTCACTAATTGGGAGGATGCCATTTAGGGAAAATAGGAAAAAGAGTGGTAGAGAGGTTACGCCTGCAGGGAATCTTGACAGACATGCATTCCCAAACATGGACTCAACATTGTAGTAACACCTGTGATTTCTCAATGCCATAAATATAAGGTGGTTACAATTGACTTCCATGGGGAATCTACCACTGCCACTCTTCAGTTGACTCCTTTGAATGATTTCCCTACATGATCATCTATCAGTTCTATTTCCCAACTTAGCATCCACCAATTGTTTCCTATATGGAAATGTCACTATACATAATAATTGCACATCTAAAATAACCTTAGAGAACATTCACCAATCACATGCAAAATTAATATAGATAATTTGCATAATTTGTTAATGTCATTGAAACTTCACAAGGATAGGATAAACCCATTTTTAATGGTTTGAGGGAAACATAATACAAAATATTAACATTTGACGACTAGAGTTCATGGAAATACTAGCAAATGAACTATAAACTCTACCCAAGATTTAATCAAAAACTAGGCCCATCATCCCCCCAGCTTAATGTCTTGCTAGTCCTCTAGCAATGGAACGGTTGTTCTTTTGTTTGCTTAAGGCTCTAAATTTTACAACTATAAGTTTTCCAACATATGTTGTTACAGTACATGAGTCTGGATCCCAATAAAATCCTCCCAACCTATCAATTTTTTTCCACCTTGGCCTTTCTATATTAGTAGCATGCCAGTAGAATCTTTAGTTTTGTATAGGATACATAAGAATGGGTGGAGGGAAGGTTAGGGGAAGCCAAAATCTCCCCTTTTCTCTACCAAGCTAGATGTACCTACCAATTTTCTTCAATGCTACAACATAGTTATGAATATAATGGGGCTTGACATGTTTCAACTCATCTATTAAATTATTCCATCATTGTGCTAGATATTTTCTTATGAGCTCCTATTTTTTTATTGTTTTAACCTCATACTCAATATAGATAACTTCAATCCAGGGAATGATTCTATTACCATATCTTGGTTTGAGGAGCATCCTAAGCCATTATCTATGGATATCATTTGGGTTACTTGATTCAACCATAATGGATAAGGGGATATTGGATTCCATTCTTCTATAAGCACTATTTTGATCACCCCAATTAATTTCATTTTATACCAAGGACACAAATTCTCTTAGTTGAATATCCCAAACATACAACAATAGGTTCCAATCATGATCCTGTGTGATAGCATAATTGTGCAAATAAAGTTCACATAAAAAAATTTCCTCTTAGGGGAAGTAATTCTGTAGGCATTGAAGAATTCAACAGGAGTTTCAATGAAGGGATTTAACTCTGAAACAAATTTTGATAATCTGAAAGAGAGATGTTTCTCTTTCAAGTGAAGGGAATAAACACTTGTAGTAGCTTTCCATTCAAGAATTTTTGGCACTAGGGTCACAATGTTATCTACTTTCTTCTTTAAAGTATCAATCTCCTCATTTTTCTCCTCAATAATTTCATCCCTCTCTTGGATTTCCTTTTGTTGTGCATGTTTTGCACACACGCCCCACCGTAGGCAGGGACCCCCTTTTTTTCTCTCCCGATAGGCTACTTTGCTCCTGTCTTGTTTTGCGTGCCCCATTTCAAAGCCCAAATTGGTCATGTGCCTTCAAACGATCAAATCCCCTACCCAAATTCACCTACTTGGGGTATTCAAATCTATGGAGAAATAAAGTCCCCCATCCCCTTTCTACCTTTTGTCTTGCTTTGGTTGTTTTAGAAACATCCGTGGACCCTTATCGGTCCAGTTTCTACATTTTTGGCTTTGGGGACAACTTTTTGGTGGATTTGGGATGCGTTTGGGATATTTTGATGAACTGCCAAGGTTTCGTTAACATTTGGTTAAGTTTCGGCGGTTTCGGAGCTTCGTCTCCCTTTTGCTGTTTGGAACATCCGTCGGCCTAGGGCGACCTGGCCTCCAAAGCCCGGCCCCTCCATGGCCATTTCCGGGCTTCCGCCTCTCCGTGGCCATTTCCGGACATCCGCCTCTCCGTCGCTGTTTTGGAACTTCCGGCGGCTGCCTCCTTCCCTGCCTCCGGAGCTCGGCCCCTCCGTGCCCGTTTACGGGGTTTCGCCTCTCTGTCGCTGTTTTGGAACTTCCAGCGGCTGCCTCCCTTCCGGCCTCTGGAGCCCGGCCCCTCCATGGCCATTTCTAAGGTTTCGCCTCTCCGTCGCCCTTTTGGAACTTCTAATGGCCACCTCCTTCTCGGCCTCTAGAGCCCAGCCCCTCTGTGGCCGTTTCCAGGGTTCTGCCTCTCCGTGGCGATTTTGGAACTTCTGGCAGCCACCTCCCTTCCGACCTCCGGAACCCCGGTCCTCCGTGGCCATTTCTGGGAGTCTGTCCCTCTTTGGCTGTTTTGAACATCCGGGAGCTTGCCTCCTTCCCGGCTGTTTTGAACATCTGGGAGCTCGCCTTCTTCCCAGCTGTTTTGAACATCCAGGAGTCTGCCTCCTTCCTAGCTATTTTGAATATCTAGGAGCTCGCCTTCTTCCTGGTTGTTTTGAACATCCGGGACCCTACCTCTTTCCTAGTTGTTTTGAACATCCGAGAGCCTGCCTCCTTCTTAGCTATTTTGAACATCCGGGAGCTCGCCTTATTCCTGGCTGTTTTGAACATCCAAGAGCCCGCCTTCTTCCTGGCTGTTTTGGCTTCCGTCCATTTTCTTCCTTCTGGCTTTGTTCCACTGTCTTTCTGCCCTCTGGCGCTCACACCCTTGAAACACACATTAATGTTTATGGTCCAAATGAGCTCCAAATATGAATATCAAGATCTTTTGATGATGCATGGATAAATCTAACAAGGAATTTGTAGGTTTGACTGACATTTTCCTTAACTCATGTATAAATGCACTTACGACACTTCATGTTTGCAGGAGTCAAGAAGCCTTCCGTAGGTCTATCGAAGAGGCCCATTGAGGGAGTTGTCCTACCTTTTTCCAGATGGTGATGATTTCTAAGGAGATTTCTGCCCAAAGCAAGGGCCACCAATCCATTGATACCAGTTGTCAATGAGCTCGTTTGATCCAAGGAAGACCGCTGCAAACACATCAAGCAAAAGGAAGCTTTTAGGCAGTTTTAGCTACAATAAAAGGGCAATCAGCTAAATGACAAAATTGCTATAGTGACTATCACTAGATGACAAAATAGGGAAAAGACAAGGAATGTATTTTAAATTGCTAGATAATGAGGGGTAGGTGAAACCCTAATGTAATTAAATCTGATCCACTCATTGTAATTGAATCCTAGCCATTCATTTGGGCTTTGGAAAACTATAAATAGGGGCTTGCCCCTCATTTGTAAGGGTTGGAGAGCTGTTGTAAAAAGCATTTGCAGCAATAGAAGACAACATTGCATGATTTATGGATGTTTTCTTTGATTTTGCTTATCTCGCATGCATAGTTTTTCTTTCCATGTTAGTTTTAGTGTTAGTTTCTTGAATGGGAGTGGTGATGGTGTTTGATGTTTCAGTATTTGATAGATTTCTAGCTCATGCTTTTTGTGGTTCATTGATGATGAGTCACTTTGCAAAGCTAGTATGAGCTCATTACTTCATTGCTGCAACTTAGTTCAATTACATGTGCATGATGTGCATATGCAATTTGAAAATCTGCAGTCCTTAGAAGATTTTACTGGTTTTGTGCAACTGTAAGTTTCTCTTGGCCAAGCAAAACCCAGTTTAGGAAGCCTGTCTACTTTAGTAGCCAGCATTGTTACTGTTCATTCATAGCTTATGATTAGAATAGCTTTCTTAACCCTTCTCCTTTTGCTGTTTCTTTTAATCCTTGGTTAGAGTAAGACCCAAAGCATCACCATGAAGCTAAATCAGATGAACTTGATGAGTTTCAGCTTGCTATTTTGAGTGGACAGCCACTATTCGTTCACTTTCAGCACTTTGAAACTGCATTTGCAAACCAAACTTCCATGCTTTGTAACTCATCCGTAAGTCCGCCTTGTGATTCCAGCAAATCACATCAAACTACTGAGGTATCTAAGCACTGTCATGACCTTACGTCTGAGAGACCTTGGGATAGTGTTCTATAATTTGATTGTGGAAGATTGTCTTTCAAGAGAGGTAGTGCACCTATGCACTACCTATGTTGAAAAGTGCATAAAAAACACATCAATAGAACTGGCGCTAGAAGGAGGGCTTGACATGTTGAGGATACGAAGTTGAAAGTTGGAAGTTGAGAAAGGAACATTCTGGAGGAAATCTAAGATAGGAGATCTCTTTAATTCAAAATTAGAAAATTTTGTAGGCAAATAAGAGCTGAGTCAAAATGGAGTAGCATTTGCAAATCAACATCACTCAGCTGCATGCAAATTTGAGCAAGAGACTGAAGAAGCCATTGGAGAAATTTGCATTGGCGGATAGATGTCAGATCCATTGCACTTGTAGGCATAGTGAATTGGGATGTCTAACATTCTTGGATAGAATTGAGAAGGTCTTGCAGGGAGAAATTCCCTTTTGGGAAATATTCCAGCCCTTGGCCCCCATAGACCCGGAGGAAGAATTGACAACCATGGCAGCCAAGGCATTCAAGGAGCTGATCAAAAGATGTTTGGGAAGCAAAGATGGGCCAAAATTGGAGGAAATATTAATGTCTTGTTGGTGGAGATTTCACAATGCACCCCACTCCGAATTCACTTGCTTGTTATGGACAAAAATCATCGCTCAAGCTAGGGATCATGCGAACAAGTTGGAGCAGCCATCTCCTAGTAAAGGGGACTCATGCCATGAGGTGGGAAAGCTGTCAGCATCTGGAGGATAGCACATTGAAGATGAACCAAGAAACTCGATACAAGTTGATGTTGGAGCAGTAGACATCAAAATTGAAAACCAGGAGGAAGAGACAGATTTCACTAGGATAGCAAAGTGCCTTAGTGAAAATATGATTGAAATTAATTTAGAAGGCCTTCCCTCCACCAATCAAGAGCAGTCCTCCACTCTAGAAGAAGAGCAATTGGTAGGTGATAATGAATCAAATGAGTTTGAAGTAGTTTGTGCTGGGGCAGCAAATAAAAATGTTGAAAATCAAGAAGAAGAGGAGGCCAAAAGCCTTGGGGCAGCAGAAGGAGATGGTAAAAGCATAAGCAAAATTAGGTCAAAAGACCTCTCCATCTATAATGACAGTGATCAAGAAGCTAAAAATGCAGATTTGAAGGAGTGGGAGCAACCACTCACTACGGATGTCTACCATCATAATTCTTTTTCAAGTGATGATGAGGACTCAATAGTGGAAAGATATGACCAACTCATCTCCAAGTTTGCAAAGGATTGGTCAGAGCTAAAATACCAAGTGGATTTAGATATATTGCTGCTCCCAAATTGGTGCTGACTCCATGATTCATCACATTCAGAGCTCACATGCGAACTAGGCCAAGAAGCCATCAAACAGGTCAAAGAACAAGCAAGGCAGCCAAGTGCCCAACCTCCTCTACTTGCTGCCCATATCGAAGAAGAAGACCAAGAGCCTGAACCGAGTGATGGATCATATGAAGGCGGACCTCAAGAGGATGTTCGGGCAGCAATAGAAGGACAGTAATACAGCCTCGGACTACCGAGCAATGAAGTAGATCAAGTAGGAATGTTGTCCACCAGTCATAAAGAAGTTCTTCCTCTTGAAGAGCGGTTATATGCCATGGATAGTGGGCATTTTAGCGAGTCTTTGGAGGGAAATTGTGTAGTAGACTTTGGTCCCCTTGATGAGGTTCCATCAATTGACGATTTCTTTCCATTGGGAGCTGCACTATAGAGATATGCTTATGTCGAGGAAGAGCACATCCCAGAAGATGGTAGCGATGAATACATACTCCTTGAGCCCTTAAACAATAATGCACTAGAGTTTCCAGATTGCGAGAGGAGCTCCTTCTCCATTTACAGTGATAGTGACCAAGAGGAAACAAGTGGATGCCATGAGGAGATACATGAACAACAAAAGGAAGAAGATAAAGGTGGAGGTGTTTCGATGGCTGCCAGCAAATGCGATGAGCTTGGTCAACTGTGGGTTGCAACTGAGGGTCCTTCCGCCTCAATCCTTGTTGATTTTCCTTCACAACGAGAGAGCTGCAATGAGATAGATTCATGCATGTCATCATCCCAAGACATTGGACATCACAAAAATCAAGTTAACACATGGGAAAGGAGAAGGGACAGCACGCTGCCCCTTGAAGACAACAATGAAGAAGAGGTTCTATCAATGAAAACCCAGGTAGATGAGGTGTTCCTCCTTCAAGAACAACCAATTGAGATTGTGGATCTTACTCACAACTTGGAAGAGCTGTTTGCTGCCCCATCCTCCCAGCCTTATGCAAGCTTAATGTCCATAGTGTTGCACCCTCCGCCGCGCCTGCCTAAGGCTGCCAATGCAATGATCAAGGATGTTATGCTCGCTCTCGACTATCCAACGCTGCCACCTTCGTGTGACGACATCCACGTTTTATCCTTCCTTGCCGCTATTATTTCTCATAATTGCACTTATTATTTTGATTATGGGAATGAGGGAAAACAAACATGTTTATGGATTAACCATTGGTTCAACGAGCCTCCTCAATTGCTGATTTTTCATGATGACATGGTTGAACTTGAGTGCTGCAACATTGAATTTCTTTTTTCAGAATATAAAAACAAATTTGCATGGTTAAGAACAATAACGATTTCTTGTTTGCTTGTGCATGCATTACGAAATCCAATGAATGTTAATGTTGGTTTGTCATGCCTGAACATAGTGCTTTGTAAATATCTTTGTACATAGCTCATTTTTTAGTAGTATAGGTTTCTTGTGAACACCCTGCTTTCCCGCTTTCCTTAGGTTAGTTGGTTTGATGTTGGTTGGTTGCTTTGTGGGTTGTTTTCCTTTTATTTTCTTTCACTTTGTTGCTACTTTGCTCGGGGTCCCTCTGCTTTTAGCTGGGCACATCTGTGCACACAACAACCATACTTATCGCCTGGGGTTGTTCTACGTATTTCTTTGTCAAACTCTAATCAAGTCTTTAGAGTGGATGGTGAAGGTCTTCTGTTAGTGTCAAGCGATCTGGGTGTTTAATTCAAAGAGGATAAGTTGTTGGTTTAGTCTGACTTTGAGGTATTCTGAAATCTTATAGCTCTTACACATCTTAAGAATTCGACGGTCACTATAGGGCCTTTTGTGAAGTCTAGTTAAGTGAAAAATCTAAAATTCTACTCCAGCGCCACTGTGATTCTTAGCCCTGAGCGTGAGCTTCAATGCTTGCAGGTTGAAATAAAAGAGCTAAAAAGAGGAAAGAAAGAAAGAAAGAAAACATTGAAAATAAAAAGAAAGAGAAAATTCAACTTTTTAGGGGTATTCAAACAACTCTACCGGGGCTATGGACGCCCGGCCGGCAATAGAGCAATGTTCGGGAGAATCACAACGATAACCTTGTCGGGGCTATGAATGCCTGACTGGCAGCGAGGCAATGTCCCGGATGCTTTTGGAGTTAGAATAAATTATGTAGCTTAACTTGACGGAGCTTGGGTTCTTGTAGCAACTGAAGAATGGGAATTAATGCAATTGCACACACTTGGATTTTCAGTATATTGAAGGTTGGGTTGGCTAATGATTTTGATACTTTGGTTGGGCATCTGGTTTGTTTGCCCTAGCGTGAAGGTCAGAACCAGAGATTCTGGGTTCGTGATTCTAGTTTGTCATCAAAATGCTCTTGAGCATTTCCCTAGCAAGTCGCCATTTGTTGTGCATGTCTTGCACACACACCCCGCCGTAGGCAGGGACCCCCTTTTTTTTCTCTCTTGACAGGCTACTTTGCTCCTGTCTTGTTTTGCATGCCCCATTTCAAAGCCCAAATTGGTCATGTGCCTTCAAATGATCAAATCCCCTACCCAAATTCACCTACTTGGGGTATTCAAATCTATGGAAAATAAAGTCCCCCATCCCGTTTCTGCCTTTTATCTTGCTTTGGTTGTTTCAGAAACGTTTGTGGACCCTTGTAGGTCCAGTTTCTACATTTTGGCTTTGGGGACAACTTTTTGGTGGATTTGGGATGCATTTGGGATGTTTTAATGAACTGCCAAGGTTTCATTAATATTTGGTTAAGTTTCGATGGTTTCGGAGCTTCGTCCCCCTTTTGCTGTTTGGAATATCCATCGGCCTAGGGCGACCTGGCCTTCCATGGCCGTTTCCGGGCTTCTGCCTCTCCGTGGCCGTTTCCGGGCTCTGCCTCTCCATGGCCATTTCTGGACTTCCGCCTCTCCGTCGTCATTTTGCTTCTGGCAGCTGCTTCCCAGCCTCCGGAGCCCGGCCCCTTCGTGGCAGTTTCCAAGGTTTCACCTCTCCACCGCCGTTTTGGAACTTCCGGCGACTGCGTCCCTTCCAGCCTCCAGAGCCCGGCCCCTCTGTGGTCATTTCTGAGGTTTCGCCTCTCCGTCACCGTTTTGGAACTTCTGATGGCCACCTCCTTCCCGGCCTCCGGAGCCCGGCCCCTTCGTGGCTGTTTTTGTGGTTCTGCCTCTCTGTAGCCGTTTTGGAACTTTCCGCGGCCATCTCCCTTCCGGCCTCTGAAACCCCTCCTTCCTTGGCCATCCGGGAGCTTCTCAGCTGTTTTGAACATCTGGGAGCTCGCCTTCTTCCCGGCTATTTTGAACATCTAGGAGTCTGCCTCCTTCCTAGCTATTTTGAACATCCAGGAGCTCGCCTTCTTCCTAGCTGTTTCGAACATCTAGGAGCCTGCCTCCTTCCCGGCTGTTTTGAACATCCGGGAGCTCGCCTTCTTCCCGGCTGTTTTGAACATCCAGGAGCCTGCCTTCTTCCTGGCTATTTTTGCTTCCGTCTGTTTTCTTCCTTCTGGCTTTGTTCCACCATCTTTCCGCCCTCTGGCACTCACACCCTTGAAACACACATTAATGTTTATGGTCCAAATGAGCTCCAAATATGAATATCAAGATCTTTTGATGATGCATGGATAAATCTAACAGGGAATTTGTAGGTTTCATTGACATTTTCCTTAACTCATGTATAAATGCACTTACGACACTTCATGTTTGCAAGAGTCAAGAAGCCTTCCGTAGGTCTATCGAAGAGGCCCATTGAGGGAGTTGTCCTACCTTTTTCCAGATGGTGATGATTTCTAAGGAGCTTTCCGCCCAAAGCAACGACCACCAATCCATTGATGTCAGTTGTCAATGAGCTCGTTTGATCCAAGGAAGACCGCTGCAAGCACATCAAGCAAAAGGAAGCTTTTAGGTAGTTTCAGCTACAGTAAAAGGGCAATCAGCTAAATGATAAAATTGCTATAGTGACTATCACTAGATCACAAAATAGGGAAAAGACAAGGAATGTATTTTAAATTGCTAGATAATGAGGGGTAGGTGAAACCCTAATGTAATTGAATCTGATCCACTCATTGTAATTGAATCCTTGCCATTCATTTGAGCTTTGGAAAACTATAAATAGGGGCTTGCCCCTCATTTGTAAGGGTTGGAGAGCTGTTGTAAAAAGTATTTGCAGCAATAGAAGACAACATTGCATGATTTATGGATGTTTTCTTTGATTTTACTTATCTTGGATGCATAGTTTTTCCTTCCATGTTAGTTTTAGTGTTAGTTTCTTGAATGAGAGTGGTGATGGTGTTTCTTGTTTCAATATTTGATGGATTTCTAGCTCATGCTTTTTGTGGTTCATTGATGATGAGTCACTTTGCAAAGCTAGTATGAACTCATTACTTCATTGCTGCAACTTAGTTCAATTACATGTGCATAATGTGCATGTGCAATTTGAAAATCTGCAGTCCTTAGAAGATTGCACTGGTTTTGTGCAACTGTAGGTTTCTTTTGGCCAAGCAAAACCCAGTTTAGGAAGCATGTCTACTTTAGCAGCCACCATTGTTATTGTTCATTCATAGCTTAGGATTAGAATAGCTTTCTTAACCCTTCTCCTTTTGCTGTTTCTTTTAATCCTTGGTTAGAGTAAGACCCAAAACATCACCATGAAGCTAAATCAGATGAACTTGATGAGTTTCAGCTTGCTGTTTTGAGTGGACAGCCACTGTTTGTTCACTTTCAGCACTTTGAAACTACATTTGCAAACCAAACTTCCACGCTTTGTAACTCATCCGTAAGTCCGCCTTGTGATTCTAGCAAATCACATCAAACTACTGAGGTATCTAAGCACTGTCATGACCTGACATCCGAGAGACCTTGGGATAGTGTTCTGCAATCTGATTGTGGAAGATTGTCTTTCAAGAGAGTAGTGCAACTATGCACTACCTATGTTGAAAAGTGCATAAAAAACACATCAACAGAAGTAGCGCTAGAAGGAGAGCTTGACATGTTGAGGCTACAAAGTTAAAAGTTGGATGTTGAGAAAGGAACATTCAGGAGGAAATCTAAGATAGGAGATCTCTTTAATTCAAAATTAAAAAAATTTGAAGGCAAACAAGAGCTGAGTCGAAATGGAGCAGCATTTGCAAATCAACATTACTCAGCTGCATGCAAATTTGAACAAGAGACTGAAGAAGCCATTGGAGCAATTTGCGTTGGCGGATAGATGTCGGATCCATTGCACATGTAGGCATAGTGAATTGGGATGTCTAACATTCTTGGATAGAATTGAGAAGGTCTTGCAGGGAGAAATTCCCTTTTGGGAAATATTCCAGCCCTTGGCCCCCATAGACCCGGAGGAAGAATTGACAACCATGGCAGCCAAGGCATTCAAGGAGCTGATCAAAAGATGTTTGGGCAGAAAAGATGGGCCAAAATTGGAGGAAATATTAATGTCTTATTGGTGCAAATTTCAGAATGCACCCCACTCCAAATTCACTTGCTTGTCATGCACAAAAATCATCGCTCAAGCTAGGGATCATGCGAACAAGTTGGAGCAGCCATCTCCTAGTAAAGGGGACTCATGCCATGAGGTGGGAAAGCTGTCAGCATCTGGAGGACAGCACATTGAAGATGAACCAAGAAACTCGATACAAGTTGATGTTGGAGCAGCAGACATCAAAATTGAAAATCAGGAGACAGATTTCACTAGGACAGCAAAGTGCCTTAGTGAAAATATGATTCAAATTAATTTAGAAGGCCTTCCCTCCACCAATCAAGAGCAGTCCTCCACTCTAGAAGAAGAGCAATTGGTAGGTGATGATGAATCAAACGAGTTTGTAGTAGTTTGTGCTGGGGCAGCAAATAAAAATGTTGAAAATCAAGAAGAGGAGGCTGAAAGCCTTGAGGCAACAGAAGGAGATGTTAAAAGCATATGCAAAATTAGGTCGAAAGACCTCTCCATCTATAATGACAGTGATCAACAATCTAAAAATGTAGATTTGATGGAGTGGGAGCAACCACTCACTAAGGATGTCTACCATCATAATTCTTTTTCAAGTGATGATGAGGACTCAATAGTGGAAAGATATGACCAACTCATCTCCAAGTTTGCAAAGGATTGGTCAGAGCTAAAATACCAAGTGGATCTAGAGATATTGCTGCTCCCAAATTGGTGCTAACTCCATGATTCATCACATTCAGAGCTCACATGCAAACTAGGCCAAGAAGCCATCAAACAGGTCAAAGAACAAGCAAGACAGCCAAGTGCCCAACCTCCTCTACTTGCTGCCCATATCGAAGAAGAAGACCAAGAGCCTGAACTGAGTGATGGATCATATGAAGGCGGACCTCAAGAGGATGTTGGGGCAGCAATAGAAGGACAACAATACAGTCTCAGGCTAACGAGCGATGAAGTAGATCAAGTGGGAATGTTGTCCACCAGTCATCAAGAAGTTCTTCCTCTTGAAGAGCAGTTATATGCCATGGATAGTGGGCATTTTAGTGAGTCTTTGGAGGGAAATTGTGTAGTAGACTTTGGTCCTCTTGATGAGGTTCCATCAATTGACGATTTCTTTCCATTGGGAGCTGCACTACAGAGATATGCTTATGTCAAGGAAGAGCACATCCCAGAAGATGGTAGCGATGAATACATACTCCTTGAGCCCTTAAACAATAATGCACTAGAGTTTCCAGATTGGGAGAGGAGCTCCTTCTCCATTTATAGTGATAGTGACCAAGAGGAAACAAGTGGATGCCATGAGGAGATACATGAACAACAAAAGGAAGAAGATAAAGGTGGAGGTGTTTCGATAGCTACCAGCAAATACGATGAGCTTGGACAGCTGTGGGCTACAACTGAGGGTCCTTCCGCCTCAATCCTTGTAGATTTTCCTTCACAACCAGAGAGCTGCAATGAAATAGATTCATTCATGTCATCATCCCATGACATTGGACGTCACAAAAATCAAGTTAACACGTGGGAAAGGAGATGGGACAGCAGGCTGCCCCTTGAAGACAACAATCAAGAAGAGGTTCTAGCAATGGAAACCCAGGCAGATGAGGTGTTCCTCCTTCAAGAACAACGAATTGGGACTGTGGATCTTACTCACAACTTGGAAGAGCTGTTTGCTGCCCCATCCTCCCAGCCTTATGCAAGCTTAAGGTCCATAGTGTTGCACCCTCCACCGCACCTGCCCAAGGCTACCAATGCAATGATCAAGGATGTTATGCTCACTGTCGACTATCCAACGCTGCCACCTTCATGTGACGACATCCAGGTTTTATCCTTCCTTGCCCCTATTATTTCTCATAATTGCACTTATTATTTTGATTATGGGAATGAGGGAAAACAAACATGTTTATGGATTAACCATGGATTCAACGAGCCTCCTCAATTGCTGATTTTTCATGATGACGTGGTTGAACTTGAGTGCTGCAACATTGAATTTCTTTTTTCAGAATATAAAGACAAGTTTGCATGGTTAAGAATAATAACGATTTCCTGTTTGCTTGTGCATGCATTATGAAATCCAATGAATGTTAATGTTGGTTTGTCATGCCTGAACATAGTGCTTTGTAAATATCTTTGTACATAGCTCATTTTTGAGTAGTATAGGTTTCTTGTGAACACCCTGCTTTCCCGCTTTCCTTCTCATCATGAGATTCTCACCTTCCTCTAAGTTCAAGGGTACTTCTAATTGTTTATTTACTGTAGTTATCTCATCTTGAATCAGATTTATTCTCTTGTCTCCTCCATGAGAAGTGCTACCTTTCTCAGGACATCTATAGGCTGGGTGTCCCAATTGGTTGCAGTGATAGCATTTCATGTTGGTGAAGTAATTGCCTCTTCCTTGGCCACCACTTCTTCCTCTGGAGCTGAAACCTCTTCCTCTACCAGCTCTACTAGAACTTCCTTCTTGCTGTTCAGAAAATCTGACTTCTCCTTGGGCTCTTGATTCTGAGCTTCTTCCACTATACCTTCCTCATTGTCCTCTGCTGTCTTTACCTTTACCTCTACCTTTAGGGTTTTGTTCCTACTTCTTTTTGCCTTTCTCTTCTATTTTCAAAGCCATTTGGTAGCATTGGCAGACTTTTTTGAAGTTTACCAAGCTCATATCTTCTTGAATAGACCATTTGAGTCCATTTAGGTACCTTGCTAACTTTATGCTTTCATCTTCAACCACCTTTGTTCTAAGGCACAATTTTTGGAATTCCTCTGTGTATGTTTGGACATCCATGTCTTTTTGCCTCAGATTGTGTCTTCTCTTATGCAACTGAACTTCATAATCATCAGGGAGATAAGTTTGCCTTATCTTAGTCACCATTCGTCTCCATGAAACTATGGGACCTTTGCCTTCTTTCTCTCTTTCAGATTGCACAAACTTCCACCATGTGAGAGCTGCTCCTCTCAACCTTGACTTGGCCACCTTTACCTTTTGGGCCTCTGCTATGCCACCATACTCAAAGTGATTCTCAATGCTCTCAATCCAGTCCACAACTGAATCAGGGTCCATTTGTCCACTAAAAAGTGGCACACCCTCCATTGCTTTACCACTCAAAGCCTACAATGCCTTCAAGAATGGTTCCTCTGCAAGAACAGGATCAGGCTTTGGAGCTTCCTCCTCCAATTCCACTTCTTTTTCCTTGGCTTCCTACTCTTCCTTCTTCTTAATCTTGTCCTTCACGGTATCTGATGTTTCTTGGACTTCATCCAAGAGTCTCTCCATCTGAGATATCCTTTCTCTGAGCAACCTGTTATCTTCCTCTTGCTCTTCTACCTTCTTTGCTAGCTCTGCATTTGTCACCATGGTTCCTTCCTCTGGTGTATTCTCTCCTACTTACTCAGTGGATTGGCTCATTAATCACAAGCCTTGAATCCAACCTGGCTCTGATACCAATATGGTGTATATGATTCTTTCAAGGTGTGCTTGCACTAATCAACTTGAAGACCTTTTCCTCTTTCTTCACTGAAGAACCTGATGGCCTCAAGGTTCTAAATTGGCCTAGATCATTAACTAAGCTCTCTTCTAACTCTATCACAAGAGTTAGTCTTTTTGTGCTTCACCTTAAAGGATTCAACACTCTTTGAAACTGTTTACTTTACCTTGGACTTAGAAAAATCTAAGTGCCAACTTCTTCAATCTATTAGAACTGCTTGCAGGGGAGATGAAGTTGTTGTCTGCATGCTTTTTGCAATCAAACTGAGCCATTTTTCTTGGTGTCTAATCCTCAACTTACTCGATTCCATGAATTTGGCTTTTGAAAGGGCTAATCCTTGTAGCCCTTACCAGTCAGTTTTTAGCCTTTTTCTCACAAATTTGACACACAACCTGGTGATTAAATCACATTTCCTAACACCCTTTTCAGACTTTTAAATCTTCCAAAAGTTTTTAGGTCACTAACTGTTCCGTACAGTACCTTCCTATAGTCTTGGAGAGGAGGCCTAATTGCCCTATTAACTAGGGTTTCATTGTTCTTTATTTCCAAGCTCCTACCAAAAGTTTGATTAAAGCTCCAAACATTTTGTCAGTCAAAAATATTATCTAACCCTGCCATGAAATGTACGGATTTCGTACTGTGCTCACATCCCCTGCCTAAGTCCACAATTTTACCTTTCCAAACTCCTAACCGGGTTCCTAGGCTCGCCTAGGGTTTGGAATTTACAATCATTGCTTGGCTCTTTGACACTACTGACTCTAAATACCTACAAACACCTGGCTCCCCTTCCATACCCTGCTAATCTTAGGAAAAACCCAATTTCATAGTTTATAGGGGAGCCATTTTAGAAGTCACTGCTCAAACCTACAATGGAAACTCACTAAATTCTTGTCTAAGAACACAAATCCATAACTCTACACTATGGAACCTGAATGAACAATGAAAATTGGTTTAAATCTATTCTAATAACGTGAACACAGTGCTGAATCTAAGTATTCCAACCCAATATTAACTCTACTGCAAAACAGACAGTGATTTCTAAGAAACACTTTATATCTCTAAACTATGAACATGAAACAACAAAACCACACTAAACAGCTTGAATAACAGATGAAACTCACTTTATGCTATCTAATGAACATAATTACAATGTTGTATCAACATGCACAGTGCCAATAAATTCACTGTTTCTCAAAAGTCACGGGCTAATACATAAAATACAGAATTCTCTCCATTCATTCACACCAAAACTTTTTTACAAAGTATCTAAATCTCTCTACTACGAGTCTTTCCACCTATTCTTGATGCCTTTTCCACATTCCAAGGAGGCTGATCGAGCACTTACTCCTATTTTCTAGGGATTCCAATCCCACTAAATTACATGCAACATCATAACTTCAGTCATGTAACTTCCACAACAACATTTTGCAACTTAGCTCCATGTTAGGATCCTAAATTTTAGGACCTCCACCTCCTTACCTTGGACTATCCACTCCTTAACAGTTCTTTGGCATCTTTTAAACAATGATGATGTGGTTTTAATAGACTAAATGGTTTGTAACTTAACATATGCTGTCCTAAGCTACATAAAGTAAAATATAACACTAGTAATTAACTAAGATGGTATAGTCCTAATGACTAACTCATCCACACCAACAAGACCTTCTAAGGTCTAAAGCAAACACAACAAACATTCCTGACTTGGCTAAAGTCAGTACAAGCCAAAATTTTCACACCAAATTGGAGTTAAGCCAAGTTGCTCCTGCACCAACTTCTTACCTCATGCTTCATCATATCTCCCACATTTCATCTATACTTTCTTGCTTGGCTGTTTCTAATTCAGTTCTTTTCAATTGCTTGTTTCATTTCTAAACAAAAACTAGTTATTGGAGATTCCATATTTTCTGATGTTCCATCGGCGTTGGGGATGGGGGGACACCGGGACAGGGGGATAGGTTTCCAGGACGAGAGGACAAAGGGGCCTCAATTTTGGGACAGTGGGGAGATGGCGACGGGGGGCAGAAGGGGGAAGGGGGTGTATATACTATATACTATACATATGGTACTTAAAATGCTAGTTATGAAAAGATGTATAAGACTATTAAGAAGTAAAATAGCAAAATTGAAATACTAAATTAGTAAACAGTAAATACTTAAACAT
The DNA here is from genome assembly GCA_007258455.2 of Sequoia sempervirens. NCBI lineage: Eukaryota > Viridiplantae > Streptophyta > Pinopsida > Cupressales > Cupressaceae > Sequoia > Sequoia sempervirens. The sequence continues at coordinate 67,504,453 of VDFB02281492.1, forward strand.
TGAACATTAAGGTTTTCAATATCGAATTACTAATTAGAAATTAGAATAGTAATACTGAATATAGTATACTACAATGTAACAATTGTTGAATCAGAAAATGGAAGATTTCTATTATATGATATCAAAATATCTGATCATAAAAATGATTACAATGAGTAGCATGATATCGAAACAAGTACAAAATCAAAATGTCAAAATGACAAAATGTAGTGAAGGAGGTCGGCAAACTCCTCATCATTGGAACCACTGGACTCCCCAAGCTCAAGATCCACCAAAGGAACACCAACCAGCCCTATATTTGAAGCATCCTCATCCTCATTAATCTGTGATGGCTCCTCTAGCTCTACATCCCATCGTGCTATTGGCCTCTCCTTGTACACACATGTCCTGCAGTCAGTGATACACAAGATGCTATGTACAACCACTAGCTTCTCTGCTCTCCTAGAGGTAAGTCTATTCCTCTTAAGAGAGTGAATGAAGCTATAAGTAGACCATTTCCTCTCAAAACCTGAAGAACTAGAAACCTTGGACAACAAACGAATGGCTAGTGTGGTAGTCAATGATTTCGGTCCATGACAAGTCCACAAAATCGGATCCTCCTATGCCATAGTTCTTATGTCCGCCTTTGTTGTAGCCTTATAACCCCTAAGAGTAGCAAATTTCGTCCACTCGGTGCAAATGTTGCCGGCAACTTCATTATAACCCCTAAGAGTAGCAAATTTCGTCCACTCGGTGCAAATGTTGCTAGCAACTTCAGCATCATACATCCTATCAATGCACCTAAAGAACCCTTCCTTCACCTCATCATCCTGAATCGGTGTAACTCTACTAGGCCTAGGCATGTACCACTTTAGATTCAATGCATAAGCAGCCATGTGCAAGGGAGTGTTTAGGCTATCCCATCTATGTTGAATAATAGGCTGAATGTAAACATTGTAGAATGCTAAAGTGGGGTCCTTCTCTCACACAACTTCCCTCATCTGACCAAGAATAGAATCAATGCACTCATACATCTCTCCAAGGTTAGGTGCATCCCCATCCCCATATCTGATGACCTGTACAGCTGGTGTAATGATGGCGACAATATATTTTGCATCATGCCAAAATGCATCACTCTTCACTATCTCCTTCACCCTCTTCCCCTGCTCTATCCTGGCCCCATCCCAATGATTCCATTCTTGTGTCATAACCATGAGTTGTAGTGGCTCTTGAAACTAAAGCATTCTCTCCAAAAGAGTGAAATAGGATGCATATCTGGTCTCAACTGGTTTCCAGAACTCCTTCGCAAAGCTCCTAAAGATGGCATGTGAAGTGTGGTGCTTGTAAATATACATCTGCACATCTCTAGCATTGCTGACCACTCCTCTAATCCACTCAATCTTCCCCATGTCCTTGAGTGAATTGTTCATGGCATGCACACAACATGGAGTCCACCAAATGTGTCTGTATGTTGCCTCAATAAGCCTCCCTGTAGCTCTGCACACATGTGTTGCATCTGCCACTACTTGGACCACATTTTGTGGCCCAATCTCCTCAATAGCTGCCCAAAGGATCTCAAACTAAAAATCAACATCTTTTCAATGCCCTGAACTATCAACCACCTTGAGAAAGAATGGGCCCTCTAAGCATGTAACTATGACATTGATGAGTGGATGATACCTAATGTCCATCCACCCATCCATAACTATGCTATATCCAGACTCCTCCCAATATGCCCTCATCATCTCCATCAATGAATTGATCTAGGCATAGTTGTTATCCAAGATCGTGGTCCTCAATTTGTGCTCACCTAGTGGCACATATGATGGTCCTCCCTTCGCCACCATCGAAATCATCTCCTTATAATAAGGAGATTGAGCTACATGGAATGGGATTCCATTGGCAAGAAAGAACCTACCAATAGAATCATCTATCTGATCCCTCAGGTGCACATTAAATAAATTAGCTATGGGGTTAGGTTGACTTTGTATCTTGTGTTTCCCCTTGCCTTGTTGTGATTCAACCATAGTGCTATAAGTGGATGACGGTCCTGAGGCTAATCCTGATAATGTTCCTGCTCTCTAATGCAATGTAGGAGTAGAAATATGTGGCTTCCTTTGCATTTATTGCTCCTGAATTTGTCGAATAGTCTGAATATGTTGCCTACCATACAAGGTAGTAGGCATTGGAATTGCCACGTCATCTGGAACACCCCAAAGCTTGTTGAACTCAATCCTGTATTTCAGATTTTTATGTTTCTTCAAAAAATCACATGCTCCCACACCTTTTCCTAGCCAAAAGAGGAAGTGTGCATTAACTCTGGTGATGCTCCCAAACCAATCATCACCACAAATGTTGCATTTCCATTTCCTCGTACCACCAGTTGATGATGTTGAGGCTGTTATTCTTGTTGCAAACTATTTGAAAGGAGATTTGGGATCATAAGGACCCCTAGCCCACTTTGCCAAAAGCTAGGAAGGGCAATCAGTAGAAACTGGTGCACTAGCTGTGGAATTACTTTTCCCTTCCGGATTTGACCCATGCTCACCCCCCTCATTATGCTCATACTCATGCTCAGGTTCATATTCTGATTGGCTTGCACTATGAGAATCGGTTTCCATCTCATCCTCACTCATTTCATGACTATGGGAGCTCATTTTGACACTGCATTTCAAGAAATGAAAAAAAAATTCAATAATCACATAGTTTCAGCTATGCCCTACTTTAAAATTAAAAAAATAAAACTCTATATTTTAAATTTTTTAACAAATTTTAAATTGCAAAAAAAAATCTAAGATTCTAAATTAATTTAGAAAGTGCAACAACAAGAAATGAAATAAGAAAAACTAAAAAATGAAACAACAAGAAATGAAAAAACATTGAAAATCATAAAATAAAATAAAAAATTAGTTAAGAACCCTACCTTTTGCTTGAAAAATCTCTTCAACAAGGTGAAGAATCTTCCTCCTCTTCTTCTTGCTCCTTGACACTCCTTTTTCACTTGCAATCACTCCTTTCACTCCTCCAATCACTCTTTCCTCAGCCTTCACTCTTCTTCTTCTTGCTGTAGCAAACAAGTAGAAATGCAAATGTGAATAAAAATAAAGATTGGAGGGCCTTTTGAAGGCATGTAAGAGTGTAGATGGGCCCCACATGTTCTTAGGGTTCGAATAGAACCAATATAATATAAACAAATTATCTTAATTTTTTTTTAAATTAACTTTTTGGCTGTCCACCGCGAGAGATGCTTGGGCATCCTTGAGATGCTCGAGGGACGCCCAGGCATCTCCCTTGGTGTCTCGAAGACACTAGGACATTTCCATGTCTCTGGTGGTGAGGCTAAGAAAGGTGGCACCGCTGGAGACATGGGAACGCCGTCTCCACATCTACGGGACATCCCCGTTCTAGAAACACTAGGGCCTGGGGTGGACATGTCCCTGGGGTTCATTGGTATTTTCTCCTTCATTGCAAACTTCTCAAACTCTTGGGAGACCATCAAAAAAAAGTCTCTATTTGTTGATTACCATTCTTCCTTATTTCTGTTTCCACTTTAATTGCAGGTTTACTTGAGTGATTTGTCAACAGTCAATTTTATCTCTCTCTCAACCATGTTGTTCCATCATCATTTCACTATTTTTTAGATTTGCATAGGCATCCATATAAGTTCAGCTTCATCTTTCTTGACCAATTGATAGTCATCTGTGGGCCATTTTGGCTTCCCCCATTACTGCTTTCCTCATTTCTTTGCTGATTTACAAGTTTTGTAGATTGTCTAGAGTCTCCAAATAGCCTTACAAATTTTCACCCTTTTGTTTCTGCTTACTTGTTCATGTTTTCATTCATTTCTACAGTCACATCAGTCCATGTTATCATTGTTTTCAGTCTTCCTAAGGTCATATCAATCCTCTTTCATTACACCTGATGTGATTCAAGTGAGCATAGGCATTACTTTTTTGGCATGTTTTCAAGTTCTTGATGATGGCTTTTACAACTCTTCAACATTGGAGCTTTGTTGTTTTCTAGTTTATTAAAAAGAATGGTTTGGCATTTTGCATTGCTAGTTCACAATGAAGCACGTCTATTTGCTTGCATGGTATAGAATCACTTGGATACTCTTAGAACATTGAACTTTGCGTTTGCATCAATTATTTGCTATTTAAAGTTACAAAAAAACATCACCCATTTTGCAAGTAATTAGAAAGAAAATATGACACACGTAATATTTGAATCCTAACAAATTGATGATTAGAATAGAATTATGTGTTCTTTAAATGCAATAGTTTCTGTTTTTTTTTGTGTAATTGCGATTCTTCATTTTTGCCAAGACAAGATAAAAGACTTGTTACTTGCAAACATAGAAAAAATAGAGAGCTTCTAATATAGGAGGTACAACATTGCACTCTGCATGTCATTAAACAAATGTACTTATATTCCCTTGAACTGGTAGTCAAAATTAATCTCACATTTTTCCTAAGCCAAAACTCTTCTGCCAGTCTTACATTTTTCCAAGGCCAAAACTGTTCTACCAGTCTTAGGCAGGAACTTCCCTTGAGCTGGAAGTCAAGATTATAAGAAAACCATTGTTCTATTAATTTTTTAAAATATTTTATTAACAAATATGCGTACACATATATTTTAAAATAAAAGCAGGTATTCACGTTAATAGGAAAATGATCCACCATAATTAATCGTCGGATAAAAATATCAGTTGTTATAACAGCTGCCAGAACAGAAACTAACAAAACATATTGTACCGGGCGGCCATTAATAGAACCAGAAACAGGCCAGGTGCCAAGTGAAAAACTGAGGATTTATTTAATCATTTTACGAACATGAAAACAATTGAGTGGCCCTCATGATCGTAAACCAAAAGCCACTCCCACAGAAAACGGAGGGAGGGAGAGAGACAGAGGGGAGGTGGGGTGGAGCAGGGTGAGAGGGCGAGTCGGCCTTAGTTTTTTTGGCAAGAGTAAAACAAACAGAACACTTGTGCCGCTGACATCAGAAGTAATAGCACGGCACCCAAGGTACCAGTAATCTGCCATGGCTTCGAAAAATAAGTACCTAGAAATTGACTCCATAGAATTTTGTGCTTTCTTCTTGTGTACAAATACAATCCCTTTCTGGCCTCATGAATAACATTGCAGCTCTCATCAGGAGCAATCGCTTTCGTTAGGGAGTTGAAAAGGTTCGCCACTTGTTTGTTGCTTCCAAGGAAGTTACTAATCATCTCTGCCTTCCTCAGGACATCAACGTCCTCCTCGTTGTCTATCAGCTCATCCATAAATATGCCAAACTGGGTCATGGGTCTAGGATGGTACCGCGATTTTATTCGGTCATCATAAACAGCCGGCGTGGTCAATTCCATTGCAATGATGCTTCTCATTGTAGAATCCGAATGCGGCGTTATCCTAAATTCTGGTAAATAAAGAGTTGAAGTTTTCTCATCAAATCTTATCAATTGAATGGCTGAATAAGATGACTCCATTAATTTTACTTCTTGTTCAAACTCTGGCTCCCTTGTTGGTACTTCTCGTTCTAACACCGGGCGGATCTTCACTTCTCTGCGCTTGAGTTCCACTGCTGTTGGCAGCTTCGCAAATCGTGGCATCATCTCTTCGCCAGTGCTTGTACACCAACATCTACAAAATGCCTTCATTTTGGCAACAGTATTCAGAAAGCAGATCTGTATACGATTATAAGGAGGCCGCAATACCACCGCTTTACTATGGATATCAGAGCTAACATTCGTGCCGACCATACCGTGGTACACTGCTTCCAGGACATGAGAATATTCAGTGTAAGGCAGTTTAGTATGCCACATAAAAACTTAATGTCTAGTCGTGCGAATCATCAGCAAATCAATTAATTCGCTTAAACTTTAGTTGGCCATATATGCAGAACCCCTCTGAAGTTGAAGAAGGTCCCTCAAAACCCAAAGAGGTATTTGGTTTTCAAATAATAATATATCATCCATAAGTTTCTCCCTTGTCGGATTTTGATAAGTGACATCAAAGACCGGATCATATGTCCAGGAGAATGCAGTCACTTCCTTGTCATAAAAAGGCCGACCAATCTTACTCGATCCTATGTAATTAACAAGAAATTCAAAAAGAAAACATGCATCCCTTGTGACAATCCACGCTAATTCCATGGGACTATAGTGAATATCTTCACCATAGAATTCCCTAATCTCCTTGTTCTTGTGCACTATGTTCCCTTCAACAATTGATTTGATAGGTAAGTATTCAGTGTAGCCGCTCCTCTGGATCCTCCTTTGCATCCTTCGAACAGTCTGAGACTTGGATTTCTCCATGTCTTTCAACTCCTCCTTCCCATGATGGAAAGGGCCGATGGAAACAAGATGTGGATTGTATAAACGGTCGTTGGAGTCTCGCAGTGTCTTTGGTACGCGGAAGACAAGAGCCAGGCTTACATCAGGTATGTCCTTTTCATTCATTGTCAGGTTATACCCCACCCGAATGACACAGCTGGTACTGTTGGCCATTTGGATTTATTTACTAAGTTCCTACAACGCTGAACTGTACAGAATGGCCCGATATTGAGTTTGCGTTAGAGCAAAAGATCTGTAACAACGTTTATATCTATCAGTATCACTAATGGAACTTGCCTTTCCCATCAAAATTCACGTAATCCATAGTCATTCTCCATGGCGTTGTAGGTGTAAAATTTAAAACAAAGAACATAATACCGATCAAATCAGCAACAAAACAGGTTTACAAGTACGAGAGTCGCAGAAGTAGATGGAGACGCTGCAATTTCTTCACAAGAATTTGTATGCCCGTTTTCTCATGGATGCTAGTGCCAGAATCACTTCATTTATCTATCACATTCTTCAACGTTTAAACAGTGAAACACTCAATACTTCATCTCCAACACTTTTGACCAAAAGCTAGACGCAAAGAAACAACAAAAGAAAACCCACTAAGAGCAGGCCCTTGTTGAGGAGGATGTAAAGAGCTACTAATTTGTGAGAGGTAGGTAAGAGAGAAAACGCGCAGATTGAGGAAATGCCCGCCTGTTTTTGCATCGAGAAATGCATGTGGAGTGGACTGCATAGGGAAGGCAACGTCTATCCCGAATGCTCATTTAACCTATTCATTGGTGAATGAACAATGCGAGGCATCTTCTTATTTAGATTTTTAATTATTATCATAAATAAATAATGTTGACGTTTATTGCTGGATAAACAATACCAGCAATCTTTATGTTAAGTTTTTTTATTAGTAGTGTTGATGTTTTATTCAAATTTATTTAATATCTTTTGAAAATCAGCAAGTTAGAATACATAAAGGATATATATATATATATATATAAAGATTTGTTTTTTAAAAAATATAGGAGAAATCAAATCGTCCTTTCTGTAAACTGCATTACGTTTGGTAAACTTTTTCCATCTGATCAGTGATGCTGGCATGACACATCCTCCAGTACTAGGATGGTGGGGAGACTACACCTTGTGACTTTTTGTCTGCCATAGGATACTTTAGCCAATCAAGCTAGGCCCACCATCCCTATTTTTAAAAGAGTTATAAATGTGAGAAAAAAATATTTTCTGTTTTTTATTTCTATTTTCTACAATATATCTATTAAAAGACTATTTTATCTATCTAACACATGTATATTTGAACATATTTATTATTAATTAATTAAAATTCAAAATCATATTATATTTTAAATTTGAATTAGTATAATTAAATGTACATCCAACTCTTCTACATTTTATAGTAATCTACCAATAAAAAAGCATTTCAATTAAATGAAGGACAAGAACCCAATGCATTTCTTCTCTATTAAAAAATTCTGAATGATTTGATGTTTATGATTGGATGAATAATCCCAGGAATCTTCAACTTAAGTTATTTAATTATTATCATACATAAATAATGATGACAATTATTTCTGGATGAACAATAGGAGGAATTCTCAGATTATTAGCTTTAATTAATATCATAAATAAATAATGTTGACATTTGTTGTTGGATGAACAATACGAGGCATCTTCAAGTTAAGCTTGTTAATTACTATGATAAATAAATAATGACGAGTTCTTCACGCATTACGCATCTTCTCGTCTGTATGATCAATACATTTTCACAGCTAAACCTTCTCAAATTATTACTATAAATAGTGCTGGAATTTTAAAGCCAGCTAGCATCTTCACTTTCAAGATCTTTTATTATTATGATATATAATTCTGAATTTTATGCATTTTCCTATGTGGCACGTTATTATTTTGGCATGTAATTTATATATTTAAACACGGCTACTACACATTCTCCGAGTTGGGATATATTGTTTTATATATTTGAGAGTCTGTTTGGCTGCCCCTGTTGTATTTACAATTCTTATTCTGTTTGGCTGCCAAGTTCTGTCTACTGGTTTATCTGTATGATTGGTTTTTTAAATTAATAAAGTGCTTTTTCTAATAAAATATAAAAAAATTTGATTTTTTGGTTTTTGTAAAAGACAGCTACAGTTTTTAAAAGATTTGTTTTTATAGCAATAAACTTTAAATAGTGGAAGGACGGAGTACCTCAGCATGTTCAAATAGTTGTGATAGCATTTGTTTATATAAGACTCAATATTTTTAACAATATTAGACTAATAGTTGTGACTTTAAAGTTGTTAGTGTTGATGATGACTACCTGTAATTAAATAATATGTATTCCTTAGATCTAAAGAGGAACCAATCATGTAATGCCACATCAGTGCCCAATAAAACATGATGTAGATGCACAAGCATCAGTCTCAAATTTTTTTTGGGCCTTTTTGGACACCTTGACTAAAAAACATGCTAACCTGTGGCATCATATTTGATGATGTGGCCTTGAAACCCTAGTTATACGTAGGAGACATGCCAAGTAATCTGCTGTAAAAAATTGGGAATGATTTGAAATTTCCACGTAGGATTTTGAGAGGCGTGAAGTTAGGGTGCTCAACTATTGGATCCTCTCCTCTATAGCCACATGGTCATTAAATTTAAGCCTTGGGCATCTTATAGAGTAGACATATAAAAGGCCTACAAAAGAAAAGAGAATTGCAATTTGAAATTTACAAAAGTTGATAAAAGATAATTGTTCATTAAAAAAACATATTATCAATCTTTTGTTTTATATTTGTAATGGTGAAATTAGTATATATATATTATTTTTTATTTAGTTTTGTGTTTAATTTTTTAAATTATTTGAAATATAATTATATAGATAAATGATATATTATTTTATAAAGTTTGTTTCATCTCTCAATTTGTATCTATCTTTTCGTATACATTACCTTATTTCATCTTTATTTGCACTAAACTTAATATATTCATCATTTTATCTTTCTAAATTAGCACTAATTTTCACTTGCAATTTCTACCTCAAGATTGTTGTTTTTCCATCTTGGCTGATTTCTATGTACTATACGATTGATTTGTTTCAATAATAAGGCACATGTAATTGAATTATTAATTAAAACACTCAAATTGAAGATTTAAATTTCACAAACAATTGCAATTACCATTAAGAACTATATTTGTACAAGATTGTGTTAGTGACTTATTTCTATGCTTTTGTATTTGAAGACATTTAATATGTCATAAATATGCATGTTATATTTTTATTCAAAAAGAATATCTAGAGAACACTTTAATCTCATGAGGGAAAATGATCCAATTATCATATATAGGGCATCTATATGTCTTCATATGGTAGTTTATCTAGGAGAACTCACTCACTTATTGACTTAGAAATCAACATAAACATGTTCTTTAACATCTCCTTATCATATTTAGCTATTATGAAGATGAAGATGTAATTTTCTTAGTCATCTTTCTATAAGAACATTCTTATGTGACATTGTTCATATGCATGCACTAAACCAAATGCATGTGGTTCAGGGATGAATTTGAGAGGCTCAAGATTGAACCTTAGTGAATTTTAAGACTACACATATTTTGTTGCATCTATTTGATTGAGAAAAAATAATGCATGATGGAAAATGATTCATCCATGATATAAATACAGATACTCCAACAATATTATAAAGCCAAGTACACTTATTGATTATATTTAATATTTTTGAATTTTATTGCAAGCTTATCAATAAAATGATGGATTAAAATTAGTTTCATTCTCTTTATTTAATGCACCTTTGTCTATTGTAAAATTAAAATGGAGGAAATGTTCTAACTTCTATATTACAATTAATGTGAACTGTGTTGTAAAAAATGTAACTACTAAAATATGATATATAAAACTTAAAAACAAAATTCATACACAATAAAAGGAAATCAAGAAATCCCTAGATACAAACCTAAGTATTCTATCTTCTTCGACGCTATTATATCACATAGAAATCCATGCTATGCACTACTATCCAAGTTAAGTGTTTTCATCCTAGTTATGTGAATTTGTAGCATTAGAAATTGTTACCCTTGACAATTTCACACTAGTTTTTTCTCCCCCTATGTGCTTGGACCTATTACGCATTAACTATCCAATTTTATAAGTATTATTGAAAAATTAAACATGGGAAATAAAACTATGAATTTAACATTTTTCCCCAACACTTTTAATCCCTAAAAAGGGTGGGTCTAGTTTAGGGTGCATTCTATGCTGGACCACCTAATTTGGCCCCAAATTCAAATATATTGATATTTGTAATTTATAATTTTAATTTCCAATTTTGAATGTGCTATCAGTATTTGATTTTCAAGAAATTAGAAGAATTGCATGTAAATATAAATTATTTTTCACAATTTTAATGTTGGGACTTGAATTGAGCAAATAAAGTATCCATACAGAGCATTCAAGAGTAGTCGATAGTAGAATTACCAAGATTATTGTACAACTTCATCATTCAAGCATCATGCCATATGACAAGTGATTTTTTATTCATGTTTGCATGTTTTTTTTTTATGTGTACTAACACTTGTAGGTCTTTAAATCAAATCAAATCAAGAAAAAAATGATCCTTGAAAGTGATGAGTGTGACTTCAATCCATCAAAGAGATTAAATTTGAGTGATGAAGGCATGTGAAAGATCATGGGGGTTTAAAAAGTGGCAATGAGGAAGAAAAATGTTTTTACTTCGCCAAAATCATGAAAAAAAATGTTGACTTTTTAGGGATTGGGTAAAATTTGAATTTGGTTTGGTAACACCAAACCAAAACAGATATCTATTTTAAAAAGAAAAATGAATAATCATTTTCAATAAGTATTTTAATTAATTTTATATTTTAAAAATGGATATCCTTTTTTCTCAAAATAGATATCCATTTTGAAAAGCCCAAATCACACTTCCATAAAATGGGCATAACTTTTACGGTATTGATCAAAATTTTGATTTTTTAGAAGCATTAGAAAGGTGATTCAAAGGTCTCCATAGTGGATAAGATTATTTTCGTAGATTGAGTAAAGAAAATTAATTATAATCATTTAAGTTCCTCCTTAAGTTTTAAGATTTTAAATGCTCATAATTCTTGCATACTGTAATAGTGTGAATTTACACCCCTAGGAAAATTCCACATTTACATATACCTCTTACCTTAGAGAATTAAGTCTGATAATGCAATTCCATGCTCTTCATCCATTTTCCATACACTTGGTAGCTTGTTTTCATGTCGATGGGGGATATTATGTTTTGGACGCTAGCATGGTGCGCTACCATCCTAACAAGATTTCCACCTCTAGAATTCACAAATGCATTACACTCGTCAATTGGACGTGAAGTGTAACATCTCCTACCCTTCAAATTGACTTTGAATGACTCTTTTTCCTTCATTTTCACCTTCAAATGACCATTGCTTCCATTATTTCACTCTCTCTTGATTTCTCTTGCTTCACTTTGGTCTTCTACACTCTTCTCACAACATTGTCAAGTTATACCACATCCATTGAAGTTGCAAGTATATGGAGTGGAGTGTGTAGGGAAGGCTACATCTATTCCAAATGTTCATTTGACCTATTAATTGGTGAATGAACAATGTGAGGCATCTTTTTATTAAGATTTTTTATTATTATCATAAATATATAATGTTCACGTTTATTGCTGGATAAACAATATCAGAAATCTTTATGGTTCAATTTTTTAATTAGTGTCATAAACAAATAATGTTGATATTTTAATTATTATTATTTTTATCTTTCCAAATCTTGCAATCCACCAATTTAAAATATATAAAGAAAAAAATGTTTAAAAAATTTAATATGTGAAAAAATTTAATATGTGAATAAATAATGTTTGACAATTATTGCTGAATGAACAATACAAGGAATTCTCAGATTATTAGATTTAATTAATATCGTAAATAAATAATGTTCAACATTTGTTGTTGGATGAACGATACAAAGCATCTTCACTTTAAGCTTGCTAATTACTATCATAGATAAAGAATGCCGAGTTCTTCACGTACAAGGCATCTTCTTGTCTGTATGCTCAAGACATTTTGACAGTTAAATATTTTTAAATTATTATCATAAATAGTGCTGAAATTTTTAAGCCAGTAAGCATCTCCACTTTCAACATCTTTTATTATTATGACCTATAATTTTGAATTTTATACATCTTCTCATGTGGCACGTTATTATTTTGGCATGTAACGCGGCTACGTACACATTCTCCCTATTTAAATTTATATGGCTGTCTATTCTGGCCCGTTTATAAACTCGTAGCTGCCATAGTGTGGAAATTGTGTTCCAGTCAAAAAAGGAAAAGTTGAGGCCTAAATTTGACAGTCTCTTATCTTTTGTTTTCGTGAAATACAACCTTTAAAAGAAATCGTTTTTCGTAGCAAGAACCTTTAAATATAGCCATGTGCCCATTAAATTTAAGCCTTGGGTAGACAAGATAAAAGGCCAACAAGCGCGAAAAGAGAAACGCACTTTTGTTTTATATTTGTGATAAATAAATTAGTATAATTATGCTATTTTTCATTTAGTTTTGTGTTTATTTTGTTGGACTATTTTTAATATAATTATATATTGATAAATGATATTTTTTTGTTGAGTTTGTCTCATGTCTCGATTCTTATCTATACTCATTTATATCTTTTTCCATATACTTTACCTTATTCAATCTCCATTTAAACTAAACTTAATACATTCATCATTTTATCCTTCAAAATTAGCACTTATTTTCACTTTCAATTTCTACCTCAAGGTTATTGTTTTTCCATCTTGGTTCATTTCTACGTATCATAGGATTGATTTGATTCAATTATGAGGCACATGTAATTGAGTCCTTAATTCAAACACTCAAATTAAAAGTTCAATTTTCCCAAACATATTTTGTATAGGATAGTGTGACTTATTTCTATGTTTTGGTGTTTATAGACATTCAATATGTCATTTATATCCATGCTAGATTTTGGTTCAAAAAGCATATCTAGCACACTTCAATCTCGAGTGACAAAGAACCCATCATCATATATGGGTAATCTGTATATTTATGTATGATAGTTGATCTAGGAGAACTTACTCACTTATTGACTTAGCAATCTACGTAGAGGTGTTTGTAAACATCTCCTCATCATATTTAACTATCATGAGGATGAAGAAATAATTTTATTGATTCATCTTTTTGTTAGAACATTTTTAAGTAGCATAGTTCATATGCATGTAGAAAATCAAATCCGCATGGTTCAAAGATGGAGTGGAGAGATTCAAAATTGAAACTTAGTGAATTTTAAGACCACATATTTTGTCACATCCATTTGATTGAGAAAATTTATTTTTTGTTTCATTGATGATATTACTAGCAATACTCCAACATCAATTCTAGAGTAAACTATGCTTATTGATTGCATTTTAAAGAAACAATATAACAATCTTATTAATGCGACTTTGAATTTAAAGTATAGGTTCCTTATGCTTTGTTAATTGCATTTTTTTCTATTATAAAATAAAAATGAAGTTAACATTGCAAGAGTTTCACCCTTGATCTCCTTGTGTTGTGCAACATGATGCTTGCATTCATGATAAGGCTTAATTGTCTCCTATGGATCTTGGATCTTGTATAAATGAGACAGTCAAGGTAGGAGGGTCCAATGAAGGACTATCCAACCTTGCAGCCTAATTCATTAACTCCATGATAATGAAAGAAATGCAATGGAAACTAATAGCTAATCAACAAGAAGATAACACACATAACACTAGATATATCCTGGGAAAACCCACAAGGGGTAAAACCTAGCCTTCAAAGCTCATTCCACATATATTATAATCTCAAAACACATTACATATTCCTCAAGGGTTTTAAAGATTCTAGGCCACAACCCAGGGATTACAAAAGAAAATTATCCATCAACTCTTCTATTCAGAGATCTACCCACGGGTTTTACACTACCTCACTGGTTAGTGATTTGAACAAGCCACCCTGCAAGTTGCCTCAAGTTTCTCCACTCTGTGATCCTTCCAGATCAAAACAACTCTACTTTGTGCTTCATAATTTACAATATTCTCAGCACTCTTCTTTGTTGCTTTGTAACAATCATCTATCTTCTATTTATATCCTCTGCAAGTCACCTAATCTTAACATGTCGACCCAATTACAATGGCTAGAAAGGTAACATGTACACACAACTAGGTCGGTCTCAAAAAAAAAGGAAAGCCATATAGAACTTCGCATAGACCTCCATGAAGGTCAGCTAGGTCCTCCACATCATCCAAAATTATTCCTTTTAGATACACAAGTCACAAAATCACTCCACAAACCAACTAAGCTTCACTGAACACTGTCGGCTCTGCTCTTTGAACACAGGAAAACTTCTAATAACGATCTCCTTCTGGAATCAAACCCAAATGACTTGAATTTTTGACATATCATAGCTCATGTTGTCTAGTAACTAACTCCCGCTCCACAACCTCCAATAGTAAAAATCCATAATCTAGTACTTTGCAACTACCAACTACCTCAATTATTCTGAATGTTTCTGGATGCTCCTACATTACTCCGGATGCTCCTGCATCAGACTCCCGGGGTTAATTGAAAAGTGAGCCCCATCACTTTGGTTTGTATGGTGTCAAATCCAACACTGTCTTCTCTAAATTGGTTAAGTGATCTACTTGCAGGCCCTGCACTGTCTCATTGGTCAACAGTCTGAGCAAGCCTACCCTACAAGTTGCCTTAGGGGTCATAGTCCTTTTCTATTTATTCATCCACATTTACTTTTCTCCGGTACACAAATTTTCTCCTCAAGATTAGTGCTTCACCTTCTTCCAGTTCTATCAACTCAGATGCCTCCAAAGGTTCCCCTTCCTCTGCATAAACTAAATTTGTATCAACAGGCTCCTCTTCATCTACACAAACTATCTCTGCATCCTTTACTGCTGCTCCATCATTAGCTTCTCTGACATCAGGTTCTTGATGACACTCAACACTTGATTCTTTCTTCCTCCAAACTCCTCTGTGCTCTGCATAAGGTCTTCTTTATCTACATCTTGATTCCTCTTGTCCTTCAACATATGAGTTCTTCCATATGTATGATCTTCTAAGCACACCAGTAACATGTTTCCACTTTGCTCCATCAATCCACCCATAATCCATTTGCTCATAACCTGTCATAGGATTTCTCCTTCTCATATTATTCCAACACATCTTCTCAGAATGATTCCTTAATCCACATAACTTGGGTATGTGCAGGATCATCATGGAAAAAATAGGCCCTTAAGTGGCCAAAAATTTAAAAAAAAAAGAGTTAGGCAACTTGACGTAAAAATTTGAATAATCCACTTTGCTCCATCAATCCACCCATAATCCATTTGCTCATAACCTGTCATAGGATTTCTCCTTCTTATATTATTCCAACACATCTTCTCAGAATGATTCCTTAATCCACATAACTTGGGTATGTGCAGGATCATCACGGAAAAAATAGGCTCTTAAGTGGCCAAAAATTCAAAAAAATTAGAGTTAGGCGACTTGACGTAAAAAATTGAATAAGTTATCTATATTTTTTCAAAAAATATGTAAGAATGGAATCTGTAGAAAATTGAATGTAGTTTCTAAACTATTATGGTTTTAAAAAAATAAAATCTATTTGGTGAAAATTTGAAATTTCAATGCAGTAGTACTTAAATTTCAGGGAAAAAATAAGAAGTAGGTGTCTGTACCACCTTATCCACAATAAAATGATAATAATTTTTTATAATATTTTAGATATAAGTAGAGGACTCATGTCCTAATGTGATGCATATTTTTTTATAATTTTTTTCCAAGTAAATAATTAATTATGAATTTTTTATTACAACTTTTAAAACTATAAAAACTCGTATAATCGACCACCTTAACTTGGTCAAAACTTCATGAAATTAATTTTTTTTTTTTAATCCTATAGTATGCAAAGCATAAAATTTGATACATGTTTTGGATTCAAAAAAATGTGATACCATTTGAAAGCTATAGATGTTTTTTCAATCAGCCTATCAATCAGGACTTTAATCATAATTTGAATAAAAAATGAATAATGATTACTTATTAAATTTGAAGTAAAGCATAATTTATATTAGTGGAAATCTGAGAATCTCCTTTAAAAACCATTTTCGTTTCATCAATTTTGGATAAAAAAAATCGTCAGCCACATACCCATCATATTGCCACTTTTTGGCCGATCATGATCCTACACATACCCACTTACAAGGATATAGATCCCAACACTTCTCCTTTTCATGTCGATGTCTATTACAATGCAAATAGTACATCCCTCTTCTTCTCCAATTTGAACTTGCAACAACATCCTTACTTCTGTCATATCCCAAGCCTTCACTTCTTGATCTTATTATTGCTTCAATAGGTTATGCCATTCCTTGATGCTGCTTTCCCAATCCTCTTCCTTCATACCCCATTCTCTACATAATTTTGAAACCAATACCATCATCAACAACTGTCGGTTCAGTTACACCATCATCTCCAACTTCACTATCTAAAGAAGCTTCTGCAACATCATACAAATCACTAGTATCACAAGAAACATCACAAAATTCAAGCTTAGACCTCAAATTCTCATTCTCCTTCTCCAACCAATCAACATGCTCCTTCAAGTCTATGTTTTCCTTCTTCAATTCTTTCAGACTTTCTTGTACCTATCTTTGTTACTCTTTTTCACCTTTCCAAGAAAATTGAATTCTTCTTCCAATCTTGCAAATCTCTTTTCAACATCTTCAAACATATCTAGCTCTACTTCTAGTTCTTCATTTATATTTTTTAAATCTCCCAGTTCTTCTTCAAGAGTACCCTTCTCACCTATTAGGGTTTCATTTTCTTTCTTCATCCTCTTTCTAGATTTCCCCATTGAAACAAATTAGATAAACAACATTGTCTTCCTTCTCAATAGATTCACAACCAGCTAACAAGTTGACAACTAGCTCTGATACCACTTGACATAGTGAAGGTAGGAGGGTCCAATGAAGGATTGTTCAACCTTGCAACCTAATTCATTAACTCCATGATAATGACAAAAATGAAATGGAAACTAACAACTAATCAATAGGAAAATAACACACATAACACCAGATATATCCTAGGAAAACCCACAAGGGGAAAAACCCAACTTTCAAAGCTCATTCCGCATATATGGGTATGTGCAGGATCATGAT
The DNA here is from genome assembly GCA_007258455.2 of Sequoia sempervirens. Taxonomy (NCBI): domain Eukaryota; kingdom Viridiplantae; phylum Streptophyta; class Pinopsida; order Cupressales; family Cupressaceae; genus Sequoia; species Sequoia sempervirens. The sequence continues at coordinate 67,522,032 of VDFB02281492.1, forward strand.
GGGCCAAAAAGTGGCGATATGATGGGTATGTGTAGGGTATGTGGCTAACGACTTTTTTTAACCCAAAATTGATAAAGCGAAAAATGTTTTAAAGGAGAGTCTTAGCTTTCCACCAATATAAATTATGTTTTACATTGAATTTAATAAATAGTTATTATTCATTTTCTATTTGAATTATGACTAAAGTCCTAATTGATAGGCTGATTGAAAAACATTTATAGCTTTCAAACAGTATCACATTTTGTGAATATGAAATATGTGTCACATTCTATGCTTCACATACTATAGGATTAAAAAAAAAATTGAATTTCATGAATTTTTGACCAAGTTAAGGTGGTCGACATACAAGTTTTATATTTTTAAAAGATGTAATAAAAAAATCATAATTAATTATTTATTTGGAAAAATTTACAAAAATATATGCATCACATTGGGACATGAGTCCTCTACTTATATCTAAAATCTTATAAAAATATTATCATTTTATTGTGGTTAGGGTGGTGAAGACACCTACTTCTTATTTTTCCACAAATTTAAGTACTCTGCATTGAAATTTCAAATTTTCACCAAATAGATTTAAAAAAAAACCTATTAGTTTAGAAACTACATTCAATTTGCTACAGATTCTATTTTTACATATTTTTGAAAAAATATAGATATCTTATTCAAATTTTTACGTCAAGTTGCCTAACTTTAATTTTTTTTCCATTTAATGGCCTATTTTTTTCCATGATGATCCTAAACATACCCATATTATAATATCAAAACACATTACATATGCCTCATGGGCTTTATAGATTCTAGGTTGTAGCTGAGGGATTACAAAAGAAAATTATCCATCAACTCTTCCATTCGGCGATCTACCCATAGGTCTTGTACTGCCTCATGGTGGGCGATCTAAACAAGCCACCCTGCAAGTTTCCTCAAGTTTCTCCAATTTGTGATCCTTCCAGATCAAAACAACTCTTATTCGTGCTTCATAATTTCCAATATTCTCAGCACTCTTCTTCACTGCTTTGTAACAATCATCTATCTTCTGTTTATATCCTCCGCAAGTCATCTAAACTTAACATGTTGGCCCAATTATAGTAGCCAAAAAGGTAACACGTACACACAACTAGGTTATCCTCAAACGAAAGGAAAGCCACATAGAACTTCACACGGACCTCCATGAAGGTTCTCCAGGTCCTCCAAATCATCCAAAATTATTTCTTTTAGATCCACAGGTCACGAAATAACTCCACAAACCAACTAAGCTTCACAGAACACTGTCACCTCTACTCTTTGAACGCAGGAAAACTTCTGATAATGATCTCCTTCCAGGATCAAACCCAAATGAAATTTGAATTTATGACATATCACAGCTCATGTTTTCTAGTAACTAACTCTAGTTCCACAACCTCCAACAATAAAAATCCATAATCCGGTACTTTGCAACTGCCAACTACCTCAATTATTCTAATGTTTCTGGATGCTCTTGCATACCTCTGGATGCTCCCACATCAATAAATTTGGTGGTTGTATTAGGCTTTTATAGGTCAATATTTTGGTGCAATGGAAGTTTCCTATGCAATAATTGGTATCAAAGAAAGGTTCCTTGGAGAAGAGCTTAACCACTTAAGGTGGGTTTGGCATGGCGAAGAAAATTAATTACCCTAGATTTGATGGAATGCATTATGCATTTTGGAAGACAAAGATGGAAGGATATATGACATGCCAAGGATATGAGATTGAAAAGGCTTATAATACTACATATACTCCACATACAAATGGTTCAAGAACAAGTGATGAGATCAAGAGACATGATGTAAATGCTAAGGAAAAATTTATTATTACATATAGTTTTTCAAATTATGAATTGGTTAAAGTTATGAATCTTAAGACTGCTAAAGATGTTTGGGATAAGCTTGAAAGTATTTATGAAGGATATGAAATAGTTAAACAAATAAAGTTGTGGAATTTGAAGGAAAAATTTGAGACCATACAAATGTCTGAAGATGAAACAATTACAACCTACATGCAAATGGTTGATGAACAGGTAAGTGCTATTAGAGGTCTTGGTGCACAAGTTAAAGAACCTAGGGTGTTAAAGAAAGTTCTCATAACTCTTCCTGATGCTAACAGTGAAATGGTATCTACTATTGAGGAAGTTGCAAATTTTAATACTTATAGCGATTAGTTGATTGATACACTAACATCTTTTAAAATGAGAAATATTGGTTTAAAAAATGTTACAAAAGCGTAGAATGGTTTTAAGGATAGAAAATAAAAAAAAATTGAAGATTCAGATGGATATGATCTTGATGATGTGGAAGATAACTATTAGTGTGAATGGGATTATTTCCTAGCTAGATATTAGTTGGACCTATTCACACCATTAATAAGTTTACTTAGGAGTTAGTTTCCTAGGTGGCACTCTAGAAACTAGTATTTAATGGGACCATATCTCATTAATAGGCATGTATTTATCTAAGTGTAGACATGCAAAATTAGCATTATGCACTTAGGTCATATTCATCTACTCATTAAATTAATCAAGTTCATTAAATCCATTCATTAGGAAAATTAGGTTCATTTAATCTCTAAGGATTATCCATTTAAATTGAATAAATTAACTTTATTTAATTTAAGCCTATCATCACCCTCCTTGATTAAATAAATCAATCCTTTATTTAATTAAGTCTAAAATCACCTTTCATCCCTTTTTTATTTAAATAAATCAAAATATTCAAGTCAAAGGGGTCAAATCATCCTAATCATCATTAAGCTAATCTAATCCTGGTTAAACTAACCTAACCACCCATCACATCCTCTAGCTTTTCCCACTTGCACCAGTAAATCATTTAAATTCATTTATAAAATCAGCATTTTCTATCAACATGGCATCTTTGAAGAATATTCCCTCAAATTTGAATTCAAAAACAAGTGGACATGTACATCCAACAAAGCAATTAATAAGCTCTTACATGTCCCTTGCACAAGTCAAACTCAGCATTTACTCTCAAATTCAAATTTGAAATCTCCCTCTCTTGGGCACATTGGCCAAAATGTGCTCATCCTCAAGCCTATCACAAGTTGACAAGTGGCCTCTTCTCATTGGCTTGTTTTCAGTCCCACATTGCTCCCTCTTGAGCACTCTTAGCATTTGAGAATCTACAAATAGAGACCATCTCCATTGATCAAATCCTCCACAACTCCACAACTTGATACACTACTCATGCAAGGTTACTCTCTTCAACTGAGAGCTAAATTTTCCCATCTTACTCCATCTTCAAATCATTTCATCATTTAGCTTATCTTAGCAAGGGTTGGGAAAGGGCCATTTTTTACAATAGCACCAATTCAATATGAGATAGATATGTTTCATGTTTTTCTATAGATGCTTTAGTTAACTTATTATTGTATTGCATTTTAAAAGCATGTTAGATTATCTCATATGGATGTTAAAATCTTACTTTGTTTTAACAAGTAACCATGCTAATGTGTGTGTTAGATTATAAGCCATTTTCAGATTTACCAACAATGAAAACAATGAAAATGAAGAAGGATAACAAAGGACAACGAAGGTAAAAGAAGGAAAGTGAAAGGTGAAAATGAAGGGAAACAAAGGAAAAGCAAGGAGCATTTTGAGCTTGCAAAAGATCTTTGAAGGAACTCGAGCATCAAACTTGAAACCAACAAAGAATTTTTAAATGATTAAGGCTTCTATTTTACACTTTAGTTTTCTCTTTTAGACTAACTCACTCATTTTTAGGCTTTAAAACGAGAACTACAAAAGCTTTGAATTTTCATTGCAAGGGATTAAATTAAACCTTAGACACTTACTAAACTTCAATTTGGGTTCTAAAATTGAACAATCAACCTCACATTTGGCTTGGAGTTTTAAAAATAAATTCATCATTGCTTTGAGGCTTAAAATGAACATTTGTTTTTCGTGTTTCGTAATCTCTTATTCAAAGTAATCTCATCTAAAAAGGCGTATGCACTTCTCTTGCGCTTCACGGCAATCTTGAGAACCAAAAATATTTTTGATGACATTAAGTTGCATAAAAGATTGCCTCCACACTTCGATTTGGGTTTAAAATTGAACAAGATCTTGTGCGAGTGTGAGTGAGGGCATTATCACATATTCTCTCTCTTTGTTGCCATCAAAGATTGATCGAGTTATGGATTTTGTCTTTACTCACTTTTGTTTATCCTAGAGGGCCTGCCTTGGGGAAAAAGTACTCACCCAAGGGAACAAATCAACCAGTAACACTCTAAAGCCAATAGTATTTCCAACCAGGATATAAATGTGGATATTGGAAGAAATGCCAATATCACACGGTTGATTCCGACAAGATGGATCCGAAAGGGGACTCTTGCCATATGGGTCAATCTCCACGAATAGAAAGTCCTTACTAAAACCCATGTGCTAGAATTTTCCAAAATCCTTTAATCTATTTGTTTGTGCAAGAATGGTCATTCTGAAGCCGCCCCACACTTTTACGGTCTTTAGTAGAAATGGAAAACATGCCATGGGAGTTTCATGGGTGTTGATGCTTGGCTGCCCCATATAAGTGAGTGTCATGGAGGGGAGCCAGTGGGATCAAGCATCTAACCATTTGCTAAAGATAAGCATAGCTGGACTTGTCCAAGTGGAGATTTAACAAATATTGTCTTTCACATCCATAGGGTTGTACTTGTTCTTGGTTTGAAAACACAGTGCTTTAATCAAAAACATTGGGAAACCAACATTCAACGAATCATCAAATTGCAAACCCTTTAGGAGAAGCAAATATCCTTGAACAAATTCACATATTATTTCTTGCCCTTGGGATTCGTATCCTTAGAGGCTTCTAAACATTTGGATTTCATCTCAATTTTCTCCTACTAAGGTCAACAATAAGTAACTTTTGCCTCAAATTTCCTTGGTTTCTGCATAATACACTTTGTAGGATAAGGGGAAAGTTGAGACATTAGACATCTAGATTGAAAATCTAATCAAGAGCGTGTTTGTGGTAAAAATAATCCGTTAAGCAAAGATTGAATCAATTAGACCCCACACATCTACTTGGAATTTTTTGATCATATGGTTTTCATGCAAACATTGGTATTTTGATTTTGAATTACTCTTAGAGAAAGGCATGTTCTTCACTATCTTGGTCTAGTAAACAAGTCCTTCTTAGGTTCATTTAGGATCAAACCAAACACTTCACCCATTCCAAACATTTATCATCTTCATCCCACAAACAACTTTAGAGCTTTGAAAACATCATTCTAGACTTGGGTAAATCATCAAATCAAAAAATTACCTTGTTTAGTTAGGAGTATGGGAATGCATCCTTTCTCATACCTCTAATTAAATCAGCAATCCTTTGAACAAGTTCATCCTAAGATAACATCTTACATCTTAGGGTTTACAAGTTCATTACCCAAATCAAACCAATCAAAATCAAGCCCTAAGTCTAGCATTGATCCAAAGTTCCTAAATGTTCAACACTCATATCATTCACCCCTTTCATCCTTCATCTCGTCATTGGTCCTAAAAACCTTAGAGGTCACCTTTGTACCAAGGTCACAACACAAGAAAAACATGGAATACAAACTTGATCCATACATCATGAGTAATCCAAGTCAACTAAGCTATCAAAGCCTTACAACGTTGATTGATTATCAACACTAACATTTATACAATCCATACATGGGATTGTTGTCTCCTACAAAAATCAATGGTAAAACAAATGTGAGTATTCCTAGTCAAAATATTGGAACACATTTCCCGATGGTAGATCTAAATCCAAACCTACAAGTCTGTCAACCGAACAATCAATGCATGAGCCTTCAAATGAACAATGTCATCCCACCAAATCCCTACATGCCAAATCATAATGTACTAATTACAAGTTTTCCAAACATGAATCTGACAAACTTTGGGATAAATATGTTTGCAAATCACACAAATTTTGTTCAGAGTCCAAACAAGATGTTAACAACTCCAAGACAGGGTAACACCATGCAAAATCAAAGTTACCTAAATCAAGACAATGTTCAACTTCAACCTATAATGCCAAATCTGAACACCATCCCAAATTAGAACATTGTCCAAAATTAATTTGTTCATGATCCCATTTAAACACCACAAGTGTACATCCCAAATCTGCTTGAACAAAAGCCAAACAAGGGAGTCAAATTCAAAATCAAGATCAAATTTTGCTAGAGCAACTTGCTTCACATGCCAAATTAATGGAATTATTGAGCCATGAGATATCTTCTCTCCAAAATCAATACATTCCTCCATTGGTTGAACCATGTCATCAAAGCATTGAGTTATGTCCACAACTGCATCAAGAACAACATCGCCAATGGCAAGAAGTTGGATATCAAGATCAACAACATCAACAACAAACCCAATCACCACACCTCACAAATAGATCACCACATCTCCAAAATCGATCACCACAAGGTCAAATTAAAGTGCAAATCTCACAAGGAAACAAGTGAAAATACACACCACTTGGGAAACCAATCGAATCAGTCCTGCAACAATTGGTACAAGAAAATCTCATCAAAATCCCCATTTATGTGAACTATCAAGAACCAACCATAAAACCGCCAGGGTATAATGAGAAGCACCTTTGTGATTATCATAGAATAAAGGGACACAAAACATCAGATTGTGTTCAACTCAAAAAACTCATGGGTATGTGCAGGATCATCATGGAAAAAATAAGCCCTTAAGTGGCAAAAAAATCAAAGTTAGGCAACTTGACATAAAAATTTGAAAAAGTTATCTATATATTATTTCAAAAATATGTAAGAATATAATTTGTAGAAAATTGAATGAAATTTCTAAACTACTAGATTTGTTTAAAAAAAAAGAAATCTATTTGGTGAAAATTTGAAATTCAATGCAATAGAATCCAAATTTTAGGAAAAAAATAAGAAGTAGGTGTTTGTCTAACCACCCTAACCATAATAAAATGATAATATTCTTTTATAAGATTTTAGATATAAGTGAGGACCCATGTCCCAATGTGTGATGCATATTTTGTAATTTTTTCCAAGTAAATAATTAATTATGATTTTTTATTACAACTTTTAAAAATATAAAAAAACTCGTATGTTCAACACCTTAACTTGGTCAAAACTTCATGAAATTCAATTTTCTTTTTTAATCCTATAGTATGCAAAGCATAGAATGTGACACATGTTTTGGATTCAAAAAATGTGATACCATTTGAAAGCTATAGATGTTTTTCAATTAGTCTATCAATCAGGACTTTAGTCATAATTTGAAAAGAAAATGAATAATAATTACTTATTAAATTCAAAGTAAAGCATAATTAATATTAGTGGAAAGATGATAATCTCCTTTAAAAACCCTTTTCATTTCATCAATTTTAGGTAAAAAGTCGTCAGCCACATACCCATCATATTGCCACTTTTTGGCCCATCATGATCCTGCACATACCCTCATCCAAGACCTAATTGATCAAAAGACAATCACTATTGGGGATGATGATAGCATTGGAAATCTCTCCACTACAACTGTTGAGAACAAGGAGCAAGATCAATCCATCATTGAGCACCTTCAAGTTGTGTCTACTTCATCCGAAGATCAAATCAACATACATGAAAAGTCACTTTTCAATCATGATCAAAGTCCACCAACAATACCCAACAATGATCCAATTCAAGAAATGCCAACATCACTTGACCCAATAGTTGAAGACATTGGAAATTCCTCCACCACAATCGTTGAAAATAATGATCAAGATCTATCCATCAATAAAGATGTTTTCGCCTCATCTAATGAGACATCAACCAATGATCATGATGAAAATGTCTCTACATTTCCTTATGAGTTAGAGGGAATATCTCAAGAATTTATTCCAAAGTATGATCAATGTCTTTCACCTAAATCTAGCAATGGTCCTTTCCAAGACATATTGACATCCTTCGACCTCATGATGGCCGATATTGAAGGAATCTTCAACTAGACACCTGATCCAAGTCCACTCGAAGATCAAGAATATATTAAGCCACTTCCCATGCCTAATGAAGAAATCCAAGAACCAATTGTAAGCAATCCATCCTTTGAAACTGACCCATGTCAAGAACTTGATCCAAAGCATGTCAAAAGCAACTCCGAAATCATTCAAGATCAAGAATTTGTATATGCAAGATACTACAATCATCTAATGGACACTCTCCTATCTATACATAACGCACATATTCCACCATCTACCCATGAGATGCTTTCTATGGATAGACACATAGATGATCTTCATTCAGAACAGGATCCCTTTACTCTTGACATTATTACACAAAAAGAGTAGGTTATTGATTCTTGTAATCAAACAAAATTGTCAACAACAGTATCAGATATATCACAAATTCAGCCTAAGGACATCATGAATAAGGATATCGAACATTATCCACTCAAGGAAGCAAGTCAGATAAAATAGTATAATCGAGAGTTAGCAGAGTGGCAAATTGAAACAATGTCATCTACAGTGGTCATTTGTCAGAGCATGTTTACTGAAAAAGACATCTCAGAATAGGAAGAATCAAAGCATGATGGTAATACTACCATCATACTGGGGAAAACTTCATCTCAAGAAAACGTCAACATAGGGAACACAAAGAGTCCTTATGATGAAACTAGTGTCAATACTACAACCAACCATGTCATGAATCTTCATCCACCCATCACCCCATCCACGAACTGGGACCAACATCAAAAGAAAGAATTGAATCAAAGTACGAAGAATGTTATCAAAGAAAGAGAAGCTGAGAAGCATAATGGACAAATCATATACAAATGGATACCAAAAAATACAAAGAAAGATCATCCCTATCAAACTCCATTAGTCAAAGAAACTATGGGGCAAAATAAAGAAGGGAAAAGTATCCATCAAAGATGTCTACAAAATAAAAAGAAGGATTTTCAAGCGACGTACAAAGTGTATCAAGTAGTTGGTCCTAATTCCACACACACTTTCGTATCCACCCATCATTGCTCATCTTCCCAAGTTTGGAGAGTCAAAGGTTCCAAACTGTCAACCAATCCATCTTTTATCCCTAAACACACTCCGTCCATGCCTCCACGCATGATATCAAATTCTCAAATTTACCATGTATTGGAAACGACCCTTCATCATAAGGATTCTGAAGGCACTCTATCGCGATGTATGCACATAGACAGAGTTAACCTTGATATCAATAAAGTAGATTAAGAATCCCAAAAGTTGCATTCAAGTGCACGTATCTTAGCAAAGCAACTTCTTCAAGTAGGGTATCGATGGCACATTATGATAGGGGCATCTACATCAAAAACACCTTGTGATTCAGCATGAGCTTAAAATCTTTCAAAAAAATTAGAAAAATAAAAAAATATGAAAATCCAAAAAAAAAGAATTAGAAAAAGGATTGAAAACAGTAAAGAAAAAAATTGTGCTCTAGTGAAAACCGCATGGGCAAAACTTTGGGTAGGTACCATGACAAAAACCTGGAAAACAGGTGTCATGTGTAGAATCGAGCATCTATATGCACCACTTCAAGTGAAATCATCTTATCCCATCCGTAATAAATCCAACATTCCATCCATCTTATCCATAATAAATCCATTCATCCATGAACCATTTATCCAATCCATCTTTATCTGTCTGCATCCATCGTCCAAGTTATCTTGATCTTGATGAAAGTTTGGGGCACACTTTACACTTGCTTATGGTAAACATCTTGACATGGGTCCTTTTCATTGATCCTATCCTATATAGCATTATCTGAACCATGAAGCATTATCCAAATGAGCATTCCTTATCTGAACATTGTATCTTATCACAAGATAATCCTTGGCATCCTTTGCATGCTTACCATATCCATCCATACACCTATCTGAGCATCCATCCATGGCATTCCATACATTTCTAGACACTGGGGGAAGATATTTACATCTTGCTTTAGGAATAAATCTTGATCTATATCCTCCAACTTATATGGTGATCTGAACATTGGAAAATGTAAAATAAAATTGGTCAAAGCATTTGTGATCCAAAATCCAAAGCACTAGCCCATGGCATATTTTGACGAGAAGATGTTCCTTATCAATCGTCATCTTTCATCAAACATCAATCCAAACAATCAATATCAGTCGCATCTAATTTCCACGTCAACATCACATCCAATCATTCGAAACAAATTTTGTTCCAAATCAAGCTTCATCAATCATGATCAATCAAATCCAATCAAAAAATCACCATCTCAGGATATCCTTGTGTTGCTTAACACTATCCTTACATTGTTGTGCATCCTCGACAATGTTATCATCATCAATCCCATCAACATCCCAATCCTTGTGTTGCTTAACACTATCCTTGCATTTTTGTGCATCCTCATCAATGTTATCATCATCATCAATCCATTGGATTTGATCGTAATAACCTTAGCTTGGTCTTCAACAAAATCCCAAAATGTAGCATTGATAACATCGCATAAATCATTATCCAAATCATCAAAAGTCATGCAAAAAATCCAAAAAACATCCAAACATCGTAAAATCCAAAACATCCAAAAACATCAAAAATCCAAAAACATTCATAAAATAAAATGTCAAAACATTGAACTAACTACGCTATCTTTGAGCTTAAACATAGGCAAGGCTAATCTTTGATCATCCCCAAGACATCGCAAAATCCAAAACATTCAAAAAACATCAAAATTCAAAAACATTCGAAAAAACATCAAAATCCAAATTTTTTTTGAAAAACATCAAAATCACAAAAACATTCGAAAAAAATAAAAATCCAAAAACATCAAAATCCAAAAACAGCCTCAAAATATTCTAGAAACGTAAAAAAAAATAAAAAATCCAAATATTCAAAAAAATTCATCCATCCCATTTCGCTTTCACCTACGATAATCAATCATCCATAATAAACTAATCGTCATCTTCATCCTTTGGCAACACAAATAGAAACAATCACAACAATCAGCAAAAGCAAGCTTCAAATGTAAAATGAAAATCGAAACAACAAACCTTTAAAAGAAAATCAAACCCTTGATCATTTTCAAACATGTCAGTCAACCTTATATCAATAGCCTATCAATCAACTTATCAAACCATCATCATCCTATACAATGCATATCCTAGGATATATCATTTCGACAATGGGCATCATTTTGGATAACACTTGGATTCTTATCCTATCAAAACAAAATCCCTTTGGATAGAGGTATGAAGAACATTGACTTGTTTGTGTACTTGGCCTTTTTCTTTTGATTTATCTTATTGCACTCATTCCAAGGACCTCTCGATGATATCCGAACGAGGGATTTAGAGAGATAGGAATGGGGCAATGATCATTATCTTTTGTCTACTGTGCTTGTTGGACGTTCTTGTAAAATAACTTGGCAAATACTTGCTTTGTTAGGTATGTCCTAGCAAGGTTTCCGCATGTCAAGTGTGAACAAGAATATTCCTATTTGTTTGTCGAGTCAAAGTCCATCACACTAGGTACAACACCATCCTAGTTCTTTATACCTTGATGCGTCGTATCTACATGTGTTATCAAACATAAAGTAAGTATCCCTGTTAAAGTCCCAATCCTTGATAAGCAAATCATCATCTATCATCATCATCTCTAATAAAGTCTCGTCAAATCATGGACTTGTTGGATCCTCTTGTCATCATCTCATTTCTTCTTTCTCTGTGCTAACATAACATCACCAATGCATTCATCATGCATCCATCCTACATCCACAAAACTATCATCATACCACATATCATTCATATCATACGTAATAGGAAACATCGATCATTTCACATGCATTGCATTTGCATCATCATCAGAATATAGATCTGTTAGTCTAAGCATTTGCATAAATCATACATTTTCATAATCATAGCATATCACATCATCAATCTCATCCATCATCACATCATATCATCACTTAAGTTGTTTAAGATAATATATATTTGTTATTCTAAGCATCTTAAAACCATCTCATTTGCATCATCATCCATAACCATCCATTTTGAACCTCTTTATCGTGAGATCAACCCTCAAATAGAATCTTCTCGCTCAATCTCTCAAGGGGGCAATGTACTAGTGTACTTCTTTCCGCTGGGGCATTCGAAAAAATTAGAAATTTTTTGAATTTTGATCGTGGAAAGTTTATTCTTTGAACCAATGCAACAAGTACATTGCTTCAAAGAGGGGAAAAATGTAGACATGTAAAATTAGCATTATGCACTTAGGTCATATTCATCTATTCATTAAACTAATCAAGTTCATTAAATCCATTCATTAGGAAAATCAGGTTCATTTAATCTCTAAGGATTATCCACTTAAATTGAATAAATTAACTTTATTTAATTTAAGCCTATTATCACCCTCCTTGATTAAATAAACCAATCCTTTATTTAATTAAGTCTAAAATCACCTTTCATCCCTTTTTGATTTAAATAAATCAAAATATTCAAGTCAAAGGGGTCAAATCATCCTAATCATCATTAAGCTAATCTAATCCTGATTAAACTAACATAACCACCCATCACATCCTCTAGCTTTTCCCACTTGCACCAATAAATCATTTTAATTCATTTATAAAATCAGCATTTTCCATCAACATGGCATCTTTGAGGAATGTTCCCTCAAATTTGAATTCAAAAACAAGTGGACATGTACATCCAACAAAGTAATTAATAGACTCTTACATGTCCCTTGCACAAGTCAAACTCAATATTTACTCTCAAATTCAAATTTGCAATCTCCCTCTCTTGGGCACATTGGCCAAAATGTGCTCATCCTCAAGCCTATCACAAGTTGACAAGTGGCCTCTTCTCATTGGCTTGTTTTTAGTCCCACATTGCACCCTTTTGAGCACTCTTAGCATTTTAGAATCTACAAATAGAGACCATCTCCATTGATCAAATCCTCCACAACTCCACAATCATTCATGTAAAGTCACTCTCTTCAGGAGAACTGATTTTTCCCACCATCACTCCATCTTCAAGGAATTCCATCATTTAGCTTATCTATCAAGGATTGGGAAAGGGCTATTTTCCACAATAGCACCAATCCACTATGAGATATAATTTGCTCCATGTTTCATTATATGCTTTTAATTTATATATCTAAATCTGTGTTGCTTTGATTGCATTTTTAGCATGTGGAGTTATTTCATAGGGATGTTGATTGTTGGTTTTGATTTAAAATACTAATCATGCTTTGTGTGTGTTAGGATATTAACCAAAATGAAGATTTTCACATCTACACTAAGCATTTAATATTTCACTCATGCATTAGGAATTTAATGATTGTAACCAAGGTGGTTATCCAACTACCTCTATCCTTTCCTATATAAGGAAGGCTCATGTACATTCTTGTATTCTAGATTAATTCAATATAGATCATCATTTGATCAAGTTCTCTTCTTGCTCTTATTGCAACACATCTTTATTCGTGTGGATGGTATTCTTTGTGGTTGATCCTTTGAAGTGTGGCCAACTTAATCTAGATTATTGTGCATATTTCTAACATGGTATCTGAGCTTAGGCCATAGAAGATTCATCTCATAACCAGAAGTTGAGCTGAGCAGACTATCGAAGGTTTAAGGGTTTTCTTGAAGGGCTAGTTGTTCTCATCTAGGAGAAAAATTATTTTTGAGGCACTTTGGGTCATATTTGACTTTGCCATTGTGACAGTCCCATAACGTAAGGATCACCTACCCTTTCTTCAAGATTTGACATCATCATCAAGACACCATTAAAGGATTTTTTTACAACTATTTCTGTGGGAAAAGTACATATCGTACAAGTGTTGGAAAACAAAAATATCCCCTCTATTGCAGAAAAAAAAAATCATCCTTTGGTTAGCCTATCTCGTTGCAGGTTTTTTCAAAAAAAAAAAAAATTGGGGTCATTCTTAAAATTTTACAAGAAAATATATTATTGGGGCTTTGATATTAATATTTTTCAGCATTATTAAAGTTTCAGGCTTAATATTTATTTGGCATATTAATTCTAGTGGTAGGCATAGTGGGTGGAAAATAAATTAGCAGGCTTATTTTAAAATTTTGGTGGAAAATATTTAATTCCTGCGGTTTTATATTTTCGTCGATCTATTTTAATGGTTGTTGACTTGGAAAATTGGGTCGAAAAATATTATCAATATATATGATTTTGGATTTCCAATCAACAATATCTAAAATCTTTCACATTCTTTGTGATTGGATAGTTTGTAGATTGCATGATTTTTTGACGCAAGCTTTCATTATCATTTCCAAGTCGAAGTACTATTGGCTAGTGCATCCATTATCATTTGTAGGTGGATGTAAGCATACTCTTGGAAATATATTAAACTTTTTGTAGGTACTATTGGGCTATGCATCGTCTATCCTTGCTAGTCATTCCCATCACCGCCTACTGTCTCTCCATCCATCAAGATTCTTTAGCACACTGCCAAATCCCTTAGTCAGCCATCATTCATCATACCTTCCTGTTGTTGTGTGGTCTCACAACATGCCTCAAGACTATAAGACTTGGGGACCCAAGTGAAAACTAACACTTATGGCAGATGTTGGCTAGTTGAAAAGATCACCAGAAATAAAGCGCAAAGAAAAATCTTTAATAAAAGAATAATTCATAATGTAGTGTTTTGGGTACTAGATACCACGAACTAGGAATGTTGAAAAGGAAAAAGTTAATGTAAATGTTGAGAAAAGTGTTTCGGTCTGACAATTGAGGTCCGGTAAGTTGGAAATTTTGGTAAAATCAAAGTCTAGGGAAAATTCACAGGTAAAGTTGAATACTGGGTATTGGGTACCGGGTAATGATGTAAAATGAAGTTTCAAAATCTTAAGGTTATCTAATGAGTCTGATAGTCTGATAACTCGGTATATAAAAGATAACCATGCAAGGATTTGTGATATTCTGGAAAGTGTGTTATTTATGAGAAATTTAAATGATAATGAATTTAATGATGGTTTGATTTAAATGAGATTTAGTTTTAAAATATTTAAAAAAAAAAAAGGGATTTAATGAGTGAAATTTGTGATTGCAGGAGATGTAGATTGCGATGCAAATTTTAGGTATGGATAGTCAGGAAAATTTGAATCATGGATAAAATCATATCCAGATCGGGTTGTATGTTCCAGGAAGTGATGCATAAGTCTTTGATTCCGTCTGAATAATTGGTATCCTTGTATTTCATGCATTTGATGATAGAAGGTGCCAACCTCTGAGGAAGCTCATTCACGAGAGTAGAAAGCCCGAGGCAGATCCAAAGTGTAGGAATAGGATGATGACTTGATCATTTTGAATATATGGGAAAATTCCTACACACTATCTTGATTCAAAATATTTTCTTGGCGAAAATATAGAAACATAAAACCCAAAGTGCTTCAACGTGTAGATTGAAGTTGACCTTTGTTGAATTTGATTGTAATTCTCTTACTAGTCACCACATTTCACATGCCTTGATGTGATTTGTCCCTTGGATTTTCTCTCATGTATTTTTCTTATCCTATATGTGTCTTATTTCTATAAAAGGCGAGGTGATACTTCTTTTTAAGTTAAGTTTAGAATTTGTGGATGTCAGAAGAACCAAAAATTCTTCAAGTTTTGTTCTTTTTTCCTATTTTATGAATCATTCAAGACTAAAAAATTGTATGCACATAGAATTTAATCAATATCAAAGCCAATTTGATAGCTTCTTCTATCATGAATTTTTGTAGCTAGTTTTGTTAGTTCAGTCAAACAAGACTATGTGCTATGTCGTTTAAGGGTGCATCTAGAACCTACTCGATGTCCAAACTAAAACCCCTCTCTTTAAAATATTGCACCATTTTGTATGTAGCTGTGAAGCAATCTGGTGAAGTATAAAGTGGTTTGCTTTGATTTGATTAACTCTTTAGGGGATGTGTGGAGAATAACTGGGAGAAATTTTAATTTTTAGTATTTTTTTATGCTTTATTTTAGAATAGATGTTTAAATTCTTGAAAATGTTTCAAAAAATAGACAAATGGATGGAAATTTATTAAAAATATTTCAATTTCTATGAAGTTGCTAAATGCTTAAAGCTAAGTCTACTCAAGTGATAGAAAAATTGTTGATGTTCATGAAATATTATTTCAAATCTTTCGATTTCATGATGTTATTTTATGATTGAATTGGAAATCTTATACCCGATGCTTATAATTCTTAATAAAACTAGAGATATTATTAACAAAATAGAAGATAACCATATCCCCTTTGATATTAATAGCAATATCACATTATAACCTAAAGTGAACCTAGTGCGGTCAAGACCTGTCTACTGGAGACTTGGGATTGAATTGATCCAACCTTTTTCTATTATACAAACACTCCTAGGTTGCCTCTAGTTAAGTCTTTCAAGAAGGATAGGCTCTTTGCAGTTTTCATGTGAGGAATTTATCTACATTGTTGATGTAAGTGAGATTGTTGTCAATAAGAACCAACACTAAAAGGATGGCCCTGTGTTGTGTTCTCCGCATACTAGTGTTATATTATATTTTCTTCTTATCTCCTTGTTTTGTTTAGGGATTTGTATTGGTTCCAAGTTTAAAAGAAATTTTGAAAGGAAAAAGTCTAGTACAAGTTGGTACTTCAATATGGAAGTTGAGAAACTTTGGAAAATATTTAACCAAAGATTACATCCTTTGAGTTTATTCACCTTTGGTAGAGTCATCGAGTGTTGAATTCATGATACAACTGATCATGGTGAACTTGATTGTGAAATTATTTTAACTAGGGTGAGTTTGGCTATGTGTAAAGTGATTCCTTTAATGGAAGAAGTTCTAACTATTAGAAGAAAGGGATTATTAATAAGAAACAATTATAACACTATTGGAATTGAAAATATTAAAAAAATAGCTAATACATAAAAATGGTTTGATAACTGCAATTATTATAAAGAAAATCCTAACGTTTTGCAAGAAGATAAGTGAGAATGCTAAGATTTAGAAACTTCATATAAAAAATGAGGAAATGACATTGATAAGTCATCATTCTCTTTATACGTGGAAAATGCAAGTGAAGAGGAGTAGGAAAACCAATTGGGAGACGTGTGTCTTTTGTTCCAAGTTGAAAATTCATAAGCAAAAAAAGAAATTTTTCTTGATTTTATGCGAAATATAGAGTATCAAGCTTTTACTTTTTCTCTCTCTGATGTAATATAAATTGTGACATTGTTTGGTCTAACCAAGTTTACAGTGAAGAAAAGACCAAAGATATGAAAATTTGAGGAGGAGAATAAATCCAAGAAATGGACACAACCGTTCATGGAATTGAGCATAGTAAAGAAGGAAACCATGAACCTGAGTTGAAAGAAGGTAGAGTATGGCTGCATCAGACGAAGTGTGTGCAATCGACCTTTAATGAGGTTGTTTTCATACATATGAGCCAAGTTATTGGTAAGTACACCTTTGAATTTATGTTTATTAAATGTAGAAAATTTTAAAGAATTCCTTACTATAATAGGACATTTGAAATTTATTTGAATGAATTCAAGCATAAGCCTGCTATAGTTCATACCAAAACAAAAATGGAAATAGTCATAGAAATTAAAATAAATTGTTTTGTTATCCCATTAGTAGTTTGTTAGATTAGAAGTTTGGTTAGTTAGGGTTAGTTTTCTTTTTGCAGGGTTTTTTTTGTTTTATTTATTTTCTTTCCTTATTTTTTTATTTGGTCCTTTGCATTAGAAAATTATGCTTAACTTATCATACACATGAGAGTTAATTCAAACATTTATAAAATTGTGTTGTGAAATGTAAAATGATAAAACCACGCATTGTAAGTACACGCTTTAAGATGTACGACAAAGCGATATATATATGTGTCTGTATGTTTGTGTATCACGTATATACATTGAAGTATTGAAATTCTTGCTATAAAAGAGCGAAAGATCAAAAAAAGAAAAAAGAGGTAGCCGAGCTGCAAATAGGAGTAGCCATTTAGTCGATGTGAGATGCCTCATCCATCAGCACTAAATACCCTATGTAGGTGAGTTCCCAATGATATTGAAATTCATGAATATGGATATTAGCGAGGAAAGGCCAAAGTGGAACCACTTCCCTGCATTCCAAGAATCGAGGAATAACATCCATGGAAGGGATTACAATGGTTGGGTGTGCAACATACATAATAGTATCCAAAATATCCAAATATTTAGGCCACACTATTAGGTTAGCAGTTGAGTGAATGTTTTCAACAGAAAGTTGAATATTCTAGAAGTGGTGCTACAAAGTGAGAAGCCACGTTAGAATATAAACGGTAGTAGTGACTATATTCTACATACTTTTCCCCAAGGACTAAGCACAAGTTTGGCACAGTGAAACTGTAAGTCCTAGTGAAGAATTTTTTTTCAAGCCTTTGTGGTGTGATACTACCTAAGAAAACATTCTAGCAGTGAGAGCAGGTCAGGAAAATTAGAGTATCCATGACCTAGAAGCAAGAAAGAACAAGCAGAGCAAGAAATGCAAAATAACAAGAAAGCTAAGTAAAAGTGTGAAGAACTCAAGAGAAATGCATAATTTATAGAAAGCCTTGAAGAAGTTGTGGTATATAGTTGCCTCAAGTGAAGTCTTGGAAATCATAAGCAAAGTGGAAACCTGATGGATTTTCAAAGTGGAATGTTAAATCAAATTAATCTCTTACACACATTTGGTGACAATTTGCTTCAAAATTCACCCAGTATGAAGATTGAGAATTAAGCAAGTTGAAGATTTTGAAATTAATGGTGGTCATTTCATTGTTTTTTTATTAAATCATATTAATCATGAAGGTGCTTATGTGTGTGAAGTAGAAAGGAAAATTGATCGCATAAGGGAGAACACGTCATCACCTGGGAATTTGAAAGAAGTAATACGTACACATTGAGGAGTGTGAACTTAATGCAGAATAATGTGATCGTGTTTAACTGTCATCATGACATTTTTGATCCATTAATGTGGTGCACTGTTGTCAAATCATAATCTCTAGCCAAATATTTAGCAGTTGCCATAAAATTTGATAGGAAAAGGGTGGAAACTAATGGTTCTAAATTTAGATTTAAATTTGGTGATTAAATTGTTTCCTGCTAAATTTTAATTTATACATATCTTCTAACATATCGTGAGTTGCAATTAGCTAGGATTTGGCATAAAAGTGGTAAAGTTTAGCTAGAAATACACAACAACAAGCAATTATTAAATGAGTTTTTGTGAAATAGTGAAATGATGAAGGGATTTGCATTGAATGAAAAATAAAAAGGTAACCTTCACTACCACTGTAATTACTAACCTAATAGTGGGCTTTATTGCCTGCAAGTTGAAAAATGAGCTATTAATGAAATATCAAAATAAAAAAATGAGCTATCAATGAAATATTAAAAGAGAAAAATGAGCTATCAATGAAATATGAAAAACTATAAAAAAAACAACTCTTTAAGCTATCCAAATATCTCTATCGGGGCTATAGACGCCTGGCTAGCAATAGAGCTATGTTTGGGGAAATTACAAAGAAAACCTTGTTAGGGCTATGGACACTTGACTGGTAGCAAGGTTCTATCCCTGGTTGGCTTTGGAGGATTACCATAATATGTAGGTCAATGTTAATGAACTGATTCTTTTCATTGAGTTCCAGAAAATAGAATTAATCAGAGCACACACCGATGTTTTTGAAGGAATTTTACTATTTTTATGTCAAAATCTAAGTAAAGGCAAAGAGTTATTGTTTTAAAATATGCATAAATTATAATTTACAACTGATGATTTAATATCAAGTTTTGTTTTAAATTTGGTTTTATTGGTTGCAAGTTGTTGTGTGGTCTTGCAACATGCCCCAAGACTGTAAGACTTGGGGACCCAAGTGAAAACTAACACTTATGGTAGATGTTGGCTATTTGGAAAGATCACCAGAAGCAAAGCGCAAAGAGAAATATTTAATAAAAGAATACTTCATAATGCAGTGTTCCGTGTATTGGATACCAAGAACCAGGAATGTTGAAAAGGTAAAAGGTAATGCAAATGTTGAGCAAAGTATTCTAGTCTGATAGTCAAGGTTTGATAAGATGGAAATTTTGATAAAATGGAAGTCTGGGGAAAATTCATGGGTAAAGCTGAATACCGGGTACCAGGTACTGGGTAGTGATGTAAAATGAAGTTTTAAAATATTAAGGTTATCCAATGAGTCTGATAGTCTGATAACCCAGTGTAGAACCCCAATCCATATACCCACAAAACATAATAAACAACCACATTAGAAGATCATATGGAAATAAGAACAAGGATTCCCAATGAAATCCATTAGAAAAGCTCCAAATAGGAAATAAAACAAGAATAAAATGAAAGAACAAGAAAGTAAGCTAAATCCTATTGAAAGCAATGCAAACTCTTGATCCCATGGGGGAATTGGTGCCAATTTGATGTGAAAATTGGCCCTTTCCCAACTCCAATGATGCGATGAAGATGATTGATGAAAGATGCATGCTTGTGGTGATGACTTCAATGGAGCTCCATGTTGAAAATCTACAAAAAACCTAACTATGCTTGGATGAAATTGATGATAGATTGCTATGGATTTGAGTATAGTAATTTTACTCAAGTTGTGGATGATCACATGAGGAATAAAGCTTCTTATTTATAGAATGTCAAGTTGAAAAGATGTCCAAAATGGAGCAATGTGGGACTAAGAATCAACCAATGGCAAGATGCCACTTGTCAACATGTGAGTGGATGGAGGATGTGCAAGTTTTGGTCAATGTGCCAATAAATGACATTAGTTGGCATTTTCAAATTTCAAATTTGGCTTGTTGGAGGGAGAAAAAGGGACTTAAATGCCAAGTGGGGGACATGTAAGAGGGGAGTTAATGCCATGTTGGAAAGGACAAGTAAACTTGATTTAAATTCAAACTTGAGGGAATATTCTCCAAAGATGCCTTGTTGAGGGAAAATGAGGATTTAATAAATGAATTAAAATCCTTTATTTGTGCAAGTGGGAAAATCTAGAGAATGTGACATGCATTAGATTAGATTTAATCTTGGTTTAGTTAATTTAAAAGAGGATTAGGTGATTTGACCCATTTGACTTAGATTTAAGGATTAAACTAAATCAAAAGGAGATGAAAGATGATTTTAGACTTAATTAAATAAAGATTTGATTTATTTAATCAAAGAGGGTGATGTTAGGATTAAATTAAATAAAGTTGATTTATTTAATTTAAATGGATGACTTTAGAGATAGACTTGATTTTTTTGATCAATGGATGGATATGAATTAATTAAATTCATGATGCTAAGTTTGCATGTCTACATTTTTCCCCTCTTTGAAGCAATGTACTTGTTGCGTTGGTTCAAAGAATAAACTTACCACGATCAAAATTCAAAAAAATTATGATTTTTTTAGATGCCCTAGTGGAAAGTACACTAGTACATTGCCCCCTTGAGAGATCGAGCGAAAGATTCGATTTGAGGGTCAATCTCACGATAAAGAGGTTCAAGATGGACATATAGATGGTTGTGATGATGATACAAATGAGATGGTTTTAAGATGCTTAGAACAACCAATCTATATTATCCTAAACAACTTAAATGATAATGCAATGCATGTGAGATGGATGATGTGATAATGCCTATATGATTATGCAATGGATGTTTTATGCAAATGTATGGTTTATGAGATGATTAGACTAATAGATCTATATTATGATGATGAACATGCATGTGAGATGATGTGCATAATGCTGATGGTTTGTGGATGCAGGATGGATGCACTGGTGATGATGATTAACTATTCTAGTATGATGTTAGTATGGAAAACAATAAATTAGATGATGACAAGAGGATCCAACAAGCCAAATTTATTAGAGATAATGATGAGAAATGGATGATTTTCTTATCAGGAATTGGGATTTTAAAAGGGCCACTTACCTTATGTTTGATAACACGCATAAGCACAATGCATCAAGGTATAAAGAACCAGGATGGTGTTGCACTTAGTGTGATGGACTTTAACTCAAAAAATAGATAGGAATATTCTTGTTCACACCTAACATACAAAAACCTTGCTAGGATGCACTTTAGAAGTTTCAAACATCTCATACCAAAACATGGAAAGGTATAACCTATCAATGAAATAGTCAACAAGCTACCCAAAACACCCTCCATACATATCTAACACAACAAGTATTCGCCAAGTTATATTACAAGAACGTCCAACAAGCACAATAGACAAAAGATAATGATCGTTGCCCCATTCCTATCTCTCTAAATCCATTTGTTTGGACATCATCGAGAGGTTATTAGAATGAGCGCAAAGAGATATGTCAAAATACAAAGATAAAGTAAACAAAAAAGCTGATGTTCTTCAATATCACTAACCAAAAGGAAATGCATTTTTTTAAGGATAAGAACTGAAGCTATTGCCAAAAGATAATGCCCATTGTAGGAATGATACATCCTAGGACATGTTAGTGGATGACGGCATGCCATTTCGTTTATCCAAAGTGTTCTTTCTTATAAATAATGCCCATTGTAGGAATGATACATCCTAGGACATGATGTTATCAGATGATTGATTTGGGACTGATTGGATGATAGGCTATTGACACAAAGAGTTGACCAACTTCTTTACATACTGACTTAAACCTGAGACTTGACGTTTTGAGTTTTCACTTTTCACCTACTAGACTTGTTTCTGATTGTTTCACCAAAGGTTGGGGATGATGATTGATTTATTATGAATGATGTTATTATGGGTGAAAGTGAGATGAGACAAATGGATTTTTTCAAATATTTGGATGTTTTTGGAGTTTTGAAATGTTTTGAGGCTATTTTTTGTATTTTTTGAGATTTTTCAAATGTTTTGGGGTTTTTTGAGATTTTGACCAAGAGACTAACCTAAGGACCTATCCTAGGGGCCTTGGGGGCTGATCAATAGATTATCCTTTCCTACATTATACACGTAGAGACCATGTAGTTCGACTGATGACTTGACCGATTTACAGATGAAGATATACATGATGAAATGTCAGTTTATTATGACGGACTCCTAAAGGACTGACCTAAGTGTCTCGAGGGATGATCAAAGATCAACCTTGCCTATGTTCTAGGCTCAGAGACCCGTAGTTCGATAAGATGACTCTATTTTTGACTTTTTGACCAACTTTTTGACTTGTTTTGGGATTTTGATATGATTTGAATGTTTTTTGATTTGGTGATTTTTTTGATGTTTTTGGATTTTTTTGGATTTTCTAATTTTAGGACTTCAAGAGGGCACACAAATTTGATTCAATGAGAACATGCCCCAACATGATGTAATAGACTACTCCGATAAAGGCAGGACAAACTGACCTTGGGAATGGGCCGAGTACTACTAGGAGGGATCATGATACGAACACAGGACCAAGATATGATGCAGATGTCAAATGAATGGGTGATGAATGGAGATCTGAATGTGATGGATGATGGAAACATAATGGATGGATGACGCAGAATAAGCCATGAAGATCCTGGTGGATGGAAAGTTCTTATTTACACAAGGTGCCTATTTTCCAGGTTTTCACCAAGGTACTTGTCCAAAGTGCCACCGAATTGGTTTTCACCAAAGGATGATTTTTTTCTTTATTGTTTTTGATTTCTAATTTTTTTATTTTTTGGGTTCTATACCTTGAAAGATTAGGCATAAAACTTTTTGAGATGAGAGTTGTTCATGGGCTCTTGTAGAGGTTCCCCTTCGACTGTTGATAAATGATATGCCCCTAACTTATAGCTTGTTGTGATAACAAATGGTCCCAACCAATTGGGTTCAAATTTTCCTTTGCTATTTGGATTTGGAACGTTCTTCTGATTCTCCTTTAGTACCAGTTCCCCAACTTGGAAAGTCCTACTTCTGATTTTCTTGTTATATCTCCTCTTGAGTCTGTTATGATAAACTTGCAAATGATTTAAAATGTCTATACACCACTCATCCAGTAGCTCTAGCTCATTCAGTCTTGATACTCGATACTCTTCATCTGTGATGAGGTTTTGTAGTGATATTCTTAGTGACGGGAGTTCGATCTCAATGGGGAGTATTGCTTCAGCTCTGTAGACCAGGGAGAATGGGGTGGCACTGGTGGGTGTGCGGATGCTAGTTCGATAGGACTAGAGGGCGAGATTGAGCTGCAGATGCCAGTCACAACCTGCATCATTGAATATTTTCTTGAGGATCTTTAAAATGGTTTCATTTGTGGCTTCTGCTTGGCCATTGCCTTGGGGATAGTATGGGGTGGAGAAGCGATGTTAGATTTTTATTTTTTTACATAAGTCATGGACATCTTGATTCTTGAATGGTGTTCCATTATCTGAGATAATGGCCTGTGGGACACCATAGCGACAAATGCGATAGTTCAAGATGAACTTTGATATCTTCTTCCCTATTATATAGGTCATTGGTATGGCTTCGACCCACTTGGTAAAGTACTTAGTGGCAGTTATGATTAACTTGTGGCCATTAGATGAAGTGGGAGTGATTTTTCCAATGAGATTGAGTCCCCACTATGAAAAGGGCCATGGTGTGATGATAGGATGAAGTTCTTGAGCTGAAGCATGGATGAGGTCCCCATGCTGTTGATATTGTAGACACCTCTTAACATAGTTGTGTGTCTCTTTCTCCATAGTGGGCCAATAATAATCCATCCTCAGTAGTTTCTTGGTTAAGGTCATTCCACTCGAGTGTGAACCACAAATCCCATTGTGCACCTCAGTTAAAGCAGTCAAGGCTTTGTTAGTATTAAGGCAACACAATAAGGTTCCCTCTATGCTTCTACAATATAATGTATTTCCTAGGATGACAAACCTAGAGGAATTTTTAATAAAATTTCTTTTTAAGCTTGAGGGTAAGTCAGTAGGTAAGACACCTATTCGTAGGTAGTTGTAAATGTCATGATACCAGGGATCTCCAGGACCAATGATTTCACACACAAATTTTGACTCTGGTACCTTGAATGCGGGCACGAGAAGCTGCTCTACCAAGAATTTATATTTTAGGACATTGTGAGGGATGTTTAGTAGGGATCCAATTGTTTCCATGGTGTCTTCAACTTTGTTATTGGCTCTAGGTATCTACTCAAATGTGATCTCAATAAAGGATTCCTTGAGAGTCTCCACCAGTTTCTTGTATGGAGTGAGCTTATCATCCTTAGTCTGGTACTCACCATTCACTTGGTTTATTATTAGCTGGGAGTCTCAATATACTTTGAGAGCCATGATGTGCCACTGCATTGCTATTCTTAGACCTATGGCTAAAGCCTTGTATTCTGCAATGTTGGTGGTGTAGGTGAATGCCAATTTATATGATCTAGGTATGTAGTCCCCTTGTGGGGTGATAAAGAAGATGTCAGCTCCTTATCCATGTTGCATGTATGAGCCATCAAAGTAAAGTTTCTAATGGTCGGCTATGTTGAGATTGAAGATGGATTCATCTGGAAACTCTAAGATGAGAGGATTCTCTGAATAGATTGGTGCTTCTGCAAGCTAATTTGTGATTACCTGACCTTTGATTTATTTTTGATCCACATATTCAATGTCATACTCTTATAGTATCATGACCCATTTAGCATCCTTCCAGTGAGCATTGCTTCTGATAGTAAGTACTTGAGAGGGTCGATTTTGGTGACGAGTTTTATTTTGTGTGCCAACATGTAATGTTTGAATTTTTGTGATGCAAACACTACTGCTAAACATGCTTTCTCAATGAATGAGTAATTTAACTCATGTCCAACCATTGTTCTAGCTAATATAATAGATGGCCCTTTCTGTCCCATTTTCATCGTGCTGAGCTAAAAGAGCACCAAGGGCTACTGTTGTTGCTGACACATAGAAAATTAATGGCTTTCTTGGGATCAGTGGCATGAGAACTAGTGGTGTAAGCAGATATTATTTGATCTTATTGAAGTCTTCTTCACACTTGTCATCCCATTTGTACGCTATTCCCTTGTGAAGTAGGTGAGAGTATGGGTTCTATTTATCTTCCAACCGTGCTATGAATCTTTGGATGGATTGAAGCCTACCTTGGATACCTCTCAATTATTTCAATGTTTTGGGTACCTCCATCTCAAGGATTTATTTTACCTTGGCAGGGTCTACCTCAATACCTCTCATTGACACTATGTATCATAGCAAATTTCTTGATTGTACACTAAAGATGCACTTCTTTGGATTTAATCTAACCTTGTATTCCTCCAGCCTATCAAAAATGGCACTTACGGTTTCTATGTGATCCTTCCTCTTTCTGGATTTGGCTAGTATGTCATCGACATAATCTTTGACAATTTTATGGATCATGTCATGGAAGATTAATGTCATGACTCTTTGGTATGTTTCTCTTGCATTGTTCAAGCTGAATGGCATCATATTCCATCAGTAAGTCACCCATGGACAAGTGAAGGCTATTTTTTGTTGGTCTTCTTTAGCAATCACTATCTAGTTGTATCCCGAGAAACTATCCATCAAGGAAAGCATTTTGTGTCCTGTCATCATGTCTACAATCATGTCAATGTTGGGCAATGGGAAATCATGTTTTGGACATGCTTTGTTTAAGTCCCTGAAATCTATGAAGATTCTAATGCCACCATCAGGTTTTGAGATGGGAACTAGGTTTGACACCCATTCTAGATAGTCTATTGGTTGAATGAATCCTACATCCAATAGCTTCTTTAGTTCCATTTTGACTAGCAAGGTGATCTGAGGGTGCATTTTCCTGAGCTTTTGTCTAACAGGCTTTGCTTCAGAGTATACTGCTAGGTGATGAACTACAAATTTTGGATCGAGCCTTGGCATGTCTGCATAGCTCCATGCAAAATTAACTTGTCTTTCTCTCAAGAAGGCTTCTAGGAGCTCTTGTTCCTCTGATAGTAACTATTCCACATAGAATGTGATGTGTAGGGTCTCCTCTATTCCTAGATTAATTGGATTGCATTTTTTTTCTAGGACTACTGATTTTTCTTCATGAAGTGCTCTGAAAGGAAGATTGAATCCCCCATCCTTAGGTGCCTCAGAGAGGTTTTCTCTGTTGGATGCACCCTTTCTTTTTACTTTTTTTGGGTTAGAGAGTGCCACAGTGTGGTTTTCACTCAAGGATCAAGAGATTATTCTCAATTTTCCGCTTTTGTGATTGAGGGATTCAATCATTTCCCCATAGTATGCATGTGTATCTAGCTCAATGATGAATCCTGCTTTGTGATCTCCACAAAATATTATCCCATAGTCCCATGAATTATGAGAGTGCCTCATCATTTTTGAATGTGTTAAGAATTGGTGGTCCTCTTTGGTCATAATTGATGAGTTGGGGGTAAACTAGGTGGATTTAATGATTTTGATGGTCTGACTCAAAGGATAAGGTGCTAATCATCAGAAGGGTGGTATCCTCGAAGAGCCTAGGTAAGGTGGTTATGGGATCCTTGTCATCACTACTACTACAGATGTCAGTTATGTCAAATGTGAAGTTGTCTATGACTCAACCTATAAATATGGGTAAGCGAAGTTCAGCTACGGATTGATGAGGAGGATTATTGACCTTTCTAACTAGAGGAATTCGACCACATATGGTTATACTCGGAGGGGTACATCCGAGGCCAATATTTCTCATTCTCGTCTTCAAAATGATAGGTATTATAAGCTCGTTGTGATTTTTCCAAAGTCTCTGGTTTCTGTCATAGCCCATTGCGAGCATCATTTGTAAACCTTTGCTTCTGTCATCCATGGCTAGATTGGTTGCTAGTCTATTATCTTGGTATAAGAGATGAGATGGGTCCTCCTCTATGACTTCTCAACTGAGGTCTCCCCAACTTCTGAAGTTGGGATATTCTTTAGGGGATGTTTGAGAAGTGGAGGCTTCATTTGATTGCATACATCCTCGTGATCTGGGAGATTGTGGTAACTCTCCTACCACAAATAATTTTTTGGGAATCGTGTAGTTTCCACAACCATTATCCTAGATGATGAATTTGATATCAGAGATGGTGGGGATAGCGGGAGTGGCAGGTGTCTCTTTTGCAGAAGTGGAAGCGAGAGTGGCTGGATCAATGTACGGTGTTTATGGGCCTTCATCATTTTTAGGCACTTGAGGGATTTTGTAGTATTTTTCCTCAAGGTTCTTGCAGTAGGAGAATGGTTTAGGATCTCCATGGATGGTGACCTCTTGTCCTTCATATGTGAATTTGACACATTTATGGAAATTTGATGCTACAGCTTGCATTGCATGGATCCATGGACGTCCTAGGAGAATGTTATAGGGCAAGTCGAGATCCAGGACCTAATAGGTGGTTTCCATGATAGCTGGCCCTAGTTGAATAGGGATTCTAATTATTCCCTAGGACACTCTTTCCTGATCATCATATGCTATAATTGTAATGTTCTTGGTAGTTCTCATAGGTGGGAATCTCAATGAGGTTTTCATTTACTAGTTTCTTAATGATGACTTTGAGTGGTTCCCCAAGAGCGGTGTACTTTCGCTTGATGGAATTCTTGTTTCACTAGAGTGGTCCCCTTTGATCATTGAAGTTATTGATCACTTTATTATTTGGTTGTTGTGTTGTTTTTTTTGCTTGATGGTTGTTTTGATGATGGTTTTGGTTTTGTTGTTGTGGTGTGGGTGTGTTTGTCGAGGGGCACTGATGACAACTTTGGCATCAATGACACCATCATTGGTAACATTTTTGTTTCTTGCCCATGTGCAAGGTTTGTCATTGTAATTGGTGGGTGGGTGATTATTTTGTTGTTTAGGATATGAAGTTGATCCTCCAGGTTGTGTCATAAGGGCTCGTTTGATGCTGAGTGCCTTGGAAATCAACTGGTTGTATGTGGTGATCCCTTGGACTTTGAGATGAAATGCCAAGAGGTCGTCAAGGTTGGATATGATGGTGCACACTTGTTGTTCCTGGGGCATGACCCATTTTCTTTGATTGGCCTTGGATCGCCATCATTGTAGGAATGAAGCAAATGATTCATTCTTACCTTGTTTCAGAGCCGATAGTTCCTCAAGGCTGACATCCATGGCAATATTGCATGCGTAGTTTTTGATGAATGCATGTATGATTTATTGGAATGTTTTGATGCCTGTAGGTAGGCAAGAGAACCATTCCATGGCATGGCCAACCAAACTCCTAGGAAATAGCCACATCATATAGGCATCATCATACGCGACTTCCATGCAATGAACCTAGAATTCCTTGATGTGATCTTTAGGGTTTCCCATCCCACGGTACTTATCAAATTTGGGGATCTCAAATCCCTTCGGGAATGGTTTCATTACAAGGCTTTTGTCGAATGGATAAGGACACAAGTTGCTAGGTGTTTTCATGGTTCGCCCTGATTGAAGGTCAAGCACTTGTTGTGAGAGAAACTTGATTTGTGTTGTCACATCATTTTATGGATTAGGGGGTGGGATGAAAGTGTTATGAGGTGGTTTAATTATCGGTGGGATGGGTGGATTGGTTGGTATGTTGATGGATGATGTTTGCATATTCTATTAAGCCAAGTATGTTTGCAATTGCTGCTGTACCAACAATGCTTGTTGTTGGTCCTGTTGCTGCTGTGCTATTAGTGCCTATTGCTAAGCTTGTTGTTGCAATTGTTGTTGAGCTACTAATTGGGCTGCTTCCTACTTTTCTTGATATTGCTTTAGCGCTTGCTGATATGCTTGTTGTTGCGATGCGTGTTGTTGTGCAAGATACTACACTTGTACTTGTGTGTGTTGTGTTTGATATTGGGCTTTGGCTTGAGCATGTGCTTGAGCTTAGGCTTGAGCTTGAGCAACTTGAGGTTGAGCTTGTGCCTATGCAGTTTGTGCAACTTGAGTTGCTTGAGCGGTTTGTTGTTTTTGTTGTTTTTGCTATAATAAGGCTTGGGCTTGTGCAGCCTGCTATGCTTGTTGTGTGACTTGGGCAGCTTGAGCAACTTGCACGGCTTGAGCGGCTTAGTGAACAGTTAGTTGCGTGGCTTTTTGAGTAGCTAGTTGCGCGGCTTGTTGTTTTGTACTTGTATGAATGCCTTTTGATAAGTAGCTTTTTGAGTGGCTTGTAACGCCATACTGTATTGGCTTGATGTATTGGAGCTTGGTAGTGGTGGTGGTGTTGGTGGATTTGGAATGGTGATTGTTGTGGTGGTGAGAGGCACTGTCATGTTGGTGATTGGGATTTGATTGGTAGATGATTCAATCGATGTGGTTGGTCATTGAGAGATCATGTTTTGAGATGTTAGGGGGGTGGTTGATGACATGGTGATTCCTTGTGTAGTTGTCATTTGTTGTTGTGATGTTAATGACAACTTTTGAGAGTTAGCATGATGCTTTGATTGATGTTCTGGATGTTGGTTTGATTTTGATTGATATTTGGTAAAGGGGGAAGCCCTAAGCCAAGAAGTGGTGTGGATGATGATGGCAATGGTTGAAGTGGTGAAAATGTGAGAGATGTGATCTCTTGAGGAAATGGTGTGGCGTAAAAAATTCCCCCTGGTATGAAAATGTCACCCTCTCCTTGCGAGGTTATGGGGAGAGAGGTTTGGGGTGTTACGTGAGGGTATGTACAGGATCATCATGGAAAAAATAGGCCCTTAA
The DNA here is from genome assembly GCA_007258455.2 of Sequoia sempervirens. Taxonomy (NCBI): domain Eukaryota; kingdom Viridiplantae; phylum Streptophyta; class Pinopsida; order Cupressales; family Cupressaceae; genus Sequoia; species Sequoia sempervirens. Next base: position 67,552,615 of record VDFB02281492.1, read on the forward strand.
GTGGCAATAAAATTCAAAAAAATCAGAGTTAGGAAACTTGATGTAAAAATTTGAATAAGTTATCTATATTATTTCAAAATTATGTAAGAAGAGAATATGTAGCAAATTGAATGTAGTTTCTGAACTACTAGGTTTATTTAAAAAAGAGAAAAATCTATTTAGTGAAAATTTGAAATTTCAATGTAGTAGTACTTAAACTTCAGGGAAAAAATAAGAAGTAGGTGTCTGTCTGACCACCCTAACCACAGTAAGATGATAATATTTTTTTATAATATTTTAGATATAAGTAGAGGACTCATGTCCCAATGTGATGCATATTTTTTTGTATTTTTTTTCCAAGTAAATAATTAATTATGATTTTTTTATTACAACTTTTAAAAAATATAAAAACTTGTATGTCTAACCAACTTAACTTGGTCTAAACTTCATGAAATTCATTTTTTTTTAATCCTATATTATGCAAAGCATAGAATGTGATGCATGTTTTGGATTGAAAAAATGTGACACCATTTGAAAGCTATAGATGTTTTTCAATCAGCCTATCAATCAAGAGTTTAGTCGTAATTCAAATAGAAAATTAATAATAATTATTTATTAAATTCAAAGTAAAGCATAATTTATATTTGTGGAAAGTTGAGAATCTCCTTTAAAAACCCTTTTTCGTTTCATCAATTTTGGGTTAAAAAAAAGTCGCCAACCACATGGGCCATCATATCACTTACATATCGCCACTTTTTGGCCCATCATGATCCTGCACATACCTGTGAAAGGATGATGATGATGGGTCGTTTGGATCATGAAAGGTGAGAGAGACATATGTATGTAATGGATTTTGGGGTATAGTTTGTCCCAAGATGGTGATTGCATCCAAATCTTGATTATTGACAAGGGGTTGGGTGAAGCCACAAGAGTGGTTTACAATTGAAGTGAGGAAGGAAAACTCACAAAAAATGAATGCATGGAAAAAAATTTGATTTTAGGGGTTCATACGAACCTATTGGTTCGACCGAACCAATTAGGGGTTCGGTAGAACCTAGGTTCGGCTGAACCATCTTAATACTTTCCTGCCAAAAAATCCATCAAAACCCCTTATAGAAGGGGGGTTTGAATGAACTAGGGTTTGAATGAACCCTGGTTCGAGTGAACCCCTAGTGGTTTGCTCGAACCCCTAGGGGTTCGTTCGAACCCCCTTTATTCCTCATCCCCCTGAGATAGAAAAAAACTTGAATTTTGGCACTTCGGAGCTCGGTTTGAGGATGAAAATGGAGGAATATTCACAAACCCAACTGGACTCAGATAGTCCTCAGAACGAGCTATCCAATGAATATAATTTTAATATGTTTTGTTTTATTATGTATTTGATATTCTAGTTTTATTAAACATAGGTTTTTCATCAAAAATGAAGGTCTCTATTTTGCACATGTGGAAAAATAGCAGATTATCCAAAAAAAAATAAAAAATGAGTGCACCAGATATTGAAGTCCTTGATCCAATAGAATTTTTTTTTTTGAATTTCAATATATACAAAAAAAAGTTATGCATTATACGGTCGCGCTATCTGAATTGTAATTGGTTTAACTTTGAAACTTGATTAAAGAAAAAATATTCAATAAAAAACTATCTAACCAAGTGGAAGCACTAGATATCAGAGTTACAAATCTAAATTCGAAAGAATTAGAATTTCATCCTTCATGGAAAAAAAGTTATGCATTATACGATGTGTGTCACTTTTTAAAAATGTTATTTTTTTGAAAAAAACCAGTTTTCATGGGAGATGGAAAAAGAAGTGGTATCTGATTCCAAAAATTTTGAAAAAAATATTTTTAGAATTTGTAGACAAAATGTGACAAGACTCTAGTTTTCATCATCTTCAAATTCTTCATGGTTTAGCCGCTATAGGTGCCCGAATGTGAAGATTTAGTTTAAAAAAATAATTTTAGTGTCCAGTTTGGCAAAAAATTGTAAACCACTATTGTGGGATCACCCGACTATGTTTGTATGGCATTGAGAAATGCACTTCCCTTGTTAACACTAGGTTGAGTTAGAGCAATGAATGTTGTGATTTGCAGGATGTTTTGAGTGATTATTTGGGATGGGGGTGTAGATGAGATGGGAAGTGTGGATGAAATTTGGGGCATGACCTCCAATGATGGTTCCACTATAGAGCTCACATCGAAATCAAAAGGTATTTTAGCCCCTTGCTTTGCTAATTCGAGCATGTATAGTGAAGGGTTGAGTCTCATCATGATGTCGATAATCTTATGGTTCTCTGGATTTTGAATTATTTTGGTGATTTGCTTGTGTGAAATTCCAAAGAGATTATTGGTATGATCCTCTACTTCCCCTTGAGGGTTTTGTGATGATGTAGGAAATTAGATTAAAGGATTACTTGATTCAATGAGATTTGTTTCAGAATTTTTTTGACTTAGGTCACTTGTAGTGGATGTTTCTTTGTTGGCTTCCATGTTCCTCTTGTGTTGAGATCTAGTTTTCACCATAAAATAGGGATCAATTTTTGAAGAATATGGGAGATGAATCTCTAATTATTTTGAATTGATCTAATCTTAGCCACAAAAAGAGAAAATTTAGGATGTTTTCAAGGATCAAAGGTGATATGATGGGGATGATGTAAAAGATGGATGATGTGGATGTTTTGAACTTTTGAGAAATCTTGAGGGGATGCTAGAATTTTTAGGACTTTCAAAAGGAATGAGTCTATAGAACCATGTGAATTTTTTGCTTATTTTGATATGTTTCTTTTGATTACACTTCCTAATGTATTTCTTGATGACCTTTCCAGTGTGACTGCTAAATTTTGAACTTTTTTTCAAGGATTTTTGTTTTGGGATTTTGAATTTCTTGGAAATCATGAGGAACTAACACATGTGTGAGAGCCAATTTTGTTATCTTTGCTTAGTGATTTTGTTTGATCAGAAAAACTTCTTTGATTAGTTTTCTAAACTAGATGTACAATGTCCAAATTTCTTCGAATCCCAATAAGTATGTGGAATTTTGATGAAATCCAAGCAAGGGTTACCTATTGTTTAACTTTAGAAGGTAAATTGAGATGTAAATCCAAGTGTTTAGACACCTCTAAGGATAAAATCCCAAGGGAAAGCAATAACACATGAATTTGGTCAATTTTATTTTCCTCCTAAATGGTTTGAAATTTTGACGATGATGTTAAATGTTTGTTTTTCAAATGTTTTCGAACAAGCAAAGAATTTTGTAACCCAGAAAAAGCACAACCTTATGGATATGAAAGATAATATTTATTGAGTCCCCACTTGGACAAGTCTAGCTACACTTATCTTTAGCGAATGGGTAGATGCTTGACCCCACTAGCTCCCCTCCATGACACTCACTTATACAGAGTAGCCAAGCATCAACACCCATGAAACTCCCATGGCATGCTTTCCATTTCTACTAAAGACCATAAAGGTGTGGGGCAGCTTCAAAGTGATCGTTCTTGCACCAACAAATAGATAAGGATTTTGGCCTTTCTACAACAAGGGTTTTAATTCAGACTTTCCGTTCGTAGTAGTTGACCCAAGGTGGCGAGAGACCATTGTTTCCCTTCTCATCTGAGCCAACCATGTGATAATGGTATTTATTCCAATACCCACATTTATATCCTAGCTGGAAATACTCTTGGCTTTAGAGTGTTATCGGTTGAGTCGTTCCCTTGGGTGAGTACTTTTCCCCCAAGGAAGACCCTCTAAGATAAACAAAAGCAAGCAAACATATCCATAGTTTGATCAACCTTCGTTCATAAACAAAGGGAGAACACATGCAATAGGTTTACTCACACTTGCACCATGTTTTGTTCAATTTTAACCCCAAAATGAAATGTGGAGCTGATCACTTTATCTCATCCTAAGACCATCAAAAAGCCTTTTGATTCTCAAGATCATCATGAGGTGCAAGAGAAGTGCATGCATATTTTTGATGGAATTAGTTTGAGTAAGTAATCACAAAAAAAAGTTGCACATGTTCTTTTTAATCCAACAAAAGCAATAATGATTTCTTTTTATAGCACCAAATGAAGTGTGAGAATTTTCCTTGTTCAATTATTAGTGTCAAACAAAATCTAGTAAGTTTGTGTCCTACAGTTAATTTTAAACTCCTTTTGTAGCAAAAATTGAAAAAAAGTTCTTTTTAGAGCCCAAAATGAAACTAGTAAGTCCTAAGCGTGAAAAATAGCAAATTTTTCCTTAAGAGGAATAATGAATCCTCTAAAAGTGTTGAAAAAACACTAGAGTGTTTAAAAACACTTGGTATCACAAGATGAGGTCATCATGCTTATTTTCCTCTTCACCTTTGACCAATTCAACCTACAAGAAAATTAGTTAGAATCTATAAAAATAGAGGTCAAGAAAGCAAAAAACATGCAAAATAACCAAAATTTGATAAAAAAACACATGTTAGAAATAACTTTTCACTTTTTACTTCCCTCTAGCAGTGCAATCCACGAAGGCATCATAGTTTGAAGTCAATAGTGGTGCTATATAGCATTGCTTACTAGTCAAGGTCGCTCTGCAGCCAGACTAGTGAGCATGAAGGCATCACTAGTTTTATCAACAGTTTAGTTTGGATTTTGAAAAGATTCCAATAGGCCAGAAAGTGTCAGCGGTTTTGTATGAAAATTTCAATTCTGGGCAAGAAGTTTGAAGCGTCACAGCTTGAAATTTTTAGCGATGCTCTATGGAAATGCTAACTTCTCAGTGGTGCTAAACAGCGACACTGAGCTTCTAGCGGTGGAGTTTTCTGTAAACACACAAAAGGCATGAAATTTTTTCAAAAAACATGATTTGATCTCCTGGTTTCCCTCCTAGTGCCAAAATGTAGAACCCCAATCCAAATACCTGCAAAACACAATAAACAAACACATTATAAGATCATATGCAAGTAAGAACAAGGATTCCCCATGAAATCCATTAGGAAAGCTCCAAATAGGAAATAAAACAAGAATAAAATGAAAGAACAAGAAAGTAAGCTAAATCCTATTGAAAGCAATGCAACTCTTGATCCCATGGGGGAATTGGTGCCAATTTGATGTGAAAATTGGCCCTTTCCCAACTCCAATGATGTGATGAAGATGATTAATGAAAGATGCATGCTTGTGGTGATGACTTCAATGGAGCTCCATGTTGAAAATCTGTAAAAAACCTAACTATGCTTGGATGAAATTGATGATAGATTGCTATGGATTTGAGTATAGTAAGTTTACTCAAGTTGTGGATGATCACATGAGGAATAAAGCCTCTTATTTATAAAATTTTAGGTTGAAGAGATGTCCAAAATGGAGCAATGTGGGACTAAGAATCAACTAATGGCAAGATGCCACTTGTCAACATGTGAGTGGATGGAGGATGTACAAGTTTTGGTCAATGTGCCAATAAATGACATTAGTTGGCCTTTTCAAATTTCAAATTTGGCTTGTTGGAGGGAGAGAAAGGGACTTAAATGCCAAGTTGGGGACATGTAAGAGGGGAGTTAATGCCATGTTGGAAGGGACAAGTCAACTTGATTTAAATTCAAACTTGAGGGAATATTCTCCAAAGATGCCTTGTTGAGGGAAAATGAGGATTTAATAAATGAATTAAAATCCTTTATTTGTGCAAGTGGAAAAATCTAGAGAATGTGGCATGCATTAGATTAGATTTAATCCTAATTTAGTTAATTTAAAAGAGGATTAGGTGATTTGACCCATTTGATTTAGATTTAAGGATTAAACTAAATCAAAAGGAGATGAAAGATTATTTTAGACTTAATTAAATAAAGATTTGATTTATTTAATCAAAGAGGGTGATGTTAGGATTAAATTAAATAAAGTTGATTTATTTAATTTAAATGGATGAATTTAGAGATAAACTTGATTTATTTGATGAATGAATGTATATAAATTAATTAAATACATGATGCTGATTTTCCATGTCTACACCCGGTATATAAAAGATAACCATGCAAAGATTTGTGATATGCTAGAAAGTATATTATTTATGAGAAATTTAAATGATAATAAATTTAATGATGGTTTTATTTACATGAGATTTTGTTTTAAAATGTTTTCTTTTTAAAAGGGGATTTAATGAGTGGAATTTGTGATTACAGGAGATGTAGATTGTGATGTAGAGTTTGTGTATGGATGGTCTAGAAAAATTGAATCATGGATAGAATCATATCTAGATTAGGTTGTATGTTCTAGGAAGTGACACAAAGGTCTTTGAATCTATTGGAATACTTGGGATCCCAGTATTTCATGCATTTGGTGATAGAAAGCGCCAAACTTCAAGGAAGCTCATTCTCGAGAGTACAAAACCCAAGATAGACTAAAAGTGTGGGAACATGATGATGACATGATCATTATGAATATATGGGAAAATTACTACACACTATCCTGATTCAAGATATTTTCCTAGAAAAAATATAAAAAGATAAAACCCGAAGTGCTTCAACGTGTAGATTGAAGTTGACCTTTGTGTTAGGAATTGTATACAAAAAATATCAATTAAATGGAAATAAAGATTAAACAGAGGAATGAAAAACACATAAATATTAATAGTGGGAGACAATATTTAACGTGGTTCACCCAAACTCGGGCTACATCCACCAACAAAGAGTCCAATATTATTATCCAGTAAATCAAACCCATTACAACCAGTAATCCTTGCAACTTAATACCACTGCAAAATGCTACTGTATAATGTCAACAAAAACCCAAACCCTTAGATTTTTGTCGGTTGCAAAATAGGGTTTTATCAACTCATGGCATTGCCCTTGGACCCCGCAAGGGGTGTTGCCCCTTGACCTTGTCTTGGGGGTGCTACCCCCAAACCCCCATAAGAGGCGCTACCCCTTGGTCCTATTAAATAATTAGGGGGGAACGACACAGATAAAAGGGGAAATTTAACCTCCGAGTCTGATTAGGCTCCATATATCAACACTTTGTTGACATCGGTTGCAAATCTCTTACAAGTCACCACATTCCACATTCCTTGATGTGATTCATCCCTTGGATTTAATCTCATGTATTTGTCTTATCCTATCTGTGTCTTATTTCTATAAAAGGCTAGGGGACACTTCTTTTTAAGTTAAGTTTAGAATTTGTGGATGTCAAGAGAGCAAAAAATTCTTTAAGTTTTGTTATTTTTTCCTATTTTTTGAATCATTCCAGACTAAAAACTTGTATGCAAGTATAATTTAATCAATATCAAAGCAAATTTGATAGCTACCTTTCTCATGAATCCTTGTAGCTAGTTTTGTTAGTTCATTTGAATAAGACCCTGTGCTATGCCGCTTAAGGGTGCATGTAGAACCTACTCGGTGTCCGAACTAAAACCCCTCTCTTTAAAAGTGCACACCATTTTGTATGTAGTTGTGAAGCAATCTAGTGAAGTATAAAGTGATTTTATTTGATTTTATTAACTCTTTAGGGCATGCATGGAGAATAATTGGGAGAAATTTTAATTTTCAATTTTTTTTTTATGCTTTATTTTAGAATAGATTGTTAAATTCTTGAAAATGCTTCAAAAAATAGAAAAACGAATGGAAATTTATTGAAAATATTTCATTTTCTATGAATTTATTGAATGCTTAAAGCTAAATATACTTAAGTGATAGAAAATTGTTGATGTTCATGAAATATTATTTCAAATCTTTAGATTTTGTATGTTATTTTATGATTGAACTAGAAATCTTATACCCGATGCTTACAATTCTTAATAAAACTAGAGATATTCTTAAGAAAATAGAAGATAACCATATTCCTTTTGAGATTAACAATAATATCACATCATACCATGAAGAAAACCTAGTACGTTCAAGACCTTTCTACTAGAGACTTGGGATTGAACTGATCCAACCTTTTCCTATTATACAAACACCCCTAGGTTGCCTCTGGTTAAGTCCTTCAAGAATGATAGGCTCTTTGCGGTTTTCCTATGAGGAATTTATCTTCACTGTTGTTGCGAGTGACATCATCATCAACACTTTCCAGCTTCATGTTGATTGTTCCATCTACATGAGCCATATCCCATTGCTATTCAATTTTTGGTGTGTTAAAATGTCTACCATCTGCTTGTGTTTATTGATTGTTGATATTCACTACCGACCTGTTCCTTCACCAGGTAGAGCTTTGAGTGGTGTCTTGGATCTCCACTAACACACAACCCTATTGTCGCTTATCAGGTCATTGATATTTTTTTTTTGCAAATCTTAGCCCTGAGGTCATGTTGGTGCCCAGGGGCTGAAATTTTTTCCCTAGGTGTTTTATTTTTGCACCTATTTAGCCTACACCCCTCAATAGGGTAGTTTTTTTCAATGGAGCATAACTTTTTGTTTGGATATAAAATTTTCTCAAACAAGATATCATTGGTAAGATAATTTCATGTACATTGCAGCTATGTAGAGTATTTTTCCAGATTTTTCCATGGGTACAAATTATAGCTATCAAAAGTTAGTCCTTCCATTTGGAATCCCGAGCTCATATATTTTCACCATTTTGTCAGATTTTGGAAATTCCAGTGACATTGTGAAGGTGATTTAAAGCTCTATCATTCTATCCATCCACTTTTTTTAGATTCAGCCCCAGGTATTCTCATTTGAGTTTTTTGCAATTTGTGGCATTTTTTTGATAACATAGACATACTATAATTTTAGAAAGGTTTGTTTACATTGGAGGCTTTATTTTCTATGGCACATCATATTTGAAAGTTTCTATTTGATATTGAAGGTCATATCTCTGTAATATTTGAGATATATCATAGTTTGTTATGGGGTTTCCATATCATCCTTCTCTGATTATGTTGGGAAGGGGAAACTATAGATAGTGGAGAGATAACATCATAAACCATCTCCAATCAATTCAATTTTTGTCACATTTTATGGTTTATTTCCCCCTCCCAAAAAAAGTATCCAAAATTTTTCTTAGAGTTGCAGAAGGTATGATGTCTTAGATGTTATTGCAATGCATGTTGATGATGATATTTTGAAAGGTATTTATCATCGTGATTGTCCTCATATTCTTTGGACTAAGATTTGGGAGCTATATGGTGATCCTCATACTCCAACATTCCTTGATCATCATGATTCAAAATGCCATGTGCCTCTTCATTCTTCAGGCATGATACCCTATGATGCTATTGCTATGTAGAAGCTTACAGATTTGGAATACTTTGAATCTTTAGATGAGGATGTCAATGGTTCTTCAAATTTTTCTTCTCGATTAGATACAATAGATGTACCTTCACCTTCAGTGATTATTTTTCCAAATTCATTGATTGTGGCTTCCATCATTCCTATTCATCAAGACATATTCAGTTTTCCATACTTGGGATCACATGATGGATTTGTTTTAGGTATTTATGACTTGGATACTTGTACACATTTAGAGGAAATTCTTGAGGGGATATCTCTCCTCTACATGTAGATACTACTTTGGAGAGTTTTCTTGAGTCTCCACATTCCATTGTTTCAACCCTAATTAGAGATCTTGATCTTGGTGATATATCCTTGGGGGCACTTGGTTCCTCTTCAGATATTTCATATATGAGGCTTCTTCCCTCTCACTTTATTATGGAGTTATATTTTCTTTAGCATCTACCATTGGATTGGCTTCAAACTTCTTTAAGTGGTTTTGAGGACAATTAATTTTGGGGGGACAATCTACTCTCCATTTATTCCTTGAATGGAGGGATCATTGTATTTTATTTGGATCTTGTTCAAAATTAGCTTTCACATAGTCCTGGTTTGTCACCTTCTTCATTAATTAGGAATGCACCTAATTTGATTATGAAATCTTCAACTTTCTTAGGAAAGGATACATGAGTAGTTTTTTTTGACATCATCATCATACAACTTCATCCTTCCTTCCTTCAATTCGTAATCAGAATGGGAAGCATCCCTACAATTGTACTTGGTTTTTTTTTTGAAAGGGAGAAAAGTTGTTTGTTGACACTATATCATGTTTTTTCTTCAGACACTTACCATTTTTACTGGTGATTACATATTGTGGGGGAGCTATATAGTCTCTCTATTTCCTTCTTATGGGGGCTATTGATTATTGTACTCTTGTGAAGAATGTAGCTCTTGGGAGTATTGATGTTGAGACCTCCATACATCACTTCCATTACTTGTACATGATTAACATAGATTTTGCATTATATCTCTTTTTTGGGGAGGAGTTTTGTCCCATTGGGTATTCTCCTTTTCTCCATTTGTGAGATATTTATTTTCATTACATTTGCACATGGGTACCTAACATGGCATGGTAGCTAGGACCCATCATTGCATCCTTGCATCATTTGCATCATAAATACACTCCCAAGTTGCACTTATGGGGGGTGTTAGTGTGAATGGGATTATTTCCTAACTAGATATTAGTTAGACCTATTCACGTCTTTCATAAGTTTACTTAGGAGTTAGTTTCCTAGGTGGCATTCTAGAAACTAGTATTTAATGGGGTCCCATATCTTCCTAATAGGAATGTAGTTATCCAGGCATTTAATATTTCACTCATGAATTTATAATTAGGCATTAGGAATTTAATGATTGTAACCAAGGTGGTTATCTAACTAACTCTATCCTTTCATATATAAGGAAGGATCTTGTACATTTGTAAAGCATTCTAGATTAATTCAATATAGATCATCATTTGATCAAGTTATCTTCTTACTCTTGTTGTAACAATTCTTTATTCACGTGGATGGTATTATTCATGGTTGATCCTTTGAAGTGTGGCTAACTTCATCTAGGTTATTGTTCATATTTCCAAAACTAACTTTGTGAGAAAGATGAAAAAGGGCACTGGTAAGTACAATGGTAAACTACCTTTCAAATGTTTTAACTATGGTGATATAGTCCATTATGCTTCAAAATTCCCAAAAAGAGTTGTAAACAATAAGAGTAAGGATAATAAAGGAAAGCTAATCAAAAGAGATTACTACATGTGCAACGATGGAAAAAGTACCCCCCCTAACATGGCCTTCATTTAGTGTTGTAATATGTCTAATATATTCACATTAGGTTTTGGGCCCTTATGAACTAAATGATTTTATTGGTATGTTATTTGGAGTGTTGTAAAGTGTTGTAACAGATTTTCACACTTTTCTAGGGTTTTATTAAATAATTTCATTTCTTTATGCTTTAATTGGCCTTATTTGCATCCACAAGCCTCATTTAATGCATTTTTTGAGGATAATCTTGACATAAACCAACACTCAATCATAATTTATGTGTTTTATGGTTGTGTGGCCTAGATTTGGTGGTTTGGGACTCAAACACCACCTTGGGCATATGGGTCCCACCTAGGGTTTTGGGTCTCGATCCTAGTTTTACACCTTTCTAAGCATTTTTGAAAATTGTCCCATATAAATTATGCCTTATGGGACTCATACATCACCTTGGGAATATGAGTTCCGTGTGGGCCAAAATTAAAATTAATTCAAATTCTTGGCAGAATTTTATCCTCCTAGATCTAATGTCTTCTTGTAATATTGTAATTTTGGGAGTTTTTGCATAATTAAGTATAAATACAAATTTGTTTCACTCATTTTCACCCCAAGCATTCAAGTATTCATGCATATAGAAAGTTTGAGTTCACAAGAGAATCCAAGTTTTTACAAGAGCATTCAAGAGAATTCAAGGGAAAATTATCAAGCATTTTACAACATTTTTCAAGAATCAAGCATCATGTCAAAGACCTCATGCATCATGTTTTTTTTTAGCTAATAATTGTTATGTATGGTTTTATGATTCAAGCTAGCATTTCACTCAAGATCTAGCACATTCAAGCAAGAGTCAAGATCTTCATCCATTGGAGTTGTCTCATAAATGTATGCAACCTCTTATTTCTAGGGTTTGGTGAGTTGCAACATCATATATTGTTCATTCATCATTATCTATTCCTATTTCATTTCATTTCAAGGTTTGATTACCAAAATGGGGTTTGACCAAGGTAAACCCCTATCCACTAACAAAACAACATTTTCCCCTCTCTTTAGTGTGTGATTTGCATGTTTAGGTTGAAGAAACATTGAGGATCAAGTCTGGAGAGATTTTTCAAAGTCTTCAAAGTTTTCAAAGTTGTCACCTTACATTGGAGATACTTGGAAGACTTCTAGATGTTGTAAATTTGGGTTTCAAATTCAAAAATCAATTGGGAAGCATAGAGTAGACCTTGAAGACCAGATTCAGAATTTGAAGTTTTAGAAATCCCTAACTATACTGATACACTAGTACTAGCATATGAGTCCCACTTTAGGTCAAAAATTTTCTTTTTAAGGATTCAAATACCCATTACCAGATTCTTGTTTCTACACAGAAAGCAAGATTTGGGACTGATTCACCTAATCTGGCGTATGAGTCCTAGTTAGCATTAAAGTCACTAATTTTAGCATTTCAAAACTTCATTCAATCATCTTTGGATTTCCAAGTGCACACATTTCATCTTACAACTTTTTGTTTTTTTTACATACATTTCCATGTCATTTAGTGAAAAATTGCATCATATTAGGGTTAAGCATTAGGGTAAGTGCACAAAGTTGAGTCCACGAAACGTGGAAGTTTTTGCCTTAACCAAAAAATTGAAATCGACATTGAGGAAATGGGATCCCGATTTTTATCCCGTTACGGTTCGGGATCCCGAGCCTGAGACGAAACAGGATCCCACTTTTTAAAACTCGGGATCCCGTTTCCCATAGGATCCCAAACCAATGGAAAAGGAACGGGATCCCGATTGTCAAAAAATGGGATCCCAATTTAAAAAAAATGGGATCTCGATTTATAGAAATCGGGATCCCATTTTTTATAAATCGGTATCCCATTTTATATTGATATATATTTTTTTTAAAAGATAGATTTCACTGCTCAGCGGATGGGACCCCGAGTACTGGCGACAACGACCCCCACGATCAGCAACAGGTACCCACCTACATGCCATTTTTTTGCATTTTTCTATTTTGAATTGAAATTTTGAAAAAAATAAGTTCATTTAGCATGTTTTTTTAATTTATTTCACATTCTAAGCATTTTTTTAACTGTTATAGTAGAATTGAATAATTGTAAAAATAGACAAAAAAATTCAATGAACCCTAAAGGTTTTTTTAATAAAAATGAAAAAATGAACCTTGAATTGTGTTTTAGAAACAAAATTTACCTTTGAAACCTAAATTGTTCGATTAAACCCAAAAAATTGAATTTGAAAACCCTAATTGAAAGAAAAAAAAATTTGCATTTCAAAACCCTAGAAATTGAAATGAAATAAAAACATTGCATTTACAAATCCAAATCAAGCTTTTGAAACCCCGAATTCAAATCAAACTAAAAAATTGAATTTGAAAACCCTAGTTTGAATTGAAACGAAAAGATTGCATGAAAAACCCTAATTGTTTAAAATTGAAACCCTAAATTGAATTGGAACAATTTTTTTTGTTAAATCCCTAAATTGGAATCGAACAAATCATTTTGATTTTGAAAACTAGGTAATTTCGAGCTAAAAAGAAATCATTCACATTGCTTAAATGTTTTAAATTTTATCTGCTTTGTATGGAAAAAATGGTATATATTAAACTTTAGTTTCAATATTAAATTATAATTAGATTAGAAATCAATATGTTAAAGAATAGTTAAAATTCATAAAGTTTATCTTGATGTTTGTTTGCAAATTTAGTTAGCAAATTCGTAAATCTAAACGGGTACAATCGATTCCAATTGACACTAACTTGCAAGTCTAAATTATGCCAAGGGCCACCCAAACTTCACCATAAGTTTGCTAAACCCTAAACCCTAAACTGTAAAATCTAAACCCATAACACTAAATCATTTGAAATTTATGAACCCTAGACCCTAATCTTTCATTGGACATACCTAAAATTATGTAGGTTCAATGTCAAGAATGGGTCTATTTGGTAGATTTATCAAAACTATTTTGAATATCTAGAATGCCATAAAAGTATAATTATAGCAATTCCAATTGGAAACACTTGGGTACATATATATCATATGAAATTTAAATCTAGGAAGGTGTCTATTATATAGGAGAGTTGATAATACATGGAAAGAGGTTTGTATGGGAATATATGTATTAAGAAAAACATACCACATGACCTCTATAGGATTTTAAGATGTGATCCTAGATAATAATCCACCCATCCTCAATCATAATGGATTCTTTAGCAATTAAGAGAGATTCAATAACCATAAAATTACCTATATTTTGATACTATATAGATTTATGTGGAAGGATAGAAATGCATCAATAAGGAGACCAAGATGGAACCATTTAACACCTACTATTACATGGGAAAGGGAGGAGGTACATGATGATAGTTTGGAGGAACTACATGCTATTATTACAATTTAGAGATAGGAGGATGATTCATATAAAAGAAATATAATTAAATATTTATATTATTTAATATATTATATTTAATATAATATATTAAATAATATAAATATTTAATATCATAAAATATAATATAAGATTACAATTAAGGATAGGTAATGTTACAATTTACTTGGGGTTTTAATGAGGATTAGGCTTAAGATTCAATTAGGTTTGTAGTAAATAGTTAGGCTACAATTAGGAATATATAGTAAATATTAATATAATTATAATACAAATATAAATTAATTTAAATATAATATAATATAGGAATACATTTAAGATTAGGTAAAGGTTATAATTTAATTAAGTTTCAATTAGGTTTGCAATTCAATTAGGATATGGTTAGGGTGGGGATCATTTAGCATTCTATTATTGTTAGAGTATGGGTTACATTTAAGATTATTGTTATTTTTGTGATATGTATAGATTGATTCATTTTTAACATCATGATACTTTTTTTTATTAGAGGGGTAAACACTTTTGACCCAGAGCTAGATGGAACCAATGAGGCTATAGTATGACTAAATTTGGACCTCACTAGACATCTAGATCCCCTTAAGCCATCCTATCACCCTAAATCGTAAATCAATTTCTTAAGGGGTCCCAATATGAAAAATTTCTTAAAGGGATCAAAGAAGTTCTTAAAATTTGGTGAAGTTGCCCAAGGCAACCAAATTTAACAATAATAAGATCGTGCAAGATTATAATATGAATGAGATTTCATGATCTAGGTTCGTCAGTTGAAACAAGAGTAGATCTCAATCAACTATTCCACAAGAAAATTTTCTTCACTAAATTGCAAGTTCATTAAATATTCCAAGGGGCACCAAAACTTTAACCTAAGTTTTGTAAACCCTAAACTCTGAACTCTAAAATCAAAACCCTAAACACTAAACCATTCATTTTGTCCTACCCAACACCATAAAGTGAAATTTGGTTGTCTTAGGAAAATCCACCATATTTCATTCCCTTATGCCATGTAATTTTGTCCTAGGATCTTACTACATGTACATCCCGTTAAGTTATCCTATTACCCTAAACCCTAAACTTTAAAGTCTAAACCCTAAACCCTAAAGCCATCATTTTTTTTTAAAGGCTCTTAATGGAATTTGGTTGCCTTGGGAAACTTCACCAAATTTTATTCATTTGAGCCATGTCATTTTCTCCTAGGACCTCACTAGACGTAAATCCCCTTAAGCCATCCTGTCACCCTAAATCGTAATTCAATTTTCTTAAGGGGATCAAAGAAGTTCTTAAAATTTGGTGATCAAAGTTGCCATCATGATCTAGGTTGGTCAGTTGAAACATTTGAGTAGATCTCAATCAACTATTCCACAAGAAAATGTTCTTCACTAACTTGCAAGTTCATTAAATATTCCAAATTCTAAACCCTAAACCCTAAACACTAAACCATTCATTTTGTGCTACCCAGGATCATAAAGTGAAATTTGGTTGTCTTAGGAAAATCCACCATATTTTATTCCCTTTTTCCATGTAATTTTGTCCTAGGATCTTACTACATATATCCCCTTAAGTTATCCTATTACCCTAAAACCTAAACTCTAAAGTCTAAACCCTAAACCCTAAAGCCATCATTTTTTCTTAGGCTCTTAATGAAATTTGGTTGCCTTAGGCAACTCCACCATATTTCATTCCCTTATGACGTGTAATTTTGTCCTAGGATCTTACTAAATATATCTCTTTAAGTTATCCTATTACCCTAAACCCTAAACTCTAAAGTCTAAACTGTAAACCCTAAAGCCATCATTTTTTCTTAGGCTTTTAATGAAATTTTGTTCCCTTAGGCAACACCACCAAATTTCATTCCCTTATGCCACGTAATTTTTTCCTAGGATCTTACTACATATATCCCCTTAAGTTATCCTAAATCCCTAAAACCTAAACTCTAAAGTCTAAACTATAAACCCTAAAGCCATCATTTTTTCTTAGGCTCTTAATGAAATTTGGTTGCCTTAGGCAACTCCATCAAATTTCATTACCTTATGCCACGTAATTTTTTCCTAGGATCTTACTGCATGTAAATCCCCTTAAGCTATCCTATTACCCTAAACCCTAAACTCTAAAGTCTAAACCCTAAACCCTAAAGCCATCATTTTTTCTTTAAATGCTCTTAATGAAATTTGGTTGCCTTGGGAAACTTCACCAAATTTTATTCACTTGAGCCATGCCATTTTCTCCTAGGACCTCACTAACGTAAATCCCCTTAAGCCATCCTGTCACCCTAAATTGTAATTCAATTTTCTTAAGGGGTTCCAATATGACATTTCTTAGGGGATCAAAGAAGTTCTTAAAATTTGGTGATCAAAGTTTCCCAAGGCCCAACCAAATTTAACAATAATAAGATCCTGCAAGATTATACAATATCAATAGTTAATTGTATTTTCATTCAAGTAACATGTGCTTTAGACATATAAATGAGGCTTACATATAATTTTATCATCCTATTTCAATTATTTAAGGCCATTTATGTTGAATGGTTTAAAGGTATTTCCTAAACATGTATCTTACATCTTGAAATTACAAATCTAATGTAGGTTCACTCATATCTTAAAGATCACATGGATCCATTCAATAATATTCACAATCCACCTCCATGCCATCCATCTCCAACACCTTCACCTCCACCTCCACCCACTCCACTCGTAACTCCCCACCTCCACCACCTGAAATCAATGAACATGCTCTTTTGCAAGCACAAATCAATGCTTCTGCTAGAACCATCCAAGATCAAATCAACATTATTCAAAATGAAGAATGTGTCGCACCTCCTATGAGGATGTTCGCATCTAGGATGCAAACCCTTGTTGATGCTATCAGGGCTATGGATGGGATCGTAGATGAGCATCGAAAATGGCTAGAGGAGAGGATAAATCCTAATTTTGAAAAGGAAAACACAAAGAAATGAAGATCTATACAGTAGAGAGCCATAATAGTTTTTAAATTAAAACAATGATCTTAAATAGTTATGAATTTATAAATTTGGTGAACGATGGATATTTTGAGTGATGAATTTATAAATTTGGTTCCAAATGGATATTTTTAGTGACATGAATTTATGATTTTGGTTCTAGATGGATATTTTTAGTGACATGGATTTATGAATTTGGTGAAATTTATGAACTTATAATGAATAGTATATAATAGTATATATTTTATGACTATCTACTAGATCATGATTTCTCCTACTAAAAAATTGTAATATATGTGTGTGTGTGTGTGTTAGACATAAAATGAGATTTTGTGAATGTTTCAAGTTTATTGTTTAGTATGTATGTGCATGTATTAAAAATTTACATATATAGTTCTTAAATTTTGAAATTTGTATGTGTGTACATAGTTTAGTTTAATGATTTACAGTACACATGCAAATTATGCATCATATTTTTTATTTTAGATGCACATGTACATACATTTAATTTTTAATTTTGTATGGACATGCTCTTGAGTTGAACAATCAATGTATATCTATGTGCATTTCAATTAAATATATGAGCTTAATATATATGTTGCTCATCCTATTTCAATTAAATATATGATCTTAATATATGTATGCACATGGACTATTTTGTATGATTTAATGCAGGTGCACATTTATATCAAGCATATCATGGATGATTTTAACATTGACAATATCATCAATCCACCACCTCAGCCACAGCTAGATCTACCTCCCCCCCTTCACCTCCACCTCCACCTCCACCTCCACCTCCCCCTCCCCCTCCCCCTCCCCTCCCCCTCCCCCTCATATGCTACCTCCAGCACCTATGGCATTTGATGAGGCTCGCTTGAGAGAACAAATAAATGATAAAGTTGCATCCTTACAAAATCAAATCAATGCTATGCAGAGTCAAGCATTGATTCCTTCACATGTGAGATGTTTTGCATCTACAATGCAAAATGTTGTTGATTCCATTAGGATGATTGATTCTAATCTTAATAGGCACCGACGAGACATAGAACAAATGAGACAATTTTATTCTGATGCTCTCTCTTACAAACAAATATTAGACCTTAAAATAATGAAAGCCCATCTAGCCCCCTCCTTTCTTGACCCCGTTACTCGACAAACCATTCCACCCAACAAATCTAGAATATCCATGAGGTGGTGCATACATCCACATATGAGTGCACATTTTTGGGATCGATGGTATATAGTTTTTGATAGTCCCCCACATGCTAATTGGGAGTGCCCATTGTATTTTTTGAGAAAACTGTATGTAGAGTTTGTTTTGGGGCAAAAGCCCAATTATTTTTATTTTAGATCATTTCAAGGTGTTGGTGGTGGAATGCCACAACAAAGATTAGGGGCAAGGGTTGATCCGTGACACCTCGTGCATGCACAACCCCTTGTTGTTGCTCCTGGTCCTCCCATTTCTGCACCTGTACATCATCAAGCTCTGGTCTCAACATTAGGTTCCCTTAGTACACTCACATATTCTTTTTCTTTTTCTTTTATAGCATGAGACACATATTGTAGTTGAGCATGTACAGATAGGTCCTGGAGAAGAGCCTAGTGCACAACCTCAGAATACGGTACAATTAAAATATGATAAATTCTAAATTAAATTGAATTAAAAAAATTTAATTGTAGAGTTGTACATCTAATTTCGAATTTCTTTGTCTTGTTTATGTAGATTGATTTAGAGAATTTAGAGGTTTCTTCATGCGCACCAGAGCATCCAGCTGTAGATATGATGGTAATTTAATTTTATGATGGATTATAAATTAAATTATCATTAAATCATTTTTTATTGTCTTACATCTAATTTCATCTTTCTCTTATGTACAGAGTGTTTCAGGTCATCCACATAGTCTGCATGGTGTGAAGAGGTCTCTTGATTATAGATACAGTACATGACCTAGAAACATGTGATTTTATGTGTTATATTTGTTTATTTCATGGACTATATTTCCTGTTTATCATGTACTCTATTGGACTTTATTTCATGTGTGCTTAATATATTGGTTTCATGCACTTAATATGTTACATAAATTATGGACTTTATTATTGTTTGAAATTTTAATTTACACATGTACATCTATTCATTTTATGTTAATAGGACTCAAGACATTAATGTGAAATTTAGTGATCTCATACATGGATTAATATAGGACATTTTAATATTTACAATAATCAGTCAATAAATCATAATTTACAAACAAAAGCAATCTATTTATATACCAGAAATTTAGGGTCTAAACTTGAATTGCGTTAAAATATGGGTCAAGTGCACATGGATCTTATGCTTAAAATGTGCAGATGCACTTCCAAAATCTACATAAGTTATTATTTTAATATTATTTGGAAATAATCATGTGAATGTAAAGTCTTTGGATTACTGCATATTTAGATTAATATCAAGTTGGTAATGAAAGTCTCTAACATGTCAAATTTAACTATAGGAAAAATTGAGAACATTTCAAAAAGGAAAAAATAGTTATAAAATCAAAATAATCTTCAACTATAATAATGGTTGCTCAAAATACACATGAATTAACACTGTACATGAATAGTAGAAATCTTCCAACATAAAAAATCTTCAATATTTTTTAAAAAATTAAGAACATTTCAAAAAGGAAAAATCACTAATATTCTATTTTATTCAAAATTAACATATATATGTAAATAAATATTAAAATTTTAAGGCTTTACTAAAGGTTTTATTGTACAAAAATATAGCAACTTAAATAGATAAGTTTTTCATAATAAATGGACATCTAAAATCAATTTAAAATTATAAAATTAAATACAAAGAAAATATAATAAATTTATTATTACACATAAAATAAATTTTTAAAGCAATATATTTAAAGCTAGCATATCTATATTTAAAAATAAATGTAATTAAGAATTATATTCACATATAACTTTATCATATGAAAAAAATTATATAACATTATTATTATTTACAATTGGGTTATGATTATGATTATGACTTTGTTAGGATTGGGGTTCAATCAAAATTCTAAGATAAAGCTTGGAGTAATGGTTAGCATAGGGTTAGATCAAGGTTAGATTTAGGGTTAGGGTTCAAAAGGGTTCAATTAGGATTATAATTCAATTAAGATTAAGGTTACTTTAAGATTAGGATTAAGGTTAGGGTTATAGGATAAAGCTTTGGGTAAAGGTTAGGATTAGGACACAACTCTTGTTAGGGTTAGGTTTCAATTAGGGTTAGATACAACAAGGCTTAGGGATATGATTGATTTTAGGATAGGGTAAGGGTTCAATAAGGCTTGGGTTCTAATAATGGTTAGGGTTAGGGTTCAATTAGTATTACAGTTAGAATCAGGGTTCAATTCTAATTGTAATTAAAATTCTAATCCTAACCATAACAATACCATAGAAGATTAGAGAATAAAAGCATTAATAAACACTATAAATAATAGTTCATCTAACACTAATTTATAAGTTGTCAAAACAAATAATGAAGTCTTAAGGGGGTGTCTAAAGGGGTCATAATAGAACGTCTTAAGGGGATGTCTTAAGGGGTTATAATATGTCTTAACGGGATGTCTAAAGGGGTCATAATAGAATGTGTTAATTAAGGGGATGTCTTAAGGGGTCTTAAGGGGATGTCTAAAGGGGTCATAATAGAACATGTTAATTAAGGTGATGTATAAAAGGGTCATAATAGAACGTCTTAAGGGGATGTATTAAGGGGTTATAATATGTCTTAAGGGGATGTCTAAAGGGGTCATAATAAAACGTGTTAATTAAGGGGATGTCTTAAGGGGTCTTAAGGGGATGTCTAAAGGGGTCATAATAGAACATGTTAATTAAGGGGATGTCTAAAAGGGTCATAATAGAACGTCTTAAGGGGATGTATTAAGGGGTTATAATATGTCTTAAGGGGATGTCTAAAGGGGTCATAATAGAACATGTTAATTAAGGGGATGTCTTAAGGGGTCTTAAGGGGATGTCTAAAGGGGTCATAATAGAACATGTTAATTAAGGTGATGTCTAAAAGGGTCATAATAGAATGTATTAAGGGGATGTCTTAAGGGGTTATAATATGTCTTAAGGGGATTTTTAAAGGGGTCATAGTAGAACGTGTTAATTAAGGGATGTGGGGTCTTGGGGGATGTGTGTCTAAAGGGGTCATAATAGAACATGTTAATTAAGGGGATGTCTAAAAAGGATTAAAGAGCGTCTTAAGGGGATGTATTAAGGGGTCATGTATGCCCTAAATATATAGAATATTGATTTGATACATAGAAGTACATAGAGTATGTTTAATTTTGTAAGTATGTATGTACATATATGTCATCTCAAAATGATGTTTACAAAATTTGGATATGCCATCTGAAGAACATCTCAAACTCGTGGCTAGAATGTAGTAGGTCTTCACACCACCTAATATCAGAAAGGTACAAGCAATATCAATGAAATCATCAAAACATACATATTTTAATCTATATAAAACTATCTATATGTACAGAACTCAAGTACTTGCATTTAAAAGTATTCCACACATGTTTGTAGGTTGAATCCAGACATCGTCTCATTTTTGTTTCAAAGTATGATATCAATGCAATGATGGCTTTAGGATACAGAAAATGACAATAAATCAATTTTAACTATTAATGTCCAAGCAATATCAATATGTAATCCAAACATGTATTTAAATATAATTTAACTGATAATTACCTATTTTTACCAAGTATTCCATGTTGTCTAGGTTGAATTTGCATGGACTAGATCCTTTTTGCGATTATTCCTTAAGGATATATAAAAGAACAATTTAAATCAATTTCAACTAATAACACACTTGACCAATGTCGAAACATGTATTTAATGTATTTAAAAGGACAAAATAAAACTAAAACTATATTTACCTATATTTACTTATTCCATTGTACCATCTGCATCCTCTCTTTTTTGCAATGCATCTATGATTGCCTCATGCTCTTCCATAGAAATTGACCATAGCAATTTTTTTGAAGGTCTTCCATGATACCACTCTAGTTTTATATTTGTTGCCACCACCAAATGTGAATAATGCATAATCTTTTTATGTGTTTCATAGTCTTTGAATGCAGGTAGACCATTCTTTCTTCTCAAGTATTTTCATATCCAAGTGCCAACAACCACCACCGATCCTATTGGAAAACATGTTCAAAAACCATCATCAAATAACTTCTCAAAATTTACTTAAGGCGATCAAAGACTTGTTCTAAAAAATTGCTTAAGGGGATCTAAAACTTGTTATCAAAATTTGTTTAAGGAGGTGTCTTAAGGGGATCACCGTACCTGTTGGATAATGAAAGCCATCATCATCTTCTCGAGGTGTTAACAACTTATGTTTAGTTTCCACACAATGAGCCAACCAATATTCTGTTTGCTCTTCATTCCCCTCAGATGCAATAATTGCATACACATGTCCTGCCAACAAAATTCGATTTAATAACTTGTGCATATCCATATAACTAATTTAGTATTTAAAAATAACCCAATAAATCAAAATAAAATGAAATAAATTAAATTAAAATTACCTTCTTGTACAAAGGTCTAAGAGCTCTGATCATAATCTTAAGATGTAAAAATTTATCATTTTTCTTCAATAGTTCTTTCATATTGATTACGTGCTTCTACAGGTGTCAACGATCTTTGCTCCCACTGTTCAACCCATTCTGTATTTTCGCAAGCTTCCCAATCTCCTGAGATACAAAAATGGAAAAAACATGCAAGCTCCCTTTTCCAAATAGTCCATGTGCTTGCTATCGCACTCCTAAATGAATGCCATTTAGTAGATCCACTAATTGTCTCACAATCAGCTCTAGATACAATGTTTTCTTCTTCCACCAACCAAAAGAATCGATGAACTGTAGAGTAATCACTCGAACCAGGTGCAGATAATCTTCTATTACACCAATCCACAATCTCATGTGTATTTTTAAATTTTACTGAATCCTCAAATTTTAATTGTTCTCTAGCAAGAATTCTTTTGACACACGCACCGGCTCCATCATGTTCTCCTTTACCATGCCCAGCTTCAAAAAAATCCATATATATTTGGACATTAAGTTCCTTGTGAACCCTACTTAACCAATAGAACATTCTATAATTTTTTTTGAACTACCGTTACAATTATCTGACCATATAGAGGTGTTCTTTCATATGGATTCCTCTTAAATTTCTATAAAATATACTAAAACAATATTGAACAAACTATGATGAGTGTAACCAATTGTCACTCAAATAAAAATGATACTCCCTCAAAACTTTTCTATCATCCTCGGTGCTATCATCTGCATGTCTATAAACAATATGGACAAACATAGCTACTTGCACTGAATTATAATACTGTGATTAAATTTCCTCTTGCAGAGCTAGAGTATAATTTTCTGCAAAATCAACCATTGAAAGTATAGTACCAATTTGAAATGTGTTTCTACATGCGCGAAATTGGCCATCAAGCCATCGAGCATGTTGAGAGTGCATAACATATTTTGGTACAATTTTATTATTAAATTCACTCATAAATGCATGCACACTAACTTTTTCTGTAACTAAATCACAATGCTTTCCTATTTTTCCATCTTTTAAAGAATAGTGAACATTCCTAAATCTTTTGATGTCTACTAATTGTTGTCCAAAATCATGATCAACACTTTCATGCAAACAAATTCTTAAAAATGAAAGATTTCCATAGTTAATTCATTGTCTAGAAATAGAAGAACTTAAATAAAATAATTTATCATTAGATTTTTCGCAAAACAAACCTGAAATAAACTCTCTTATTGCTTCAAATGGCATATCAATACCACAATCCTGTATAATCATGTTAGAATGCAAGGTACAACATATATATCAAAAAACATCATAAAAATAACGAAATTGAACATGTATTTTATAACAACAAGATATTCTTTGCTTATTAATTTTTACATACCAGGGTTTACATTTTTCAAAAGACCTTTGACTTATTTTAATATTACCAGGTAACACTGAATTGCTACAAAATTTTCTATAAAATTCAGTTTGTGTTGTATCTAATAGGTGTTTTGGTTGAGGATCATGAACTTTGGATCCCACCCTTAATTTTAAAACATCTCTAGCATTAGATGAAACCATAGTATTATCATGCCAATATTTTTCGATCAAATATTTAATTTCAACATTCAATTTCATATTAGACCTCGGGAGTCGTCCATTGAAAATCCAACATTGATTTATAGGATCATTTTCTATACTTTCTCTTCTTTTTGCCGCTCTTAGTAATGTTTTAGGATGCATTTTTAAAACTTCACTAATATTGCTGACCATTCTTTTATTCAAAGTTGTTTTATTAACTATAGCAGTAGTTATAGCTCTTCTTGCTACATTCTTATCTTTCTAGATCGACTATTTTTCCCAATAGATTGAATGGCACTAGCAACAGTAGACATAGCATGTTTTAATGATTGATCTTTTCTTTTTGGTTTAACATAAAAGCCTAACCTTTTTATTACTTTCCTCATTTTTTGCATTCTCATCAATTGCATCATTAGTTAACATTGAAATGCAATTTTTTTTACGATAGAAGAATTTGGTGTATATTCTATTCACATGTGTTCTTATTTGCCTCCAAGAAATTTGATTAGGAAGATTATTGAAAACACCACTTCCAATTTAAAAAAACCTGTATTTTCATTTACATTTTCATCTTCATTTTCATCAACAAAACTGTTTTCATTTTCATTTTCATCAACAAAACTATTTTCATTTTCATTTTCATCTTCATTTTCATCAACAAAATGGTTCTCATTTTCATTTTCATCAACAAACCAGTTTTCATTTTCATTTTCATCAATAAAACAATTTTCATTTTCATTTTCATCAACAAGATGGTTTTCATTTTCATTTTCATCAACAAAACAGTTTTCATTTTCATTTTCATTTTCATCAAAAATATAGGTTTTATTTTCATTTTCAAGAAAATGATCATTTGGATTTTCATTTGCAACAAAATATTTTTCTTTTTTGTTTTCAACAAATTCTATAAAAGTTTCATCTCTCTGAATATAGTCAATGTCAACATCATTAAATCCAACATCTTGTAAAACTTCTACATACAAATTTACCATTTCACTAACATGTGGATTTGAAGACGTACCTGGATTTGTGCATATTGAAACATTCTCCTTAACATTCAAAGAGGGATTTGAAGACATAGTAGGACTTGTTTGTATAATCACATTCTTCTCCAAATTGACTCCTTGCAAATTAGTTTCATCTACAACTATGGTATCTTCAATGTTTTCATCTTCAATAGTTGTTGAATTGGTTGCTCCACCATCGTTCATTGATTTCATTCTCTCATTCTTCTTTCTCTCTTGTCTTTATTCCTTTTTCTCTCTATTTGTTTCCAACTTGAGGAGTCATCAATGTCTTCTTCCTTATTACATCTTTATCTCCCATAATTATAAAATTCTCAAGCACAAATGAATGTTAATAGTGAAATACTTCAAAATATTCAATCCAAATTGGAAGTTGAATACCTATTAGGAAAAAATTCTTCCTCTTGTGTTCCTCAAAGCAAGTAGAAAACTACCACAATTCCACTTTATAAATTGATTTCTTCGTGCTTCCTTTGAAAAATTCAATCCATATTTCAAATTGAAACCTTTTGTTCCTCCAAACAAGCACAAAAATAACACAATTTCACTTCAAAAATGGTGTAGATGATGTTCCCTTTGATAAAATCAACCAAAAATCAAATTCACCACCTGTAAATACAATAACTTATGAAAAATAATTCATTTTAGTGCTCTCGGCTATACATATGAAGTTGCAAAGTTGCAGACTTTATAGTAATTTTGCACAGTGTATTTAAATTAAATAAACGAGATCCCGTTTATAAAACGGGATCTCGCTTACTATAAAACTGGATCCCGATTATAAAACGGGATCCTGTTTATTAATAAGCGAGATCCTACTCTATAATTGGGATCTCGTTCACCGACATTGAATGTCAGAGCCGTTGTGAAGGTAACGGGATCCTGTTTATGAAACAGGATCTCGTTCCATTTACAACGGTCCGAATATTGTCGGATGGGAACGGGGTCTCGTTTTATAATCGGGATCCCATTTTTTTAAATTTGAATTTTACTTTGCATCGTGGTCGGGTTTTTGACAAGGTTTTTGGTTCGGGAAAAGCATTGGAAGTCCGAACCTAGGCCTTCAACCTGGTTTGACTTGCAAGTTGAAGGCCCTAACAATGTCAAAGAAAAATACTGACTTTGGACATATGGCTGACGACCTTTTTTGCAGAATTTTCTGACGAAATTAAAACCCATTTTAGATGAAACAATGTAGATTCTAAATATGTAATTTGTTTTGCAATTGAATTATTTTTTCTATTTTTCAATTAATTTCTAATAAAATTGGTCCATAAAATTTAAATATCAGAGTTTTTTACTATTTTCATAACTTTTGATCAACATAACATTTTGACAAATGGATTGCACGAGAACAAACTTCAGACAATTCTTTTCAATTTGAAAAAAAAAAAATCAGAAAATGATAAGTTTAGGTCATCTTATGCATGTCGTACATGACGATTTTTCAAAATGACAAATCTTCCTAATAAAAATTTAACAAAAAAAAAAATTCAATAAAAAATTACAAAAATATCAAGAACAAGCTTCAGTGAGTCACAAACTTTTCCCAAAAGGATTTAGAAAAATACGATAATTTAAGTCAAAATATGGATGTCGTACACATGCATGGTATGGTAATTTTTTTTTTACTTTTAAACAGTGGTTTTCAGAAATGCCCATTAAAAATCAATTTGTACAATCTGGGTATTGAAATAAATTACATATTTGGAAAATAGACTCCGAGAACTACATTTTATGATGAGTGACTTTTTTAAATATTTCATCTCTAAGTGCTTCAAATTTTAAGGTCAAATGTGTCAAATGCTGAAAATCGGGGAAAACACCCACTTTTTGGCCAAAAAGTGGACTCAACTTCTTGCACACACCCATTACAACTTGCATTGTATTTTTCTTTCCAAGTCCTAACTAGGTGGTGAACCCCTCATTAGTTTACAATTAGCCCCTAGGATAGTGCCATTGTTAGATTTCTTTCCCCTTCATTGGATTGAGATTTCTAGGGTTATCCTTAAATGAAATAATTGGAAAGTGGATTTTCTCTGTTTTAAACCATACAAAAGCATCTTACCCCATTTTCAGCCATTCCATTTTGGTGAACCTTCATTTAGAACATCATAATTATGATTTGGAGTGCATTGTCATCCTAGATCTTGCTTGCATTAACATTAGATTAGGGTTTGCATTAGCTAATTAGAATTCTAGGGTTTTCAAATATTGCATTAGTGAAAGTGTATATAGGTTGCATTTTTCATCTCAAATTATTGAAATTCATATAAAATATTCATTTTCACTTAGGTTATAGATCATACAACATAAAAAGAATAAAAAATCAATTGAAATTTTCTAAATTTAAAAAAAAAAACCCTCACTGGGACTCATACGCCCTTTTGGGTGAATTAGTCTCAGTGCAGATTCTACACTATGTTGTCCAAAATTTAAAGTATTATTTTTGAGCTTCTTTTTGTTTTTTATAGCTTTCTATTCTTGTTTACATAATTTATGTTATAATCATTTCATTGTTCTTAGCTTATATTGCATTTGCATTCATTCAACATTTAGAAGCCCTTACATGAGTATTTTGTGTCCAATTGCTAATACTGTAGTGAGACGAAGTTCAAGACTCATGTCATCCCACAATAGCACAATTGTCATGGATCTTTGGTTATCCAATACACTAGGTATGGATCATACTCTTAGCAACTCTTTACCTTCAAGTAGTGTGACACATGTTTAACCAATGGTTGCTAGTGTTCCATAAGAAAACATAATACAAATCCATGAAGACTTAGCAAACCTATAACATCAAGTGCAAAATGACAACATTTCAACTACTGCCATCACTACCATAGATAACATTCATTGCATGCTTAAAAGTGAATATGGACTTGACCTTGTGAAAAACATAGTTCAAATGTTTGGAAAACATTTCCCCTCAAACACTAGTTGTCATTTACCTACAAGCAATGTCACAAGCCATGGAGGAATTCAAATTCCTCCTCCCACAACAATTGCCTCTATTCCTACCTATACCAACCCTCAAGTCACAACACAAACACAACCAACTACTAATTTGATTCCTCCCTTTGGTATTTTCACGAGCATCCCTACTACCTTTGTGCTATCAAATGTCATATCTCCTACCACTTTACCACCTATAAGAATTCCATTCACTGGTCCCTCAAACACATACACCCCTTCACCTTTCTCACCTCCATCTTATAAAACAAGCAATGACCCCCTCATAAATCTACTCTTCCAAACTATTTCATCCCTTCAAAAAAAATTTCCACCATCAACTAAAATCAAAATGGCCCACCTACATATTATGTCAAAACTAGCCCATTGTCCTTGGAGTTATTCTGAACACTGATACCACAAGGTGTAGAGATGCCTATATTTTAGAAATATGGAGGAAAGGGAGATCCTTCTAACCATGTTAATGCTTATACTACCTTATGTAGTGAATTTTTCCTTAATGATAAACTCTTGGCTAAGATTTTCCCTAGGTTTTTGAAGGATACTGGCTTAGAATGATTTTATTCTTTACCGAACAACTCAATTCATTAATTCAATGAAATTGTTGAGGCATTTATCAACCATTTCCAAGTGCATATGACTCCTAAGATTACCTTGGATGATTTGATGAGATGTAAGAAAAAAGAAGAAGAAAATATTACTGACTTTATTTCATGTTACCAATCACTTTATTCCAAATTGATTTCAAGGTCCCTAACCCTCACCTTCAAAATATGCTCATTAAAAATTTGCAAAGTAAGATACAAGATTTAAGCTTACCATGATGAAATTACCATCCTTTATTCAATTGTGTATTTCCCTTTGTGATTATCTAAACTCGATTAGTAGTCAAGATACAAATTCCAATTCTATCTCTGTAATTAGTAGTCTGAGCCTGCAAACAAAAATAATTCTCAAATTTTTCAAAAATAGAATAAAGGTTTCCTTCAATTCAATTTCCCTCAACAGACAACTCAAAATGCTAATAACCAAGTAACTTTTGTTAAAATTGTGATACCCTTTAGCTATGTGAACCCAAAAAGGAACTTCATTCCCTTGCCTGATACCCTTCACAATACAATGTCACAACTCTTAGAACATAAGATGATTACCTTGCCTCCTGTTAAAACACTTGATCCTAATAAACTATTTTCCGCAAACTATAGACCAAATTCTTACTGCTATTATCACCAAAAAAATGGGCACGATACATAACATTGGAAGCATCTTAAACATCTTGTGCAAGACCTCATTGATTCTGATCATCTTTCCATTGGAGGTGTTAGTGATCAAGGAAATAAGCCCATTACCACTCCTAACCAAAACTTTTAAATTTTTACAAACCCTATGCCAAAACATAACATTTCATTTGTCAAAGCTAGTGAAACTACAAAGAATGATGTGATGAATGTTTATACGGATGATACTATTGAACATGATCCTATAGATAATGATCCTGTGGATGATTTGGTAGGCATGATAGACATCATTCCTCATAAGGTCCAAACTCAAAAGCTTCTTGACATTGCTTTCTCCTTTAAGGATAACCTTAAACACGCACCTAATGGTCCTCTTTACATAGTTGGCTGAATCTATGACAAGCCCACTAATGGGATACTAATAGATCACTTATGTGGAGAGAATGTGGTCACTAAGGAATTTTAACTTCTGCATGGGCTCTATCAAGATATACATGATAAACCAAAAGCATGAACCAAGATGCATAACAACTGTTTGATTGCCCTATGATGGGATCAATCACCCTTCCTTTACAAATAGGATTGAAAATATTAAATATCTCATTCTCCATCATCCCATAGTCAAACCAATTTTGTGTGAAGCTATGCTATCCTTGGATTCAATCCATGAATGTAGTCCCTTTAGTTGTACATAAATGCTTAAAGTTTCCCTTTGAAAATGAAATTTTCACCGTCCATTGAATAGTGGCTTCAACCCTTTGTCTTCCCATGGAAAATTTTCCTTATATTTCTTTTGGCCCAAGCCCATAGAACCTATCAAACCATGATCATACTTATTTTTCAAATCCTATCAAAAGTTCAAGGAAAAGAAAGTAGAAAAATTATCCCTCTGAAACATGCCTCAACCTACAACAAAGCCTACCATCCTTGATGAAACCATGATTGAACCTAATTTTTTTCCAAATAACTAAAACCAACCTAAGGTAGAACCTTCACCTACTTCATACAAAATAACAAGAGAAAATGAAAAAAATCTTGTCACGCTTCCTAGAATAAAACAAGTTTACAAAGTTAAAGAGAAAGTGATCAAACAACCTCCCATGGTTCTTTATGTTCCTCCCCTTGGGGAAGAAAAGAAACCTATGGTTGATCAACCCACTCCTACACAAATGAAACTTGAAAATAGAACTAAAAGGAACAAAGGTGCTAGAGAGCACATGCAGAGACATCGTGCCCTTGCTTGAAGGTTACATGAAGAAATAAAAAATAAAATCAAGATACAAACTAGACTAAAGCAATGCAAAATGAGTCTAGACCCCTGCCCCAAAATAGAATGATCGTATAACACAACCACTAAACCTTTCTTTAGACATTATCATTCAACCTACTATCATGATTAATTTAGATGACGACGAGGAGATTACTAAAATTGATGAGGAAGTGCATAATGAATTGAATACATTATTTCCCTCTTCTATGAGCTTAAATAACAATTCTCCTAAGAAGAGTGTTGAACCTAGAGATGGCCATAGTTCGACACTTTCTATTGTCCCTTTAGCTAGTTGTTTTCCTTTAGTATACAACAAACATGATTGGGATGAAGACGATATGCTTTAGGTTGACTCGCACCTTACTAATATTTTGCATTATTTCTTTTTCACTTTTTGGTGTAATTGCATGTGCATGATGTGATCCCCTATGATGTTCTATTTTATGTCTCTCTCTCTCTCTCTCTTTATGAAATTCCTCTATTTGTACCTTCATTCTTCTCTATATTGTACATCTTTTTATTTTTCCAAAAGCTTTTTCTTTATTTATTTTCTTTGTCATGTGTTTTCCTTTTGGGGATAACGCAAGGCACCGAGACATTCATGTCTCTTCCATGCTGACCCAAAAGATTTTGTTTATATTTTTCATTTGTCTTGTGTTTTACTTTTGGGGATGATGCAAGACATTAATACATTCATATCTCTTCCTTGTTGACAAAAAATATTTTCCTTTAATTTTTTCATTTGTCTTTAGTTTTCGTTTTAGGGATGACACAAGGCATAGAGACATTCATGTCTCTTCAATGTTGATCCAAAAAGGTTTTTCTTTGTTTTCGCTCTCTTTGTGACATTGTTATAGTTCTAGGTGTATTTGGGGAATGGGGATAGTTTCAAGCTCTCTAAAAACATTGTAGCAAGAACATACTAACCACAAATCCATAGACCCCTTATGTGTTTGGTGTTTTCATTTTTGGGGCAACCCCTCTCTTTTCTTTGCATGACGTAGCTTCATTTGGAAACATATGACTTGGCATAGGGATTTCCAAGTCATCTCTAATGTCTTCTTTATTGTTTGCATTTATCCTTTGCTACTTTAAACTTATTGCTCATAGTATGGTGTTTAACAATTTCTTTAAAGTGGGGGCATACTTTGGCATTATTCTTTTGCATTTTTCATTTTCATGGTTTATGGTGCAGTCTTCTTACTTCATGTGATATTTTTTTTTTCTTTGTGGATGAAATTGGGTGTGATGCACTTCAAGAGCTTGATCTCTCTAAGCATATTATTTTCCTCTTAGTGGCTTGAAGTGACACACTACATCCCATAAGTTATGAATATTCTATTCTTTTATCGGTCATCTCTTGGAGACATTAGGTACAATATTCCCTAAGTTAAGACCTCGCATGATTAAGCAAGACTCCTTTGAATGTTCCTTATTATTGCATTTGCATTTTCAATTATATGGCCACCTTGCATAACACACTTTGCATGCATGTGGAGCCATCTTGTTTGTTCATGAGTTCTAAGCATATGAAACTTTTATTGCCTCATGAAGCTCAAAGATCATTTTTGTGTGGTGACTTATCAAAGTTATCAGGAGGTATAACTTCGTTATGGTTTGTCAGGAATCCCAACCGAGGCATGACTTTCCCTTATCTACTCATGTGTGTGTGTGAGTACATACCAACAATGTTTGTATGTGTGTCACCTTCTTAGATTTCTGACCCAATGGATAGACTAGAGTTCTATTAAGTTAGACTAAGTGTGCATTTTTTAGACAAACAACCTAGATCCGATCGCATCATGATGGAAAAAAATTGAAGATTGATCCACCCCTATTTTTCCTTTATTCTTTATTTCTATTTTGTATTTGGCAGTGTTTTTTTATTTCTCTTTATATCATTATCATGTGTGTTATTTTGTGTCTATGATAGTTAGCCATAGAACCTTTTTCTTGGGCACTTGCGCAACCCTCTTGATCATGGCTGTCCTATCTTACTATTATTGATGCATTGGACCCCTCTTGATGTGGATTGGTCTACTTTACTATGAGTTGGAAGCTGTAAGTTCCTCCTCTCACTAAACTGGGGGCTAGATGTAATGACAAAAAAAGTACCCCCTATCATGGCCTTGATTTAGTTTTGTAATATGTCTAATATATTCACATTAGGTCTTGGGCCCTTGTGAACTAAATGAGATTATATAGGTATGTTATTTCAAGTGTTGTAAAGTGTTTTAACACACTTTCACACTTTTATAAGGTTTTATTAAATAATTAGGATTCTTTATGCTTTAATTGGCCTTAGTTTGCATCCATAAGCCTCATTTAATGTATATTTTCTGAGGATAATCCTGACATAAACCAACATCCACTCACAATTCAAGTTTTTTCATGTTGTGTGGCCCAAATTTGGTGGTCTAGGACTCATACACCACCTTGGGCATATGGGACTTGCTAGGGTTTTGGGTTTGGATCCTGGGTTTACACCTTTCTAAGCATTTTTTAACATTTTCCCATAAATTATGCCTAATGGGACTCATATGCCACCTTGGGTGTATAGTATATTGTGACCCAAAATTAAAATTAATTAAAATTCTTGGTGATATTTTATCCTTGTAGATCTAATTTCGGCTTGTAATATTGTAATTTTAGAAATTTTTACATAATTAAGTATAAATACAAGTTTCTTTTAGTCATTTTCACCCCAAGCATTCAAGTATTCATGCATATAGAAAGTTTGAGTTCACAAGAGTATTCAAGTGTTTACAAGAGAATTCAAGAGCATTCAAGGGTAGATTAACAAGTAGTTTAGAAAATTATTCAAGTATCAAGCATGATGTCAAAGACTTCATGCATCATATTTATTTTTTAGCTAATAATTGTGATGTTGAGTTTTATGCTTCAAGCTAGCATTTCACTCAATATCTATCACATTCAGGAAAGATTCAATATATACATCCATTAGAGCCATCTCATACATGTTTGCAACCTCTTATTGCTAGGGTTTGGTGATTTGTGACATCATATTTTGTTCATTCATCATTCTCCATTCCTATCTCATTTCATTTCAATGTTTGATTACCAAAATAGGGTTTGACCAAGGAAAACCCATGTCCAATAATAAAAAACAATTTCCCCTCTCTTTAGTGTGTGATTTGTAGGTTTAGGTTGAAGAAACATTGAGGAGCAAGTTTGGAGATAGTTGTCAAAGTGTTCAATGTTTTCAAGGTTGTCACCTTCCATTATGTTGGGTGAAAATACTGTAATCTCTTTACATATTACAAAAATTTATTTTCATCCACGATAGTTATGTGAGATGAAATCTCTCCTCTCAGAAAGGGGAGGTGCCCTTCTTATTACTTATTGAAACTAAAGTTCTAAAATTTATAATATATACTACACTAATTATATGGGGGTGTGACAATCATAATTCTCTCTTTTTTTAGAGTTCATATGTTTATAATGTTTCATGGTTTTGTTTCTTGATGTGATACACCTTTCAATGAAACCTAAGATATAATTTTAACTACTTCTAAATTGTCAAACCAAAGTCTAGGAGTACCCGTATGATAAAAGATAGGTAACAAGAAGGTTCATGGAGGGACAAAGTCATTTTGTAGTCTTAACTGATGAATTCCACAATATAGCAACCAACAATGTAACTAAAGAAAAAAGTCCTAAACATACTTCAAAATCAGATCCATGATCAACATGAACAATTATAAGTAAAAAATCTTATAGATCATTCACCAATATTATCAGCATCTCATAATTTCAAGCAAACAAGCCTAGTACAAAGTCTACACAAATGATCTTGAAGGCCATTCAATCTCAATTGATAATACACCACCAATTCAATCCAATAATTAGATAAAATTATGAGAATGAAATAAGAACATTCACATTCATTTAAATTGACCCAACTCAAAGTAAGGTATGCAATTTAGCCTTCTTTATTGATTTGAAAATAGTTTCACATCAATGAAATCAAATTTTCAATATTGCATCACAAATGAGTAGTAGTTCATTGCATAAAACAAAAGGTAAATAATACAATAGAATCCTCTCATATTTATAGATGAGAGAGGAGAGATAATCTAGGAAAAACCTTAACTAAGGGTATGTGCAGGATCATCATGGAAAACATAGGCCCTTAAGTGGCAAAAAATTTAGAAAAATCAGAGTTAGGCAACTTGACGTAAAAATTTGAATAAGTATCTAATATTATTTCAAAAATATGTAAGAATAGAATCTGTAGAAAATTGAATGTAGTTTCTAAACTACAAGGTTTATTAAAAAAAAAAAATCTATTTGGTAAAAATTTGAAGTTTCAATGCAGTAGTACTTAAATTTCAGGGAAAAAATAGGAAGTAGGTGTCTGTCTGACCACTCTAACCACAATAAAATGATAATATTTTTTTATAAGATCTTAGATATAAGCAAAGGACTCATGTCTTGATGTGATGCATATTTTTTGTAATTTTTTTCCAAGTAAATAATTAATTACAATTTTTTTATTACAACTTTTTAAAATATGAAAAATCGTATGTCTGACCACCTTAACTTGGTCAAAACTTCATGAAATTCAATTTTTTTTGGTAATCCTATAGTATTTGAAGCATATAATGTGATGCATGTTTCAGATTAAAAAAATGTGATACTGTTTGAAAGCTATAGATGTTTTTGAATTAACCTATCAATCAAGACTTTAGTCATAATTCAAATAGAAAATGAGGGTATGTACAGGATCATGATGGGCCAAAAAGTGGCGATATTGAAGTGATATGATGACCTATGTGGCTGACGACTTTTTTTTCACCCAAAATTGATGAAACAAAAAGGGATTTTAAAGGAGATTCTCAACTTTCCGCCAATATAAATTATGCTTTACTTGGAATTTAATAAATAATTATTAATAATTTTCTATTTGAATTATGACT
This sequence comes from Sequoia sempervirens, assembly GCA_007258455.2. Taxonomy (NCBI): domain Eukaryota; kingdom Viridiplantae; phylum Streptophyta; class Pinopsida; order Cupressales; family Cupressaceae; genus Sequoia; species Sequoia sempervirens. Next base: position 67,588,549 of record VDFB02281492.1, read on the forward strand.
TCAGTCCTGATTGATATGCTAATTGAAAAAAATCTATAGCTTTCAAATGGTATCAAATTGTTTGATTCTAAAACATGTGTCACATTCTATGCTTTGCATACTATAGGATTAAAAAAAAAAAAGAATTTCATGAAGTTTTGACCAAGCTAAGGTGGTCAGACATACGAGTTTTTATAAATATTTTTTAAAAGTTTTAATAAAACATTCATAATTAATTATTTACTTGAAAAAAAATTACAAAAAAATATGCATCACATTGGGACATGAGTCCTCTATTTATATCTAAAATCTTATAAAAAAATATTATCATTTTATTGTGGTTAGGGTGGTCATACAAACACCTACTTCTCATTTTTTCCCTGAAATTTAAGTACTACTGTATTGAAATTTTAAATTTTCATCAAATAGATTTAAAAATAAAAAACAAACCCAGTAGTTTAGAAACTACATTCAACTTGCTATAGATTCTCTTGCTACATATTTTTGAAATAATATAGATAACTTATTCAATTTTTTATGTCAAGTTTCCTAACTCTGATTTTTCTAAATTTTTTGCCACTTAAGGGCCTTTTTTCCATGATGATCTGCACATACCACTGAATAATAATAATTTATTAAATTTAAAGTAAAGCACAATTTATGGAAAGCTGAGAATATCCTTTAAAAACCCTTTTTTTTTCATCAATTTTGGGGAAAAAAAAGTCATTAGCCACATACCCTACACATACCCATCATATCACCACTTGTTTTCCCATCATGATCCTACACATACACCTAACTATTGACTTATTTAAAGGTAAGTTCATGAATATAGGAATAAATCTCCATTTTTACATGAAATTACATTTTGAAAAATGACATGTAAAAATGTCAAGGCCTATTTACATAAAACATAGAAAAATACTAAGAAATAAACTAAGTGAAAATCAAGGCATGTTTAATTTTCTTCACCATCATTCTCCAATAAGTCTTATTAAAATTCTTTAGGATTGCTTGAAATTATTTATCATTGTGACATGTGGTATGTCTGGAGATAGTAAGAACTCATGTGACTAAGCCCTTGATAGTGTTGTACACTTTCCTTTTCCTAATAACTTTCAAATTATCTATTAAGAGATCATTTTTTCCATTGAATCTATTAAGAGGTCTTTGTCTTCAAATTCCTTCTGGAACATGGATGTATATTCCTAAACAACTGAATTGGTCGAAAGAACTTTCTGGTTATATTTCATGACTTTCTTACTTGGAGATGGATCAAAAATTTGTGGAACAACAAGAAATCAATCAAAATCAATCAAGAATCTAGACAAAAAAGATCAGGTTGGCATGGAAATGTAGCTGCAAAAATTTCATATTTTTTAGTGTTAGAGAAAAAACAAGTTTTCATGCACTAATTGGAAAATTCTCAATGACTGCATATTCTTTGGCAATTCAGATGTAAAGGTGGAGAAAAAATGAGCTCTTACATGAAAATATGCAAAGGCACTAAAAAATTGAGCTATTGTGTGAGAATATGGAAAGGGATTGAAAAAAAAAGATTTTACATGAAAATATGCAAAGGTAGTGAAAAAATAAGCTTTTACATGAAAATATGCAAAGGCATTGAAAAAATAAGCTTTTACATGAAAATATGCAAAAGTGCTAAAAAAATATCCTTTTACATGAAAATATGCAAAGGCAGTGAAAAACTGAGCTTTTACATAAAAATATGCAAAGGTGCTAAAACATAGAGCTCTTGCATGTGAATATGCAAAGGAACTAAAAAATAGAGCTCTTGCATGAAAATATGCAAAGGAACTAAAAAACAAAGCTCTTGCATGAAAATATGCAAAGGCGCTAAAAACAAAGCTCTTACATGTGACTTGTGGTTTGAGATGCAGTGTCTCAAAAAATCCCTGACATTGCATGTGCAAGAAAATGACTAAGGAATGGAAAAAATATAGAGGCTCAAAAATTCCTCGACATGACTTGTGCAAAAAAATGGCTAAGGAACAAGATATTATGCAAGGGTATTGAATTTTTGAGCTCTTGCATGTGCTAACAAATTTCTAACTCCCAAAACTTGACTTTTCACATTTTGCACCAAAAGGTGAATTTTGACAAAACAAAAAGGGGAAGACACACGAGGAGTGATGAACACCTCATTTTACATGATAGGGGAATGACTTTCTAAGGCTAGGGGACCATACTTGAGGACTGATGAACACCTCATTTTGAGGAATGACTTTTTGAGGCTAGGGGACCACACACAAGGACTAATGAACACCTCATTTTACATGCTTAGAGTTTGTGAGCAATGAAATAAATATGTTTCGTAGGGGTTATGAAATGAATTGAATGTAGCTAAATTCAAGGATAACAGCTGGCTCTAGCTGGGGAGCCTCTTTTGATCATCATGTAGCATCAAAAAATTTACACCTTTTCCTTACTTTCTTTGGGAATAATTAATGATAAATTGGACTTAATATCGCCTTGATCTAGTGTTATGATGCATTTTACACATTCACAATAGGTCTTGGGACATTTTAAAGATAAATAAACATAAATTTTCCTTAATTTAGTGTTGTAAAGTATATTTATTCACACCTTCAAATTAAATTTAGGAGGATTGTAAATTAAGTGGACCTAATCTAGCGTTGTAAGGTTTTGTACACATTCACATTGGATTTACGACCATTTTAAGCTAAATTGACTTGATTTTGTCTTAATTTAGTGTTGTAAAATGTATTTATTTACATGTTCACATTGAATTTTGGGCCCTGTTGCATTTATGACATTAATATCATCATTAATAGGCCCCTAAGACCCTATATTATGCATCTTGAGGCATATTTTAACCAAAATTTGAGCATAGACCTCATATAAACTTAATTTCTTCACTCCCCAATATTCTCTCTCTTCAAATAGGCCCTATGGAACCCATACACCACCTTGGGAAAATGAGTCCCATCCAGGTGGGACCCATACACCACTAGTCGTGTATGAGTTCCATTTGGCCTATTTTTAAGGATTTAAGAGAGAAAATAGGGTTTAAAATTCAAATTTCTTCTATGTCAGCCTTTGGGATCTAATAAACCATCATATGGATGGATTTTCTATATAAAAAAACTTTCAAATCATTATTTCACCTAACCAAGACTAAGCATTCATGTTATCAAGTCAAGCATTCCAAGACTTCACAAGATTGTTAGGAGACTTTGCAAGATCATTTCTAAGGCATTCAAGAAAAGTTTTCTTCATCAATTTTTGCAGAAATTCAATATCCATCATCATGTCAATCATATCAAGAATAAAGCATGTTATTGACCTAGTGTTGTGATGTAGCATTGAAGATACAAGATCAAGCATTGTTCTACACCTATTTTCAAGATCAAGATCTACATCCTTCGTGGCCATTTCATGTTGAGTTGCAAATCTACAAAACATCATTTATAAGGCATCATTCAATGTATCATTGTGCACGATTCATGTTTCTTGTCTTCATTTCATTATCTCATCATTTGGTTTAATTACCTACAAGGGGTTTGACCAAGGAAAACCACTATTCACTAACAATCAACAAGTTTTTCTCCTCTTTACATGTGTGATTGTAGATCTAGGTTTATTGGAGCATGAAGGACCTTTGAAGATTTTGTTGGAAGGTTGAGAGAAGCTTTCAAGCCATCTCAAGGTTGTCATCTTCACTAAAAGGTTACCTATAACCCTGGAATTAGGGTTTTGGATCTAAAAATCAAGTGGAATAGAAAGAGCAGCTATTGAAGACAAGATTCAAACAATGAAGTTCCAGAAAACCTTAACTAGACTCATACACCAGTCTTGGCATATGAGTCCCATTTTAGGTCATTTTTGATATTTTTACAGTTTCAAATACCCTTTTTCTAGAAACTGATTCTTGCACAGAAACCCAGATCTAGGACTGATACACCTAGAATGGTGTATGAGTTCTAGTAGGCTTATACTTTAGGTTATTTAGAATTTAAGGCCTCCATTCAAGATCTCTTAGGTTTCCAAGTGTTCCTCTATACTTTTCCAATTTTTTGTTCTGATTTATTTGCATTTATAGTTCATTTAGTGAGGTTTTATGCATCATTGAATTGAATCATTAAATCTTGCATTTCATACATTTTTCCAAGCCCTATCTTGGTGGTGAACCCATCATTAATTCATAATCAGACCCTAGGACACCCTATTGTTAGATCTCTTTCCCCTTTCTTCATTTGATTGAGATCTCTAGGGTTATCTTGCAATGAAATAATTGGAAAGTGGGTCTTGCTATATGCTCTAAACCATACGGAAGCATCTCACCATTTTTTGTTGTTTCATTTTGGTGAACCTGTATTCAGAACATTTATTTTTTTGATTTGGATAGTATCATCATCCTAGATCTTGCTTGCATTAACATTGCATTAGGGTTTGCAAATTAGTTAATTGGCATTCTAGGGTTTCACCCTCTTGCGTTAGTGAAACTGCATATAGGTTGCTTTTTTGCATCTTGCATCACTGAGAATCATATAAAATATACATATTAACTTAGGTTATAACTCATAGAAACTAAAATCATAGAAAACACTCAAAATTTCCTAAAAATTGTGAAAAAAACCCTAAGTGGGACTCATACACTCCTCTGGGCGGATTAGTCCTAGTCTAGCTATTAAACTGCCTTTTACAACATTAAAAACCTCATTTTTGTGCTTCCTAAGCTTGATAGTAACTTATACTATAAGTCTGGAAAGTTTCAATAACTTCTATTTTATGCATCTAGGTCAAAAACATCAATTTAGGGTAGTCATTTTTGAAATCATTTCAATAGAAAACATCATAGGATTTGAAAATGTTCACATTTCTGAAACTTTGCATAATATGGATAAAAGTACTTTTCAATTTTGCATACATAATGTTCACATTCGTAAAGCTTTGCATAATTTTGATAAAAGTGCTTTTCATTTTTGGATATACATTGTTTGCATTCTTAAAGCTTTTCATACATTGGATAAAACTACTTTTCATCTTTGGATATACATTTTTTGCATTCTTGAAACATTGCATGAGATGGTTAGAAGTACTTTTCATTCTAGGTCAAACAATGTTAGTGTCTTAAATATCTAGGTATGCTAAGAAAAATTACATATCCCCTCCCTATGAGAGTGTTATAGTAAAAGAGAATATACAACATTGGACAATCCTAATGATCATATTCATCCTTCTCGTAATATCTCTCCTATTCGAGAATAAGATATTTTTGTGTTAGAAGAACCAATCAATGAGAGTTTTGAGAATCCTAGTTGTTTCTGTCCTTCTACCTATCTTATTAGGAAAGACATTGATGAACAAGATGACATAACAATAGGTAATCATGACGATCACATAACAAAATAAGAGACCATTGAAACTTCAACTAGTCTACATTCATCTCCCAACATCTTCCCCTGTTGTGATAATTTTATAAAGGATGAAAGTGTAATTGAGGAAGATATGTTGGTGTTGGATGATCAAAACTTTAAGATCCATGAAAACCCTCTTTATGTTTCTTCCCCTACCTATCCTATTTTAGAATAAATTATGGGTAAAAGGAATGAGAGTATGGACAATCATGACAATCACATTTTTTCTTCTCATAGTATCTCTCCTAGTTGTGAAGATGATACTTTGATGTTAGAAAATACAATTGATGAAAGTCATGAGAATCTTAGTTTCCCCCATTACTGGGTATGTGCAGGATTATCATGGAAAAAATAGGCCCTTAAGTGGCAAAAAATTCAAAAAATTAGAGTTAGGCAACTTGACGTAAAAATTTGAATAAGTTATCTATATTATTTCAAAAATATGTAAGAATAAAATATGTAGCAAATTGAATGTAGTTTCTAAACTACTAGGTTTATTTAAAAAAATCTATTTGGTGAAAATTTGAAATTTCAATGCAGAGTACTTAAATTTCAAGGAAAAAATTAGAAGTAGGTGTCTGTCTGACCACCCTAACCACAATAAAATGATAATATTTTTTAATAAGATTTTAGATATAAGTAGAGGACTCATGTCCTGATGTGATGCATATTTTTTTTGTAATTTGTTTCTAGGTAAATAATTAGTTATGCATTTTTTATTACAAATTTTAAAAAGTATTAAAACTTGTATGTATGACCACCTTAACTCGGTGAAAACTTCATAAAATTACATTTTATTTTTTTAATCCTATAGTATGTGAAGCATAGAATGTGACACATGTTCAGGATTCAAAAAATGTGATACCGTTTGAAATCTATAGATGTCTTTGAATCAACCTATCAATTAGGACTTTAGCCGTAATTCAAATAGAAAATGAATAATAATTATTTATTAAATTCAAAGTAAAGCATAATTTATATTGGTGGAAAGATGAGAATATCATTTAAAAACCCTTTTCATTTCATCAATGTTTGGTAAAAAGAAAGTCATCAGCCACATGGGCCATCATATCAGTTACATATCTCCACTTTTTGGCCCATCATGATCCTGCACATACCCTACCCTAGAAGAAACCTTGTTGAACAAGAAAATAAAACCATTGGTAACTACCTTACTTGCAATGAAGTCATTTTAGAAGAACCATCCTTTGAAAATCATGAACATCTAGTTTGTAGTTCTACTAAAAACTCTCCTCCTAGGGAGGTTATTGTGGTGCAAGAGAATGAGAACATTGGCACACATCTTTTAAACCTTAGTAATGAGGCTTCCTTAGATTAATATGATGAAGTGACATTAGACTCTCCTTCCCTAAGAGAATTTAATAGTATTCAACCTCAACTCATCCTTTACCCACCTTCACACAAACCTCCAACTCAAAAAAAACTTGAACTTATCCTTTACCCACCTAAGAATAATGTTTCACATCAATCAAGTTATAATAATGTGGCTCATACATATAACACTAGAAATAATCCACAACCAAGGAAAACACCTTAAACATCTCTCCCATTTCCTAAACCTATCTTTCCTAGTGCCCCTTGTTTTCCTTCACATAATGAAAAGGAGTACAATCTTGTTGAAAAAATAAAGAATACTCTTGCTAAGATATCATTATGGGACCTCACTCAAGCCTCCCCTCATTATCATAACATGATTCAAAATGATTTACAAGTTGTACTATCCCTTCTAATGTGTAACTAAATGACATATGAGCCATGATTCAAGGAATAAATTCTGACATTATTTTCCACCAAATTGAGCTCCCTCCTTTGGAAGTGCAAAAGCAAAAATGATGCTTTCATGATAATATATATCTATAATAGGTTGGGAATAGAATTTTTTTTTTTTACAATGACTCTACCCTTAATGTGTGTAGTGTGACCCTTTTGAATAGGCTTGGTGTGGATAAATAAAAAAAATCAATATGATTCTTTATCTATTCATGGATTCGACAATGTAGGAAAACAATTGCTTGGTGTGATCACTTTTCCTATTACAAATAGAAAGGCCACATTAAAATAACTGATCCATGTTATTCCTCATGATATTTCATATAATATTCTCTTAGGAAGACCGTGGATTCATGCAATGAATGGGGTTCCTTCTACTATTCATTGTATAATGAAGTGTATCTACAAAAACACAGTGTACATACTCGAAGTTGATCCTGAACCAAAAAATTGTTTAAACATTTAGAAAAACAAGGAAATTTCATTGAAAACATTGACACCAACTACACAAGTAGAGCCCATGCAAAGAAATACAAAGAGAATAATAATTAAGAAGTTACAAAGTTATTGGAAGATGATTGGGGTTCCTTAGATTTCACACCAACATTCATCAATCAATACAAGATCATATACAAAGAATCTGAAAATGGAAAAGAAAAAGTGGTAATGTCAAGACAAAATTCAGAAGACCCTTCGAAAGAATCCACCTCAAACACTTTAGAAGAAGAATAAAATCACAAAACAAACTTTCAAGAAACTGATTATGAGCAACCACCGAATCCTAAGGAAATGAAAAAGCTTTATGGAAAAGGTTATGAACTTATCAAACAACTTGGTTATAATGGAAAAGGATGTGGTGCTAGAGAAAAAGGTATCCATGTCCCTATAGAGCATAACACACAAGAACTACTAGTGGTCTTGGTTATCATCCCTCTAAAGAAACAAAGAAGCCTTCACTCAATATCCACACTCTTACAAAAGACTCTTCTAATCCAAATTTAACACTAGTGCATCCTGAACTAATAGACACTAGTGGTATTCATTATTGTCCTTTGAAAGAAAGAGAGAAATATTCGCTTAATATCAATCTCATCGCACAAAAAACTAACACGTGGAGCTTGTTAGATTTTATACCCTCCTTTCAAGGAGAGAACAAAATCTCACAATCTAAAGATTCTTGTGTAAATATGACATCGTGTACTAAGAAGAGCTATCTTTATCAAAAAATAAAGGAACATCTTGTATTGATCAAGAGAGTATCTTGTCAAGACTCCTCCAAGATTATTTGATATCCCTCCCTGCAAGAACATAGACAAAATTCTACTACAAGAGTTCATTTTGTGCATATCATAGAGTTCATAGTCATTCTACTGATTAATGTAAGGCTTTAAGTGATAGAATTCAACATCTTAAGAAGTGTGGGGCTCTTCCTTATGTTGAGGCACCTAATTCCTCTAATTAATATTGATTTTCACACTACCATATCTCTCATCAGTCATTTCGACTCATCCTTGTCCTGTACTAAGTGTGGGAAATGGGTTACTTATCCTTGTCCTCATATGTCACTTGTTGTCTCTTTTGGCTAGTTGATAGCCTTCCATGTATATAAAATCAAGCTTGGGATGCGGACAACATGCCTTAGGTTGGATTGCATGTGACATATTGAGTTATACATTTTGGGGGCAACCTCTTCCCCTTTTCATGACATAGCTTATTGGAAACATATGACTTGGCATAGGGATTTCTGAGTAAGCTCTCATGTCTTCTACTTTAAAGAAATTTCTCACAGTAATGATGTTAGCAACTACTTTAAAGTGGGGGCATACATTGACACTCATGTTTCATTGTACAATTTTCTTTATTCTTGTGATGTGTCATTTTCTTGGTGGTGTCATTGGGTTCGATATCCTTCAAGAGCATGATATTTCTTTGATTTGTCCTCTCTTGGAGACATTAGCTATGAAATTCCCTAAGAAGAGACCTTACATGAACTAAGAAAAATCCCTTTCAACATTCCATACACTATTTTACATTTACAATATTTGTTATATGGCCACCTTACATAACACACTTTGCATGCTTGTTGTGCCATCTTGTTTTTTCATGAGTACCAAGTATATGAATCTTTACTTTCCTCATGAAGCTCAAAGTTCATTGTTTTGTGGCGTCTTGTCAAATTTATCATGAGGTATAGCTTTGGTATGGTTAACATATGATGAGAATCCTAAACATGGGCATGACTTTCTCATTATATGATGAGAAGCTGACATAGAGGCATGACTTTCTCACTAAGCTACTCTCTTTGGATTCTCACCCATTGAACAACCCGAAGTTTTGTTTCCTTAGAGTGATCATGCATTCTTGGATAAATAGCCTAGATCTAATCCATAACATGTTGAAAAAATGGTCGAAGCTTGATCCATCCACCCCTTAAATGTTTTGTTTTTCCTTTCTCTTTGTCATTGGTAGGGTATGCTTATGCCTTATAATTTCTTTTATATCATTTTCATGTTTGTTCTTTTGTGTCTATGCCAGTTTTCCATAGGATCCTAATCCTTGGGGCTTGATCACCCCTCTTGATCATTGTCATCCTGTCTTACCAGAATTGGTGCACTTGGACCCCTCTTGATGCGAGTTTGTCTACTTTAGTGTGAATTTGAAGAAACTTCCTCCTGTCACTAAAGTGGGGACTAAATGTGGCAATAGAAAATGTATCCCTCTACTTTTCCTTGCTTTTTTGGGCCCTCCTTGTTAAATTAAGCATAATGTTGCCTTGATTTAGTGTTGTAATGTGTTTGACACATTCACATAAGTCTTGGGACCTTGTGAGCTAAATGAAATTAATTGTACCTTATTTAAGGTGTTGTAAAGTGTTGTACAACACTTTCATACTTATCTAGGGTTTTCATAAATAACTAGGATTCTCTATGCCTTAATTTACCCTATTTTGCATCCACAAGCCTTAATTAATGCATTTTTTGAGGATAATCCAAACAAAAACCAACATCCAATCATAATTCAGGTGTTTTTAGGTTGTGTGGTCCATATTTAGTGATTTGGGACTCATGCCACCTTGGGTGTATGAGTCTGATCTAGGTTTTTGGGCCCTGATCTTAATTTTACATCATTCTAAGCATTTTTTAAAAATGCGTCCCATAGTTAAGCCTAATGGGATTTATAAATATTCCACTTGTGGCGTATGAGTCTTGTGTGGCCCAAAATAAAATTTAATTAAAATTCTTGGTAGGATTCTATCCTCCAAGATCCGATGTTGGCTTGTAGAGTTGTAATTTTGGGAAATTTTGCATAAAAAAGTATAAATAGAAGGTTATTTCAGTCATTTTCACCTAATACTTTCAAGAGAGCATTCCTAATATCAATTTTATAATTACAAGACTTCAAAAGAGTGTCAAGATATTTTACAAGAAAATTTCTAAGGCATTCAAGGGCATAATTCTTCATTAATTTTTGTAGCAATTCAAGATCCATCATTAGTTCATGATCATTAAGCATCAAGCATGTTGTTGAGCTAGTGTTGTGATGTAGAATTCAAGATCCAAGTCAATCATTGTTTTATATCCAATTCAAGATCAAGATCTACACTCTACATGGCCACTTCATGTTATATTGTTGAATTACATCTCAATACATCATTCAATGTATCATTCTTGCATATTTCATATTTCATGCTTCTATTTCATTATTTCATCATTTGGTTTAATTACCTAAAAGGGTTTTGACCAAGGAAAAACCACATTTCATAACAATCAAGAAGTTTTCCTCTCTTTAATGTGTGATTACAGGTTTATAAATTGAAGAAAAGTGGATTTGAAGCCTTCAAAAGTACCAAAATGACAAAGTTGTAAATGTTGTCAAAGTTATCATGAAAAGTTGTCAAGACTAACAAAAACTCAAATCTAGGGAAAAATATCCATCCAATTTGCATGAAATTAGTGGGAAAGTGCTTATTTGATCCATCTTTAGAGGCTTGCAAGTTTTAGTTAAAGATTCTTCTCTTGGGACACTTTGCGAAAAAATAGGACACTTTGTGACAATCTAGGCATGAGTTTGAGTTAGGGTTTCAAAGAACAATTTCTGGGTTTTGTTCCTCTCAGTTTGCAACTCCATATTCCTCATTTTCAACTCTTGAGGACCCAGCTAGGATTCATATGCCACAATGGGCGTATGATTCCCACTGAGCATTAGGATTTAGGATTTTAGGGTTTTGGAGCTTGTTTCAATCACATCTTTCCTCTAGGTGCACCTCTATTCATTCTTAGTTTATCATTCTATATTTAGTTTCATTCTCTAGGTCATCTAGTTAGGTTTTGCATGTCATTTGCATATCTTGTCTTTCCAATTCTTAGCTTGGTGTTCAACCCTAATTTAGTCTCTAATCCTACCCTAGAACACCCCTGTTGCATATCTCTTTCCTTCATTTCATCCCTGGTTTGAGATCTCTACGAGTCTCTTTGAATGTGATGTTAGTGAAATAAAGTGGTCTCATCCCCCTTGTGTGTTTCATATTCCAAAAAGGTGGAACCCTATTTCCTACACTATATTTTGGAGAGCCTAATGTCAATGAGAGTGAAGAATATTGTTATTCTATCTCCCAAGCATAGAACGACAATTTTCCACCTTTCAAAAAAAATGTTTTGTTCTTCCCATAAGCATTTACTGTGAGTGGTACTATCTATTTTCATTCTTGATTTTTCATCTACTTTAATTTCTATTTATGGATGGAGACCCCTCTAATATCTTGGATGGGTCTCCTACTAATAATAAAAATAGCTTTAAACCATTCCATGATATAGTTGTGGAGTAAAGTGTGAGCATTCCATTATTTGAATTTTTTGTTGCTAACTTTAGTGGTGATGATAGAGAGAATAGTGTGAAGAGAGGAAAAAAAGGTAAGGGATATCATTGTAGCCTTATGAAATTAATTATTTTCCAAAAATCTGAGATGAAAGATGTGTTGAATTAAAAAAAACTCTATATTAAAGAATATTTTGATTTTTTAACTGTAGTTAATAAATTTTTGGCTTGCAAATTTATTAAAAAATGATTTAAAAATATATTGGGAAAAAAAATTGTTATTCAACTATCCTTCTATAGAATGGTTCATAAATTTCTTTATCTTGTGTTTTTTAAAGATCATAGGATGCAAGAAACTTTCACTGAGAAAGAGTATTAGAATATAGGAAATTATGTGTTTTGTTCCTTAAAATGGTCACCAAATTCCTTAAATTAGGAAGGTTTAGCCTTATAATTCCCTAGGTGGTTGACTGTGAAAAATATACTTCCTTTTTTGTGGTCTTTCCCACCCCAAATATTGTCCCCTTGGTGAAAAATTATCAAAGTGGAGGAATCTAGATCAATTATTCTACACATGGACACTAGGGATTTAGTGGCTTTGTTGCCCAAGGTAGAAATTTTGGAAGTAAATGATATGAATCTTCCTTTCCATGTGGTATTCAGGTTCTGGGAGGCCTAAACATGTGTTCTCTCCACACAAGAGAAGCTCACATTAGCTGGAATTGTTTAATTATCATAAAAAAACCTAGTAATGTGGGGTCTAAGAAAAAAAATATCATTAATTCTCCTAAAGGGAATTTGGAAAAGTCAATCTTACCCTTGCATATTGTGATTTCTAATACTGTTCTCAAATCTGTAAAGACTAGGGGGAACATGTCTAGTGCTAAGAATGTTGAAACATAAGACTTTAGTCTAAATTTGGAAAGGAGGTTTGAGTGGTAATAAATAGTGTTGGTATTTCATTGGAGGTGGAAAGTCACCAAGATATGTTATTCTCTGTTAAGTAGCCACTTGGTAGCATTGGTGGGTCCATCTTTGATTAATCCGGTCATAATGTTAACCTGAATCCTACTAAACCAAGTGTCTTTGACTATATTCTTATGAGTTCTTTCAATATCTACCTTTCCACTATCCTCTTGGTGTCCTTGTCGTTTGTACCTTTGACCCCTATCTATCCTTCAATGCTTGAGTTCATTAACTAGTTGCTTCCACATAGTAATGGGGAAGATAAGAATAAGGGGCTAGACCACTCCTTAAATTCTATAAAGAAGAATGCTCAAAAAATTGTGATGGAAAAAATTAGATAGAACATGACCCTAAATAATTGTAAAAAATGAGTAAAGAAGAAAACTGTGAAATTGATGTTAATGGAATTTTGATCATTTCCACCTAGAGGAAGCAAAGTTGAATAATGAAAGTAGTAATAAAAATATCCATACTTCCCTACATAATGAGATAACCTAAATTATTAAAAGCATTGTGGAGGAGTTGGAAACCAAAATAAAAGCTACACAAAATCTGCAAATATCTAATAGATTGTCAAATTCAAGTTTTCTTGATGATGAGAGAAACCAAATGGTGAATGCTAAATCTATGATAGACCCTAATATTAGGGATGAAAATTCCATGAATATATTGGTAAATATTGATAATAAAATACTAACTCAAAATAGGGTATATAAATGCTTGAATAAGAATGTCATTATAGTTCATCGGTCTAATAGACCTTTGCAAAGTCCTTGTAATTTCAGCATAGGTAACTATGATAAAATATATTTATTGGATTTTACAACTATACTTACTCATGGAAAAAATATTGTTCATGAGCTCGATATAGAGGGGGAGTTTCCAATTGTTCCTTTCAATGGTATTAACAAAGGAGTTGATAAATATAAGAACCTAAGTGATGAAACTAATGATAGCCTATATATTTTTCACGTAACAGAGAAGGTTAATTGGTTAGATTAAAATATTTTTTCCCCTACAGGAACTAGTGGGAAAGGGATTAGTTTGGAAGTCTTTGGAATGAAATAATTGTTGCAGATATAAGCTAGTTTGGTGGTGTTGTCATTAGTGTTGTCATTGATATCAACACTGTTTAGTATATTGCAGATTGCACATGTATGGTTGAGATGCTATTGAGATGTTGTGAGTACATGGAGCTATCATTATGGCATTGTAGATATGTTGGTTTGATGATTTTCCAAGTGCTTCTAAGAAAATTAATGAAGAAAAGAAGTTAGAGTGTTGGAAGTGTTCAGTGTGTGCTCTGGTATTTGCTTCTCCTATGTTGATCCTATGCCCATGCAGATATGAAGGCATGTTGATAATGATCTAATGATGGTATAGTTTAAGTTTCAATTTCTAGAGAGATGGTACGTAGAAGTAGTGTCCATCAATATATGTGTTCTACCAACAGTGTCAATGTTCTTTGGACTAGGAGAAATATGTTTTCTCCACATTTATTCATTATTTTATTTTAGATTGTGTGGATATAGGACATGTCTTGTGAAGGTCTTTCCTATGCTTTGGAAAAGAAGTTTGGTGTTTGATAATCAAAAAATCATGTTTTAGTATTTCTGTGTGTACCTGCATAGACCAGATAGACTGGTGAAAGTGTTCAGTGTTTGAAGCTTGTTTTTTTTGTTGTGGATGTATCTGGAAGATTCTGAGATGTATTCTCATGCATAATGAAGTGTGTTGCATTATCTACGTGTCATCTTGTTGTTCGGAAGCATGTACATCATTGATAATTTGTGTTTTCATTAGGTTTGGCCGACCTAGTGTTTACAATTCATTCTAAGAATAAAACTTAAATGATGAAGCATGTAGAAGATTCAAAAATATTATTATTATGATTTTATTGGTGCACTCTTATTCCTTTCCACCACAGGAATTTAGAGTTTCTAACCTATTTTGAATTTATGAGATGATGTATTGTGGCCGACCTTGGTAAATGTTTCTAAGGCTGAGAATGGTATAAAAGAAAGGCGAGTTGTGAAGAATTGGATGAGTGTGTGATGCAAAGTGACAAAAGTGTGGCACAAATTTTAAGAGAAGAAGTGTGTGTTTGAGTGAGTTGTAAGAGCAATTTTTCAGTGTGCTGAAGGTAGTGAACTTAAGATTTCTGTAATCCTATGAATGTGCTTTAATTTTTTTGGTGGATCTTTTGTTCTATTTTGTATCTATAGGTAGTGAGCCTCCCTATTGGACTGTGAGTCCTTTGTAGGAATTGAGCCTTTGTACTTGGATAGTGAGTCCTGTCTTGGGCAGTGAGCCCTTGGCAGTGAACCTTTGTATTCAGTTTATAATTTTTATATTTTGAGTTAACCCTCACCATGGTTTTTCCCTTATTAGGTTTTCCATGTAAAAATTAGGTGTTTATTGTGTTGATTTACTACCTGTTATATGTGTTTCATGCTCATATTTAATAACAAAATAGTGTGGTTGAAGTGATAAAGTTTTAAGTTTGAATTTCTATGACAACTAATTCACCCCCTCTCTCAATTGTCCTGCGCCTCTTTAACAATTGGTATCAGATATTGTGGTTCCTTGTTATTGAGCTTAACCACTTAAGGAAGGTCCAATGGCGCACAAGTTGTCAATCCTTATGTTTGATGGAACTGAATACAAAGATTGGAAGGGATAGATCAGAGGATATATTATCTCTCTTGGTTTCAAGACCTAGAAGGCTATTGAGAATAAGTATACACCTTCGTTTTGTGGTGTTAATATAGTAGATGAGATCTCTCCTTATGAAGAAAATGAGAGGGTGAAGTATGCGATTTGTCTAGTGGTCTATCTAAAAATGAGTGAATCAAGGTTAATTATTTAGACACTGCATATGAAGTCTAGAAGAAGCTGGAAGATATGTATGAAGGAAACGAAAAAGTGAAATTGATAAAGAGACTAGTAGCAAAGCGTAAATTTGTGAACCTGAAGATGGAAGATGGTGAAGAATTTACAACCTTATTTCATAGGGTAGAACATATTATAAATGAGGTGAGAAATCAAGGAGGAAAGCTAGTAGATGAAGACATAATAGAGAAGATCCTGATCACCCTACCAGACAACTACAGTGATAAGATCCCAGTGATTGAAGAAATTTATGACCGTAAGTACACCTTGGAACACTTGTTCGACACCCTATAAGCATTTGAATTGAAAAAGTTCTAGAAAGATGACAAGATAGAAATAACATTTAAGGAAATGAAGATTGAGGAGGAACCAGATAGCAATGATGTTGATGAATTGGAAGCTAAAGTCACCAAGAAGTTGAAGAAAGGTACCAAAAATTATAAAGGTATGTTTCCCTTTAAATGATTTAGTTGTGGTAATATCGATCATTATGCTTTAAGGTGTCCAAATAGGGTTGCACATAAAAAGAATAAGGATTATAAGGATAAAGATAGGAAGGATACAAAGTATAAGAAGTTGTACTATGTTAAGGAAGAGGCAAGTATTTTTGATGATGAATCTAAAAATGAGGTTGATGATAGCGAATTCTTATTCCTAGCTTTGGAAAATAAATTTGTATCCACTAACTTAGGAAAATTTGTAAGTAAGAAACCTCCAAAAGTTAAGAAGAATAGGATGGAAGGTACTTTGGTTACTGCATTTTATGCAAGACATAATGAAGATTATTGGGTAATTGACAGTGGATGTTCAAACCACATGACTGGAGATAAGAGTAAGTTCACTAAACTTGAAAAATATGATGGTGGTTTAGTCATGTTTAGTGATGATTCTGGAGCTAAGATATGTGGTAAAGTTTCAATTAGGGGTATGTGCAGGATCATCATGGAAAAAATAGGCCCTTAAGTGGCAAAAAATTTAGAAAAATTAGAGTTAGGAAACTTGATGTAAAAATTTGAATAAGCTATCTATATTATTTCAAAAATATGTAAGAATAGAATTTGTAGAAAATTGAATGTAGTTTCTAAACTACTAGGTTTATTTTTAAAAAAAAAATCAATTTGGTGAAAATTTGAAATTTCAATGTAGTAGTACTTAAATTTCAGGGAAAAAATAAGAAGTAGGTGTTTGTTTGACCACCCTAACCACAATAAAATGATAATATTTTTTTATAAAATTTTAGATTTAAGTAGAGGACTCATGTCTCGATGTGATGCTTTTTTTTTGTAATTTTTTTCTAAGTAAATAATTGATTATGAATTTTTTATTACAACTTTTAAACAATATAAAAACTCGTATGTCTGACCTCCTTAACTTGGTCAAAACTTCATGAAATTTATTTTTTCTTTATTTAATCCTATAGTATGTGAAGCATAGAATGTGATGCGTGTTTTAGATTCAAAAAATGTGATATTGTTTGAAAGTTATAGATGCTTTTTAATTAGCCTATCAATTAGGACTTTAGTCATAATTCAAATAGAAAATGAATAATAATTATTTATTAAATTCAAAGTAAAGAATAATTTATATCGGTGGAAAGTTCAGAATCTCCTTTAAAAACCCTTTTCGTTTCATCAATTTTGGGTTAAAAAAAAGTTGTCAGCCACATACCCTATGTACATACCCATCATATCACCACTTTTTGGCCCATCATGATCCTACACATACCCTTAGTTTTGATGGAGTGCATAGTATTGATGTTTTATATTGTGTGAAGTTTTTGAGGCATAATATTTTGAGTGTTGGTCAGATGTGTAGCAATGGATTTAAGCTCATGTTTCAAAACAATACTTGTGAAGTCAAAAAAGGATCCAAAAGTGGAGATATGATTATTGTTTGAAGAACTCATGGAAACATGTATCAGCTAAAATGAGTTGATGGTAATTGTCTTGTATTTTAGATCAATGAAATCTGGTTATGGCACTGGAGAATGAGACATGCGAATTTTGATAACCTGGTCAAGATCAGTAAGAAGGAGATAGTTCGAGGGCTGCCTAGGATCACAAGACCTGCTAATACTATTTGTAGAAGTTTTCAACTAGGGAAGTAGACAAGATGTAGCTTTAAAGGAAAAGAATATTCTACTACCGGTATGATGGAGTTGGTACAGGCTAATCTCTATGGTCCGACTAAGATTGGAGGCCCGAATGGTGATAGATATTTCATGTTGCTTATTGATGATTACACTTGAATAACATGGGTTGCTTTTATCAAAGAAAAGAATCAAGCTCTAGATAGGTTTAAGGTATTCCAAGAAAGAGTGGAGAATGAAATATATCTAAAAATCAAAATTTTAAGATTGGATAGAGGTGGTGAATTCACTTCTAGTGAATTTAATGCATTTTGTGAGAAGCATGGCATAAAAAGACAATATTTTTCTTTGAGAACCCCTCAGCAGAATGAAGTAGTTGAAAGGAAAAACAAATTAGTACAGGAAGTTGCTGGAACTATCATGAAAGAATCTAATGTACCAGATGTATATTGGACAGAAGCGATAAATATTCCTATTTATATTCTTAATAGAGTTCAGATCAAACACAATAGCACAAAGACTCCTTTTGAGCTATGGACTGGTAAGACTCGTATTGTGAAATATTTTAAAGTATTTGGAAGCAGATGCTATATTAAAAGAGATGATGAAAATATTGGAAAGTTTGATGCTAGATGTGATGAAGGAATATTTCTTGGATACTCTACCACTAGCAAGGCATACAAATGCTTTAACTAAAGATTAAGGAATATTTTTGAAAGTGCTAATGTGAAAGTTGATGAAAACATATGCAAACCCATTGAGATAAGTGAAGTTGAACTTGATGATCCTATCTGTGGACATATACCTAAAGAAAATAAGGAGGAAGAAGAAGAAGAAGAATAAGAAGACGAAGAAGAACAAGTAGAAGAAGAAGCAAAGAATGAATAAGAACCTATTCCTAAGACTCCTAAATGTGTACAAAAGAATCATCTAGTAGATCAGATAATTGGAGACAAGAGTGAAGGTGTAAAGACAAGAAGCAAAGTTGCACTTGAGGTAAGTTTATGTTTACTCTCTGAAATAGAACCAAAATTTATGAAGGAAGCATGTGAAGATGAAAGCTGGATGAGATCTATTAAAAATGAATTGTAGTAGATAGATAAGAATTAGACACGGGAAATAGTCCTTTGGCGTATGAAAAAAAAAGTGATTGGTTTGAAATGGGTGTTCCAAAATAATCTAAATGAAAATGGAGAAGTAGTGAGGAATAAAGCAAGACTGGTATGCAAAGGATATTCACAAGTTGAAGGAATATATTTGGAGGAAACATTTGTTGCTATGGCCAGAATGGAAGCTATCAGTCTAAGATTTTTGGCATTTTTTGCAGATAAGGATTTCAAGGTATATCAGATGGATGTTAGGTCAACTTTTTTGAATGGTGAGTTGGATTAAGAAGTGTACATGGAGCAACCTAAAGGATTTTAATTGTCTGACAAGCTAGACATGGTTTGTAAGATGAAGAAGGAGTTTTATGGATTGAAGCAAGCTCCCAGAGCTTGGTATGCAAGATTGGACAAATATCTCACAAAGTAAGGATTTAGCAAAGGTTCTGCTGACAACAATCTCTACTTCAAAGTGCAAGGTAATAAGATGTTGATTGTAGTAGTTTATATTGATGATATCATTTTTTGAGGAAATGAAGGCATGTGTAAAAAGTTTGTTGAAGAAATGTAGAAAGAATTTGAGATGTCTACGATTGGTGAATTGAATTTATTTATTGGTCTATAACTGAATCAAACTGACAAAGGGATATTCATTTCACAATCTATGTAAAAGAGTTGTTGAAAAAGTTTGGAATGGAGAATTCTAAACTAGTTTGTACTCCTATGGTAACCAGATGTAAACTGAGCAAGGATGATGAATCGACTGAGATTGATCAGAGAAAATCAAGATTCATGATTGGTGTACTACTATACCTTACTGCTACCAGATGAAATATTATGCATGCAGTGTGCTTAGTTGCTATATTTCAAACAGATTCTAGAGAAGCACATCTTATGGCTGTAAAAGGAATATTTAGAGATCTTAAAGGCACACCAGATTATGGACTGTGGTATCCTAAGAGTAATGATTTCACCCTAAGTGGTTATACAGATGTTGATTGGGCCGGATGTGTAGATGACCAAAAGAGTACTAGTGGTGATGCTTTCTTTCTTGGTGAAAGACTAGTTTCATGGTTGAGTAAAAAGAAAGACTCAATTTATTTATCTACTGCAGAGGCTGAATATATTGCTACAACATCCTGCTATACACAAGTTCTATGGATGGATCAAACTTTGAAATACATTGGTGTAGTATGTGATGCTTTCCTATTTCTATTTTTTGTGATAATACAAGTGCAATAAAATTTTCAAAGAATCTGGTTATGCATTCAAGAACGGAGCACATATCTATCAAGTATCATTTTTGTAAGAGAAAGTACTAGAGAATGAAGTCAGACTAGAGTATGTAACTACAAAGGAACAAATTGCAAACATATTTACTAAGGATCTTCTAAAGGATACTTTTGAGAATCTTAGGGAGAGGTTGGGGGTCATTGGCCCTCCTAACTAGGTGCACACGAAGGTACATCAGTCAAGTGAATTCATAGATTCTTCATTTACCTAGACTTATTGATGGGTCTACTCCATAGGGGGAGTAAAAAAAGGTTTTTCATTGTTGTAGTATGAGTGTACTCCTAAGGGGGAGTAATCAGAGTAGTTTTTCTTTGCCATTGATGTCAAAGGGGGAGATAAGGTTATGTGTTTCCATCAATGACAAAGGGGAGACTATTTCATATATGAGCTAGTTTGCTGGTGTTGTCACTAATGTTGTCATTAATATTGTTCAGTATGTTGCAGATTGTACATGTATGGTTGAGATGCTATGAGTATATGGAGCTATATTTATGGTGTTGCATATATCTTGGTTTGATGAGTTTCCAAGTGCTTCTGAGAAAATCAATGAAGAAAAGAAGTTAAAGTGTTGGAAGTGTTTATTGTGTGCTCTAGTATGTGCTTCACATTTCTCCTATGTGGATCTAAAGGCATGTTGATAATGATCTGATGATGGTATAGTCTAAGTTTCAGTTTTGGGAAAGATGGTATGTAGAAGTAGTGTCCACCGGTATATGTGTTCTATCGACAGTGTTAATGTTCTGTGGACTAGGAAAAATATGTTAGCTCCACATTTATCTATTGCTTTTTTTAGACTGTTCAGATCTGGGAGATGTCTTGTGAAGGTTTTTCCTATGCTCTAGCAAAATCGAAAAATCATGTTTTAGTATTTATGTGTGTGTCTGTACAAACCAAATAGACTGGTGAAAGTGTTCAATGTTTGAAGCTTGTTTCTTTTGCTACAGATGTATCTGAAAGATTTTGAGATGTATTCTCATGCATAATGAGGCATGTTGCATCATCTACATGTCATATTCTTGTTGGGATGTGTGTACATCATTGATAATTTGTATTTTCATTGGGTTTGGCTGACCTAGTGTTTACACTTCATTTGAAGAATAAAACTTAAATGAGGAAGCATGTAGAAGATTCAAAAATATTATTCTTATTATTTTATTGGTCCACTCTTATTCCTTTCCATCACAGGAATTTAGTGTTGCCAACCTATTTTGAATTTATGAGATGATGTATTGTGGCTAACCTTGGTAAATGTTTAGAAGGTTGAGAATGGAATAAAAGCAAGGCAAGTTGTGAAGATTGGATGAGTGTGTGATGCAAAGTGATGAAAGCATGTCACAAATCTTAAGAGAAAAATTTTGTGTGTGAGTGAGTTGTAAGAGAAATTTTTTAGTGTGTTGAAGGAAGTAAACTTAAGGTTTTTGTATTCCTGCGAATGTGCTTTAATTGTTGTGGGAATATTTTATTCTCTTTTGTGTATATAGGTAGTGAGCCTCCCTTTTGAAACATGAGTCCTTTGTAGGTAGTGAGCCTTTGTACTTGGATAGTGAGTCCTCTCTCAGGTAGTGAGCCCTTGGCAGTGACCCTTTGTATTCAGTTTATAAGTTTTTATATTTTGAGTTAACCCTCACAGTGGTTTTTCCATCATTGGTTTTTCCACGTAAAAAATATATATTTTATTGTGTTGATTTACTATCTGTTATCTGTGTTTCATGCTCATATTTAATAACAGAATAGTGTGGTTGAAGTGATAAAGTTTTATGTTTGAATTTGTGTGAAAACTGATTCACACCCCTCTTAATTGTGCTTTGCTTGTTTAGAAACAATTTCCTAGAGTAACCAAAGATAAAATTATCCCTAATGGATAAAGTAAGATAAGTATTTTGAAGAACAAAAGGAAAAGGAGAACTAAAGATTCTCTAACCACTTATTCCAAAAGAAAGGACAGTAATTTTTTTATTCCTAAATGCTTTTATAGCTTTAGGAAATCAATTGACACATCCTAATTATTTTGATCACGAGATTCCAATACATATCATAGAATGCCAGGAAACTTGAATCCCTAGATATGAAGTATATTATTAGAAGATTCCTGAGGCTCAATAGAAACAAGGATTTTTTCTTGATATAGTAATTGAAACCTAATACATTTACAATTGAAACACATCTTAATTTCATTTGCAAAGACTCATCTAAGTTCTTTGCTAACCATGAAAGAGGGGCTTCTATTATTTTTCTTTCTAATAGATGGGTGCAATATGTGACTAAATCTAGTTGTTATCCTTGTAATAGAGTTGTGTAGGTAATCAGTGAGAAAGATGATGCCAAATTTGGATTATGTTCAATTTATTCCCATAATGAAGACAAAGACAAAACTAAAATTTGGAAATGGCTTTACAATCTCAAAGACATCCCTTGAATTATTAGGGTGATTTTAGCATGGTGGAACACCATGAGAATAAAGTTGGGGGATTAGGGTTGGAGTAGAAATGAAATGAACATAATTGTTGGTCTATAATTAAGTCTAATATTAACCTCTTTGACCCTTTGGAGGGGAAGAAGAAAGGAAAAAATTATATTAGGTTCACTTGGTGTAATTATAAGAAAAGGAAATAAAAGAGTCTATTGTAGGCTTGATATGTTTTATGCCAATAGGGATAATTTTTTCTTTGAAATTTTTTATTATGGATGTATAGTATGTGTGCACCCTTACCCTTTATGTGACCACCATTCTATTAAATTGAACATTCTTATTAATAGTTTTGGAAAAAAAGAGCACAAGGATGCAAACAATTTTATGCACAACACCAATCTCTTAAAGGATGAGGATTTCAATGATGCTATTCTTACTCTTAGGGAGATCAACAAATGGAAGTTAAGAGACCTAAAAATAATTCAAAGATGGGAGCACAAAACTATTAAATGAAAGGTAATCTACCAAATCATTGGAAAAAATGAGCTATGGATGGAAGAAAACTTAAGAATAGTCTTAACAAGAAGCTTCTAATTAATGAATCACAAATTTAGAATGAACCTTCCAATATGGTGTTAAATGAAGAATTAATAATGACCAAAAGCGAGCTAATAAAATTCCAAACTAATAAATTTCAAGGTCGTAGAGTAAGAGCTAAAATGATTTGGCTGAAAAATGGGGAGAAAAATGATAAATTCTTGGTTGATGATAAGCTTATATATGATCCTAAGGAGATTAGAGAGCAATTATTTTTCTTCTATAAGAAGCTTTTCACCTCTATTTAGGAAATAATACGAATAAACATTTAATGCAAGATAATTCTACAAAAATCTCATTCTTAGGAAATTATCCAAGGAGAATGCAAAATAAATAAATAAATAGATTACAATTGAGGAGATTAAAAATGTAATTAATATTTAAAACAATGATAAGTCCCCTGGGGCTAATGGTTTACCAGTGGAATTTTATAAGAAAAATAGTGATTGGGTTTGTGAATACCTTTTAAAAATATGTAAAGAGGCTCTTAGTGGGGGATCCCTAGGAATTAATATCAATAAGACAGTGATAAAAATAATCCCTAAGGATGGAGATAAATTAATCATGAACAACTGATGTCCTATTACTTTACTAAATGTCTCATACAAGATCCCTGCCAAGTTTATTTCTCTAATGTTGGTAGAAATCCTCCCTACCATTATTAGCAATAATGAAACTAGATTCATTAAAATTAGATATATCTTGGAAAACCTCCTAACAATTTGGGAGGCTATGGAGTGGGCCAAACAATCAAACACAAAATATACTAGGTTTTTTCTTGAATTTGAAAAACCATATGACAAGGTGGAGTGGTCATTTGTACTCGTGACTCTTGAAACCCTTTGTTTCCTTGAATATTTTTTCCATATGGTTAAAACCCTATTGAAATATATTGTTTTCAAGATTGATGTTAATGGTTTCTTATCAGAAAAATTTACCTTGAAAAGGTCTATTTAAAGATAATTATGCCACTTAGCACCTACACTTTTTTTATTTCTTAAGATGTAATATTTTACTTTTTGAGGGAATCAACTTTTACCCCCATGATCAAAGATATCTCTCTCCCTCATTAGGAAGTCCTGCTAAATATAAAATTTGCATATGACATCGCCTTATTTTTGGAACTACTAATGAGAACATGAGTTCTCTCATGCAAAAATTTGATTTATTCTATATTGTCTCTAGAGAAAAATTATGTAAGGGAAAATACATGATGCTTGGATGGAATGACTCCCCATTAAATTGGTTTGAAAAATATTAATTTCGGTGGAGAGGACCCTTTAAGAAGGTTAGATATCTAGGGATTCCTTTTGCACTCAATCCTTGTCTCAAAGATATATGGCTCTGGATCAAAGGTAAGATTGAGAATAAACTAGACAATTGGAGTAAATAGTTCTTATCCTTGGTAGGAAGAATCTAGGTTTTCCAAAAAAATTGTTCTCATACACTTTGTATTATTTTTCTTTTTGGATTTTCAATAGTTATCAAGTTAATGAGATTAAAAAAAAGATAGGGATTTTTTATGGTCTAATAGAAAAGGAAAGAGGAAGACACACTCTATCAAGTGGGAATGGTGATGTCTAGATAAAATTTTTGGGAAATTTGGTCCAATATATTTAAGGCTACACCAAATAGCTCTTCCTATGAAGGGGATCCTTAAAGCTTTGGATAGGTAGGAGCCATGGAAATTACTGGTAAGGAAAAATTTATAACTTGTTGTCCCCAAAAAAGCTAGGTTTTGGAAAAATATTCCTTTTTGTGACTTACTAATTATTAATTTCCCAATTGTTCCTACTAGATCCATTGTTTTTAAGAGCATTTGGAAGGCTTGATATTTAGTGAAAAATAATGTTATTAATAGAGGTATATTGGATGGAAACAATAAACTTCATGCTTATAGATCTATATGGTGGATCTTAGACAATAAAAGAAAACCCTTAACATTACTTCACAGATGCTCTACTAAGATTTGGTCCTATAAAGGGATGAAGTGTGTTAGAGAAATCCTATGTGAAGTCTAATTAAAATCATGGATCTCTTTTAGCTATGAATTTCATCTTCCTCCTTCCAACTAGAGGACTTATTCTACTCTTAGAGAGCCATGCAGAATACACTATATACCCAAAGAATGTATCAAAAAGTTAACACACTTATAAATAACCAAATTGGTATAATTGTACGAATATTCATAAAGTTTACACTAAAATGATATATAAATGTATTGTAGGAAAAAGTATCCCTTTTGACACTTAATTTGGGAATGAATAAATAATAATAAAATGAGCTAAATGATGCCTTAATTTAGTGTTGTAATATGTATTTTACATATTCACATTAAGTTTAGGGCCTTTTAATTAAAATGGAATTAATTATGCCTTATTTTTAGTGTTGTAATGTGCATATTTGTACACTTTCACACTAACCTAGGGCTTTATTCATTATTTGAGGTTATTTTTCCTTACTTTACACCTTTAATTTAAATCCAAGGCTAATTAATTGCAATATTTAAGGGATAAAACCTGAATTTCATAAATTCCATAGCATAATGTTTAACATTGAGCAATGTGTGTCCTAGGTAAGTGACCTAAGACTCATTCTCCATAGGGCTAATGGGTCCTCACTTAGGCCTAGGACCTAAATTCAAATTATTATTTTGGTATGTTTTCAATGATTTCAAATTCATATTCACATGTTAGCTTTTGATATTAGAATTTTGGGAATTAATATTAACATATGTATAAATAAGAGGTCATTTCACTATGTTTTACCTAGCAATTTTATGAAGCATCCTAGAAGATTTCAAACAAGCTAGAGCATTTCAAGGAATTCAAGTGCAAATTTATTGAAGATTATTGCAGTAATCAAGATTCTATTGTCATGTCAAATGTTTCTTGAATCATGCATGTTGTTTGAGCTAATATGGTGATGTAAATTTCAAGATCTATTTAAGAATTTAAAGGCATTGTTTCAAATCAAGCTTTAAGATCAAGATCCACATCAATTGAAGCCAATTCATGCAAGTTGTAGATTTACAATCCAAGGTTCAAACAAAGGTTTGGTGAGTTGTTACATAGAGTGGTTCCTTCATCATTCCTTTAATTTTATTTATTTATTTATTTCAAGGTTTAATTACTAAAATGGCATTTGACGAAGGAAAACCCCCATTCACCTAAAAAACAACATTTTTCTCTCTTTTATGTGTGATTGTAGATTTCAGGTGGAAGATCATTTGAAGAGAACAAGTAAGGAAAGTTTCAAAGTTGTCAAATTTGTATAAAAAGTTGTCATTTCATGGAAACTCTTCTACAAAATTTATTTATGACTATCTGATAGTGAAAATCAAAAATTTGGGAGTGTAGATAGAGCACAAGAGAACTCAAAAAGGATTTATGTAGATCCCTAGCTAGGACCCATTCACCATAGGGTGGCTAAGTCCTCAACAAGATTTAAAAAAATATTTTTTCTGAATGGTACACATCATTTCCCCCTTGGGTATGTGCAGGATCATCATGGAAAAAATAGGCCCTTAAGTGGCAAAAAATTTAGAAAAAATCAAACTTAGGAAACTTGACGTAAAATTTTGAATAAGTTATCTAGCTAAAAATATGTAAGAATAGAATTTGTAGAAAATTTAATGTAGTTTCTAAACTACCTTTAAAAAAAAATCTATTTGGTGAAAATTTAAAATTTCAATGTAGTGGTACTTAAATTTAGGGAAAAATAAGAAGTAGGTGTCTGCTGACCACCTAACCACAATAAAATGATAATATTTTTTATAATATTTTAGATATAAGTAAAGGACTCATGCCCCAATGTGATGCATATTTTTTTAATTTTTTTTTCAAGTAAATAATTAATTATGAATTTTCTATTACAACTTTTAAAAATATAAAAACTTGTATGTCTGACCACCTTAACTTGGTCAAAACTTCATGAAATTCAATTTTTATTTTTTTAATCCTATACTATGTGAATCATAGAATGTGACGCATGTTTTGGATTCAAAAAATATGACACCGTTTGAAAGCTATAGATGTTTATTAATCAACCTATCAATAAGGACTTTAGTCATAATTTGAATAGAAAATGAATAATAATTACTTATTAAATTTAAAATAAATCATAATTTGTATTGGTGGAAATCTGAGAATCTCCTTTAAAAACCCATTTCGTTTCATCAATTTTGGGTAAAAAAATAGTCGTCAGCCACATACCCATCATATTGCCACTTTTTGTCCCATCATGATCCTGCACATCCCCCCTTTCTAGATTTTCCTTTTGATTGTTGTTTCTATCAATATTGAATATAGTCTTTTATTTTCTTTTTATAGCTTGCATTTTGGAGTTATTTGATGATTGTAATATTTCTTTTCAAAGTCTCAAAGTATTATTAGCGCTTACTCCCATCCTTTATAGAGAGAATTTTTTCTAATTCATACCTTGATTTGACTTACCTTTTTGGTTGTTTCCCATATAATTGTTTGGATCTCATTTCCTTGAGTGAAATTAGAGAAATAGGTCCCTTGTGGTGAACCCCCTTTGATAACATTTTCTTCCCACATCATACATATTTTTTGTTATTTTAATTAAATATTATAATGTAATAAGACTACTAGAACAACAATTTTTTTTACTTTTTCCTTGCTTGATTTTAAGATAATTAATGGCCTTGATCTAGTGTTGTGAGGTGTTCTACACATCCACATTAGCTTTAGGGCCCATTTAAGCTAAATTAACCTTAGAACTCTACCTTAATTTAATGTTGTAAAGTGTTTATTTAAACTTTCACACTAAATTTAAGGGTCTTGTAAATTAAGTGGATCTAATCTAGTGTTGTAATGTGTTTTACACATTCACATGGGATTTAGGGCCCTTCTAAGCTAAAAATATTCAATTTTTCCTTAATTTAATGTTGTAAAATGTATTTATTTAAACTTTCACATTGGATTTTGGGCCTTACTGCATTTATAACCTTTATATAATCATTAATAGGCCCCTATGACCCTATATTGTGCATCCCAAGGCACATTTTAATTTAAAAACTAACAATATTAGTATATAAGCTTAATTTCTTCACTCCCTAGCATCCTAGCTAGAAAAATAGCCTTTGTGGGACCCATTTACCACTTTGGGTGAATGAGTCCCATTTGAGTTATTTTCACATTTGAGCTATTTTCAAGGTTTTGAACGAATAAAGTGGGTTTTTAGATAAAATTTCTTCCATGTTGGCCTTAGGGATCAAATTATTATTCATTTGAGTGGATTTCCTATAGAAATGATCTATCAAATAATCATTTCATCATACATTCATGTCATCAAGTCAAGCATTCAATACTTAAGCATTCCAAGTCTTCACAAGGCCATCAAGATAGCTTTCAAGATCAATTCTAAGGTATTCAAGGGCATAATTCTTCATCAATTGTTCCAAAAATTCAAGTTCCATCATCATGTCAAGCATATAAAGCATCACACATGTTATTGAGCTAGTTTTGTGATGTAGCATTGAAGATCAAAGGTCAAGTATTATTCTATACATATTGTCAAGATCAAGATCTACATCCTTCATGGCAATTTCATGTTGAGTTGCAGATTTATAAGACATCATTACAAGAAATTATTCAAGGTATCATTTTTCATGTTTCATATCCCATGTTTCATGTTTCATGTCCTTGTTTCATTGTTTCATCATTTTTTTTTTATTACGTAAAATGGTTTTCACCAAGGAAAACCCCTATTCTCTAACAATCAACACTTTTTCTCTCTTTGCATTATTGCAGATCTAGGTGTTTTGAAGACTTGAAGATCATTGAAGATTAGGTTACAATATTGTTGGAGTTGTTTCCCCATTTGCAAGGTCATAATATTGACTAAAAGGTCATCTACAACCCCAAAATTAGAGTTTCAGATTTGAGAACTTGGAGGAATAGATTGAGCAGACTAAGAAGAGTAGATTTAGACTTTGAATTTCTAGGAAATCCAAATTGGACTCATTTTCCACAAGTGATGAATGAGTCCCACTATAGGTTTTTTTAAGAGATCTTTGCAGATCTGGATACCTATTTTCCTAAAACTTTATCTTGTGTGGAAATCTAGAACTAGGACTGATTTTCCTTGAATGGTGAATGAGTCCCAGTCGGCCAAAATTTAAGGATCAACAAAATTTCTAGTCTTCATTCAAGCCTCTACAAGTTTTCAAGTGTACACTTCTAGTTTTACAACTTTCTATTCTGATTTATATGGATTTTTAGGTCATTTAGTTCAAGTTTACATCATATTAGGGTTTTTCATTTCATCTTGCATGTGATTGTCATTTCCAAGTCTAAAATTGGTGGTGAACCCATCATTAGATCATATTCAATCTCTAGGACAACCCTATTGCAAGATCTCTTTCTCTTTTGCATTAAGATCTCTAGGGTTATCCTTGAGTGGAACATTTTTGGAAGTGGGTGTGATAGCACTTGATCAACCTATCCCCCATTTTGTAAGGTTCCATTTTGGCGAACCTGATGAATTAGTCCCTATGCAAATTTTGCATTGCTATTTATAGAGTTAAATTTCCTATTTTTAAGCTTCTATTTGTTGTTATTGCTTTTCTGTTTTAGTTTTCCTACTTTTTGTTACATTCAAATCATTAGAAGTAGCATCATTTACATTAATTAAAATTTTGGATAAAATTATATTCTTTCATCTTTCATTTTCAACATTAGTTCATTACATTCAACATTCATTAGAAAAGGAAGAAAAAAAACTAAAAACATCAAAAGAAGCAAACAAAAAATGGTTAACCTTCGCATATCATTCAAACCATTTAGTCACTATGACTTTGGCATGTTAGATGAAGCCCTTTATGACTTCATCTCTCATATAACATCCACTAAAGGTTTGATACAAGAGGATGCAAGCATTGAACATCATGAAAATAATAATTGTTCTTCTCTTGATACCTCTCCTATTAGTGACAAACGTATCTTGGTGATAAGAGATACATTCATTGAGAATAATGAAAGACTTTTTTTCTTCCCCTTGGAAAGATATTATGACACCTGAATCTGAGATCATGGCCACTACTTTACCTACTCTCCATTCATCTCCCAACACCTCCCCTACTTGTGAGAATACTTTTCTGAATAAGGATACAATCGTCAATGACCATGATAAACACATTTGTGTGCATTATATGTTGATATTAAGAGATCTAATAATCAACAAAGATGAAAATCCTACCTCTCCTACTTTGGAAGAAATTATAGGACATGGGTATATAATTGTAGATAATCATGACAATCAAACCTTTCCTTCTCCTAATATCTTCTCTAGACATGAAGAAGATAGTTTAGTGTTAGAAGATATCCTTATTGAGACTCATGAGAATCTTATTCCTCCCTTTCCTGATTCCCCTACCATTTGGGAAGACCTTTTTGAACAAAAAATTCAAATCATTGGTAACCATGAAACTCATAATTATCCTTCTCTTGATACCTCCCTTATGTGTGATGAAGCTACTTTACAACATCTAATCACATAATGTGATAAAACTATTGTTTTGTTGGAGTACAATACCACTGAGAGGGGGGTGAATCAGTGGTATGACAAATTTCAAATTACCTTGAATTAATATTTTGAAACTTTGACCTTATTAAATTTAGGATCAAAATAGTTCAACTATCATGTGTAGGATCATGTATGCAAATCAATCAAACTTAACTCATCACAAAGAGTATACATAGATATTCAATTTGACTTATTCAATTTGCACTAGTTTATGCTCATGTTGTTTCAATGATACAAAAATTCATTTATTGAATGTAACATCATAAAAATTAAATGTGAAATAATTGAACAAACTCAAAGATAATCAGGAGAAGGAAAACAAAACATAACACATTTTTTTTCATGAGTGGAAAGCCTTCATAGGGATGAAAAACCACTTGGTAAAATGCCTCATTGGAAAAGCCTCAATGGGTACAAAATGCTGCACTAGCAAAATAATCCTCATTGGCTACAAAATATGCCTCACTAGAAAAGGAACCTCATTGGTTACATGTATGCTTCACTGGAAAATACAACTACCTCACTGGCAAAACATTTTCACATCAAAGTTATTCAAAAAGCAAAAAAGAAGAAGAAGAGTATAATCTTTGCTTTAGTACAAATCATTTCTTGGTTATCTCATTTTCATTTGAGACTAAAGAATTTGAATGTATAAACAATTAAAATCTATACTTAAGATGCCTTCTTACCACTCATTACAAACTTCCTCATCAAATACTTTCTCCATGATCAAAAGAGTAAATTGTATTTTATATTACAAGATTACATAATATCAACATGATATTCAATCAACCATCCAACTCAACTCAAGAGAAATGAATTCATTATAAATTTACCCATGACAAAAAAAATATAACTATCAAAAAGATACCTATTACCAAAGATTACAATCACCAAAATATTTCCAAAAAATACCTATCACTAGAGGTCAGAAACACCTTGCAAGACACCAGATAAACACTGCAAGGTCAAAGCTTTCAAAACATATTCAATGACCAAATAAAACCTATTTATCTTTTGAAACATTTGAAACAACAAAAACATTTGAAACCCATGTGTCCTAGCAATAGGGGTAAATAAGGCATGATTTATACATTCAAAGATGCACCCAAAATAAAATCCCTCTATTGACATAAACCCTATCGACCTTTCAAATAATTTAGGCTTAACACAAAGCCTAAACAAAACTGAAACACCCTTCAATAACTGACAACCGTTGAAAACACATATGCATGGCATAATAAATGTTGAAAAAAGCTATATACATTAAAATCAAACTTGTTAAAGTCACATTCCTGAGCATTGTCACATCAGGCAAAACAATCTTGAATCATGATGACTATAAACAATAATATCTCCAAACCCTAACTTTCTTGCCAAGGTCTTCATTCCCTAACTTGACCATGTCAACTGCTTTCGAGTTTTTCAAATGATTAACTTTAAGATTACATTATATTGAGATAATTCCTTGTCTTTTGTCACTTTACAAATCAAAAACCCAAATACATATTATGTCAACCTTTGTCATTATGTTCTATCTATTTTGCATTTGTATCAAAAACAACACTATAATGCTTGTGTTAGTGAAAGTATAAATCACACAAAGTGCTAAGTGAAATCCATGACTATAATCACTATTTCCCCCTTAGTAAAAGCAATGCCATATGATAATCACCAACTATCAAAATAAATGTGCCACAACCAATCTAAATCATTGATCAATAAATTGATCAATGATAAATATATATAATCCAAGAATGTAAGGTGTCAAAACATCAAATGTATGTATACCAAGTATGTTGTCCTCATAAGCTATCTCAAACACCAATGTCAGTGTCACTCAAAAATACATCAAACATATGTTTCCTTTGTAACCAAACCAAAAGTCTTCAATGTATACCAAACATGTATGCAAAACATATATCCCTAAATATGTATGCCACCTATAGATATGTGTCAAATCAATCATGCAACCAACCCAAAATGAACCATGATAACCATCAAATGTAGAAGACCTAAGAATATATGACAATAGAGTAATTGCAAAAACAACCCTTGAAATCAATGCCAAAATCAATGTCAAAGGGATCAACAAGCTTCCCCTATGGAATTTATGTCACAGCTACCAAATAATTCAATCCAATATCACCTATATGAGCACTAATTTATGAGCACCAATGCACCAATCCATGCCATGTCAAACAATCACCAACACTATGCATTGAGCATTAAATATCATGAACCAAATGCTATAATGAAAACCATAAACCTATCACTAAGGTCATCCCCCCCTTTTGAAAAAAATGCCAAAGGTCAAAGGGGTGGGAAATCAACAAATACTTGCTCATGAACAACAATTTTATGTAGTGACACAAAACAACAAGCACTACACAATGAAATATAGGACTTCCATGACATGAAAACTGAACCAAGTCAACGCCACGTTAAAAATTATAACCCAGAGGTGTAGAATATGCATGAAAACTCCCCCTAAAACTATGCACTCAAAAATATAACATTGCAAATGAAGCATGAGCATGTCAAGAAATGAGCATATTAAGAAGCATGAGTATCATCCACCTTATCAACTTGTGCATGAAATATACCATCTTGTTGTATTGAACTATCATCACTATCATAAAAACCAAATGACAATCACAAAAAAAGCCACTTTCATGAATTCCAATCACCATTGTAAAAGATATGACCATCCAAATGTGAAAAAAATTTGTAAAGTGAAAATTATTATGGACTAAAATAACCAAGCCATGCATGTACCAATACTAACCAAAATTCTGCCAAGATGAAAGTAGTGTGCAGAAACGACTTGCCAAGAAAAATTTCAAGTGAATGCTTGCTAAAGTAACTAAAAAACAACAAAGAGCCACCAATAGTGTAATTTCTTGCTAAAGTAACTGAAAAACAACAAAGATCCACCAATAGTGTAACCTATATAGAGAAGCCAAGCATCAAGAAACCAATTGACCAAACCTTATAAATTGCTGCAATGCCTTCAAGCCATGATGAGAAGAGTATCAACATAAGTAAGCATACATTTGACATGATTAATATCACACTATGGAATATTTTGAAAGCAATGAAAAACTCCACCATGCCAACTAATTGAGATGAATATCCAATGAGTATTAACATCAATGTGAACTAAATGCAACAAGCCATGTTCACAAGTGTCTTTGTGAGAAATAATTTAAGAATCTTTGACACATAAGGTTCTTCAACATCAAACCCTCAATATCTTGAGAGATATCAATTCTTGTAGTAGCTCTTTGAAGATTACCAAGCTTAAAAACAATGCATCAATAACATGAACTTTGCATAAGCATTGGAAAAGTACTATTGACATTAAACACCATATACCAGGTCCTACAAAGTAAATCATTTATTCCCCTTACAAATGAGCTCCATATAAAGTATTGCAAACACTATAGTCATGAGGTGACTTAATATGCATTGTATCTATCTTATAACCTAATGTGCACCATGACAATGAAGAATGATGTCAGTAATTCTTCAAATCATCACAAATATTGTTCATCATTAAGAAAAGTATCCCACATTATGTCTCAGTACTTATATGTGTAAACATAAACTTATGAAATATTGTTTTAAATTCTATCACCATGATGACATGTATACCAAGACTATGAGCACAATAATCTCTATAAATATCTACATATCTACCCCTTAATACATATCAAAACTTTGCATCAACAAAGTATCTTTACCTTTTATTACCTTTTCACAAGACATAATCCAATATGTAATTGTAGAAATACATTCATTGCATACACACATACTTTTGGTTATGTCAAAGGATGGAAATACCTTGTACGTATTGCAACCACACAAACACCTTTCACCCTGAACACCTGATGAATATCAAAATAATAATAGTATCAAGAAAAGATCAACACCGTAAAAGATCAACAAAGAAATCATTTCAGATCTATTGTCGCATTGTGACTGTCTAACATAATGCCTCCTCATGAACTTTTCTTCATGACATCTATAGGTCATGTTGTCTTTTGTAGAATATTGACTTTAGAAAACACTACCGAAAACATTTTCAACTACAAGTTCATTGTGGACTATCACAAAGATATCAAGTACAACACCTATCACTTATCAAAAACCATTCATTGTCATCAAGATTTCATTCCATTGAAGATCACTTGAATCAAGCAAGCATAACATTGCTTTAGCCAAATGAAATATGAAGAAGTACGAAATATCACTGAACTCAACTAGAATTATGGAAGAACAAAGATAAACCAATTCATCTACACCAAGGATCATGACAAGTCATATTTTCAAGCACAAAACACTATCAAAATAATAAGACTACTGTCTCTATGTCTTGGAAAGTCACTATCAACTAGTGCCAATCAACTAAGCAACTATTACTTCACTATTTCAACATTGTCAAACAACATGAAACAACACCGAGAAGCAATTTTGTGTAGAAAATGTTACCATATCAAGGTGTAATGCCACAATCATACTAAGGTCACCATTATCAATGAAACAAAACATATTTATCATTGTTCAAGCATGAAGAGACATAGTTCATAGTACTATCATATTGTTTATGATTATTTACAAAGCTCAGAGATATACTGCTACAAGAAGAAGCCATCATCGACACATTAGATACTACAAAAGCCTTGTTAAAACATTGTGACCTAGAAAATCATCAACATTGTAGCTATTATCAACCAAAAAGTGAATATCATTGTCCATAGGATGACTCCTATATCCAACATGACACTTGCACTATTAACCCATGAGATCCATTTCATAGGTATAATACAAATTGAAAAGTACTCTCACTTTTAAGATCATTTGACCAACTCTAGTATGACCTTTGAGAATTCACAAAGGAAAGATACTCAATGTATCAAACAAAAACTAATCAAGAGAAAAATAATATCACAATGACCATAGCACTGCTATATTGGCCAAAATCACTATGCAAGATACTCAAGGCACTAAAATAGATTAAACCAGATCACCATTAGAATACCAAATTATTGCAAAGATACTACCTTTTTGTTGTTATCTAAGGGGGTTTGAATGAAAGAAAGAAATTAGCTCCCCCTAACTCCATGCTTCCCCTTAAGCACAAGTAGATGTCACTTGTGTAGTATGCACAAGCTTATATTCTTTTATTTCTTTCTATTGTTCCCTTCTCCAAACCTTCTTCTCTAGTTTCTTTTTGTCACCAAATGCTTGTGACTTTGCATTTTTATTATGTAAGCAATCATTTCTTCTCTTTTGTTTCACAAACCTAGTCAAATAGTACTTTTCCACATGACCATGGTTATGTCATTTATAGCATATTACATTCCTATTCCTATAGAAGGAATATTGACTCTTTTCAAAATTTCTTCTACAATACCTTGCTCTATATGCCCATAAACATTCCATGAATAACAATAACTAGGAAACTAAAAATTGTAACTCATTGATTGACTTTGCTAGGTAGGTGAAAAACCTATGAATCTATTTTATCTACTTCTTCCTCCCCTGTCGGTGTCTTTGAACTGTCTACTATTAGTTGTCTTCATTTTTGGTTTGTTCTTTTCTTTAGCCTTATGAGCAATAGCGTGATAGTTTAGGTCTAGTTTCCTTCTTGGAGTTTTTCTGACTCCAGAACATTGTCCTTCCTCATATTCCAAACTAGTGACATCCTTGTGATGTTTCTACTTTCTTAACATCTCATTTAACTTGTTAGTGCTCTCAACAAAAAATATATTCTTTTCTAAATGCTTCCTAACATTCTCAAGATTGTTCCTTAAAGGAACTATTTCTCCTTCAATTTTTTGAAATTCCATTGTTTTGACTTCCAAAATAGATCTTTTCATATCTGTTATCCTCTTATTTTCTTCAATATTTAACTTCAGATCAACAATCAACTCTTCTTTTTTAGTGTGTTATTTTTACTGATTTTCTACATTTTGAAGAGCAGAAAGAGTTTGATCTTAGACTCTTTTTCCTCTTGTAGCTGCAACTTTAACCTTCAATTTTCCATCCTAAGTTTCTTAATCTCATCAAGGGAATAGATGATTTCACCTTCCATATCTACCTCATATTCATTTTCATCAAATTCTTGTTCAAAATAACTCATTAGGTGATATTATTCTTCATCAATTCTCTTCTCTCCAAGATCATCTTTTTGACTAGGTTTAAGAGGTACTTGTTCAACATTCTGTTGATTATTTCTTTTTCCTCCATTTCTCATACTTTTTTCCATAACAAGTACTCCACTTGTAGGAATCGCTAAGTTGGTTGGACTTTATGCAAGGGTATGGCTCTGATACCACTTGTTGGAGTATGATGCCACTGAGTGTGGGGGTGTGAATCAAAGATATGAAAATTTTCAAATTACATTGAATTTATCTTTTGAGACTTTGACCTTATAAAATGCAAGATCAAAACAGTTCAACTATCAAGTTCTATCATAGAAAAATTAACCTTTGGACTTTTTTCACACTCATTTGGGTCCTTCTTGTGGATGTTGGCTTAGTTTTTCCATGATTTAGTGTTGTAATGTGGTCAACACATTCACATAAGGTCTTGAGACCTTGTGAATTGATAATAATTTTATGATGCCTTGTAAAAGTGTTGTGAAGTGTTGTAACATAGCTTCACACTTTTCTAGGATATTATTAAGATATTTCACCTAAATAACCTCTTTTTATCATTTACCAAGCCTTATTTCAAAGTATTGTAAAGTTTTGTAGCAAACTTTCACACTTTTATAGGCTTTTCATTAATATTTGGACCTTCTTATGCTTTAATTGGCCCCATTTTACACTTACGGGCCTTAAGTTTTTTTTTTGAAAATATTCCTGTTAAACATCATTTAAAACATCTAATTTATGAAAACCACTTAAAATTCCTTAAGTGGGACCCATTCACTAGTAGTGACGAATGAGTCCCCTTTGGCACAAAAATCAAAATTATTTCAAAATTTTGGCAAGTTTTTATTTTCTAAGACCTAAGGTCAGCTCGTGATGCTATATTTTTTGGAATTATTGCATAATTATGTATAAATATAATTTTTTTCTATTCATTTCACTCCTACTCAATCATTCAAGCATTCTAGGCATTCCAAGTGTTTTGTTCACAAGAGAATTCAAGGGTTAAAGCAGTTCAAGACCAATTATAGGGCATTCAATGATAGATTCTTCATCCATTGTTACAAAAATTCAAGATCCATCATCATGGAAAGGTTCTAATTCCATTATTTCATTTTCATGCTTCATCTTATTTATTCATTTGGTTTAATTACCTAAACAAGGTTTGACCAAGGAAAGCCCCTATTCCCTAACATTCAACATTTCTCTCTTTCTTTGTGTGGTTGCATATCTAGGTACTTTGAAGCATTGGAGATGACTGAAGAATAGGTTGCAAATTTTTTGAAGTCATCTCCCTATTAGCAAGGTCAAAATATTAACAAAAAGTCACTTATAGTGTCAAAAATCAAGGTTTCGAATGTGGGCACCTAGAGGAACAAAAAGAGTAGACTGAGAGCTTTCGATTCCACTTTCGAGTTTTCAAAACAATGAAAGTGGATTCATTCACCATTAGTGGTGAATGAGTCCCACTATACCTATTTTCAGATATTTCTGCTGATTCAGATACCAATTTGCATGAAACAGGCTTAAGTACAGTTTTCCAGATTTGGGACTAATTCACCCAAAATGGAAAATGAGTCCCAGTAGGTCAAAGTTTTATAATCAATAGCATTTCCAATCTCCATTCTATTCTCTACAAGTTTCTAGCTGTACACTTTCTGTTTTACTTTCATGTTCTATTTTACTTTCATTTCTATTCATCTTTCTAGGTCTTTTGTATTTCATAATGTGTTTTAAAATATCTTGCATTTTCCAAATTTACACTTGGTGGTGAAACCTCATTATTTGATATCATTTCCATAGAACCTTCCCTTTGTCATATTTCAATATATTTTTCATTGAAATCTCAAGGGTTTGTTCTCGAGTGAAAGATTGAAAATAGCCTCTCTCCTTTTAGGTCCAAAACCCTAGAAGCGGAAAGAGAGACCCATATTTTCTATGTTACAAAAGTGTAGCATCATGTATGCAAATCTATCAAACTTGACTCATCAAAAATAGTATACATAGATCTTCAATTTGACATATTCAAATTGCAACAGTTTATGCTCATGTTATTTCAATGATACAAACATTCATTTATTGAATGCAACATCATAACAATTGAATGTGAAATACTCAAGAGAAAACTCAAAGATAATTATAAGAAGGAAAACACACTAGAACCTAGTTGTTTTTCATGAGTGGAAAAACCTCATACGGATGAAAAACCATTCGATAAAATTCCTAACTGTCTTAATCAAAATGCCTCACTTTAAAAGCCTCAGTGGCTACAAAATGCCTCACTAGCAACACAAAATACTTCACTGACAATATAAGCCTCAGTAGCTACAAAATATGCCTCACTGGAAAATGAAACTCACTGGTTACACATATGATTCACTGGAAAATACAACTACCTCACTTGAAAAAAAATTCACATTAAAACTAATCAGAAAGAAAAAAAATAGAGTATAATCTTCGCTTCGATACAAAGCATTTCTTGATTATCTCATTTTCATTTGAAACCCAAGAATCTGAATGTATAAACAATTACAATTTGCACTTAAAGTTCCTTCTTACTACTCATTACAAACTTCCTCATCAAATTCTTTCTCCACGATCAGAACAATAAATTGCATTTCATATTACAAGACTATGTAATATCAGTATGATGTTAAATCAACCATCCAACTCAACCCAAGAGAAATGAAGTCATTATAAATCTGCTCATGACCAAACAATTGTAACTGTCAACATGATACCTATTACTAGAGATTACAATCACCAAAATATTTCCACAAAATACCTATCATGGGAGGTTAGAAACACCTTACAAGACACCACATAAACACTGCAAGGTCAAAACATTCAAAATATATTGAGTGACCCAATAAACACTGTTTAGCTTTTGAAACATTTCAATCAGGAAAAATATTTGAAGATTCCATGTCCTAGTAGCAGTGGTAAATAAGACATGATCTGTACATTCAAAGATGCACCCAAAATAAAATCCCTTTGTTGACATAACCCCTGCCCAACTTGCAAATGATTTATTCTTAACACAAAGATTAAAAAAAAATAAGATACCCTTGAATAACTAATAACCATGAAAACACATATACATTTCATAATAGAGGTAAAAAAAAACTATATACATTAAAACCAAACTTGTTAAAGTCACATTCTTGAGCATTATCACATTAGGACGAACTATCTTAAATCATGATGACTACAAACAATAATATCTCCAAACCCTAACTTTCCTGCCAAAGTCTTCATGCCCTAACTTGACCATCTCAACTACTTCTAAGTTTTCTAAATGATTAACTTTAAGATTAAATAATATTAAGGAAATTCCTTTTCTTTCATCACTTCACAAATCAAAAGCTTAGATATCATTATGCCATCCTTCATCATTATGTGTTGTCTATTTTGCATGTATATCAAAAACAACACTATAACACTTGTGTCGGTCTAAGTCTCAATGGAACTGAGTTCTAAGTGGAATCCAAGATTATAATCAATATTGTTACCTTAGTAAAAATAATGATATCCAATAATCAACAACTATCAAAATCAATGTGCCATGACCAATATAAATTATTGATCAATAAATTGATCAATGGTAAATATATATAATCCAAGAATGTAAGATGTCAAAATATCAACTATATGTATACCAAATATGTTGTCCCCATATGCTATCTCAAACACCAATGTCAGTGTCACTCAAAAATACATAAAATATATGTTGCCTTTGTAGCCAAACCAAAATTCTTCATTGTATGCCACACAGTTGGTATCTAGGGTTTCTAAAATTTTGCATTAGTGAAAGTGCATATAGGTTGCATTTTTGCATCTAAAGTCATTAAAATTTTCTAAAATTATGGATTTTCATCTTAGGTCTACATCATACAACATAGAATACATAAAAATCAATAAAAAAAAAATGAAAATTGTAAAAAAAAACTTATTGGGACTCATTCGCCACCTTGGGTGAATCAGTCCCTTTACACCCTTTAAACTACCTTTTATAGCACTAAAAACTTTGTTTCTGCACTTTTGTTTTTTTCCATTAACTATTTGTATCAGTTGGTTGAGTTTCTATTACATGCATTTCATTAGATCTAGCTTAAATTAGATCATTTCATGCATTGCTCAATTTCAAAATTGGAAATTATAACATTTCATCTTCTAGATTTTTGCACAAAGTAATCAGCAATTTACCTTGTTTCATATCTACAAAATTGCATTTGAACATTTTACTTTAAGTCATTGCATTGCACTTTATTTACTTTCTCATGTTAGCATGTGTTCTCTTCAAGCATTCAATGTTTCTAGAATATCAAGTAGCTTGTATGATTCTATTTTTCATGGACGTAATCTAGGAAAGAAAAGTAAAACCTTTGATAAGCATTTTGTATAGCCTCCTAGTACCTACCAAATTTGTAAGAATGTCATCACACAAGAGGATGCAAGTGTAGGAAATCATAACAATCATACTTGTCCTTTTCCCAATACCTCTCCTATTAGTAACGAAGCTATCTTGGTGAAAAAAGATACAAGCATTGAGGGTCTTGATTGTCCCTCTCCTCATTCCCCTTTGAAAGATATTAGACAACAAGAACATGGTGTCATATAGACATATATAAACATTACCTTACCTAGACTCCATAACCATGAAAATGAAAATTTCCATTCTCATAATATCGCTACTTGATGCAAAGACGATAGGTTGGTATTAGAAGATACACCTATTAAGAGTCATGGGAATCTTGTTCCTCCCTTTCCTAATGCTCCTACCATTTGGGACTAACTATTTGAAAATAATAGTGGTCCTTCTCTTGATGCCCCTCCCACTTGTGATGAAGTTGCTTTACAAAATTTAACCATGAGT
This sequence comes from Sequoia sempervirens, assembly GCA_007258455.2. Lineage (NCBI taxonomy): Eukaryota > Viridiplantae > Streptophyta > Pinopsida > Cupressales > Cupressaceae > Sequoia > Sequoia sempervirens. Next base: position 67,630,474 of record VDFB02281492.1, read on the forward strand.
GAACATATTACAAGCTCTCCTACTAGAGTAGATAATATGGAACAAGAAAATGAGACCTTAGATAAAAATGACAATCAAATATAGCCTTCCCCTAATCTCCTTGGTTATTTTTAATGAACCAAGCAAGCCTTAGAAAATATCTATGATTTTTCCAAACTCAATTCTTGAATACCTGCAAGATGAGTGGCCAACAAACGAGATAAAGGGTATATTTCTTTATCTCCTGCACTTTGGGTTCTGCCAGTCCCAGGAGGGTGTTCCCACAATCCCAAATAGATAACTCATTTCAACAAATTTACACATACATTGTAAATCAAGGTTGATAGATTCTCATTAACTACAAATAAGATGAAATCAATCACAAAGATGGTACATCTTTGAGTTAATTATGCACCTTAAGCTAAGAATGTAAAAAAACAACAAATAATAGGTAGGTCAATGATTAATTTGAAAGACTGCTCTTAAGTCGAAGGACCAAAACCGCAAGAAAGGTTAAATGGGTTAACTTAGTTTAGTTCCATCATCTATGGGCTAGGAGTTTGTGTAAATTGAAACATAAGGCATGTTTAATTCTGAGCAATTATGATCTAGTGATATCACCTTGTAATTCACATCTAAATAACTAAATAATAAAGACATCTTACTAAATCCCATGAAATTATATACGAATTCATGATCTAATTTAAGCATTTTAACTCATTCCATGAACAAGAGCCAAAACCATTTCACATATCAAAGCATGATATGATGACAATTAATGAAATGATCCTTTTTCAATATTTTCATTAATAATTCTAATACAACGCTAGAAAGAGAGACTAAAGATTCATAAAATCTCCATTATCATCCAAATATACTCAAAATCCATACATTTAACAAAATTTACTGTCAAGACTCAAAACATTAGATAAAGACTCCAAACATTAGATAAAGACTCCACATATTTACTCTGTGTATTCTAATTTTCTCAAAGTAGCTCATGAATTTAATCAAAATATCCCACACAAATGGCCTGAATTCCCTTTTATAGAATAAGGGAGCAAAAAAAACCCTCAGGCCAAGTGTACACATGTCACTATTGATTGGACTGCTAGAAGGTATATTCCATATTCAGTTATATTTTCAATCGTCAAAAAAGGGGGGAATACACATAAGACAAAGAATATTTATATTTGCAATGAAGAATAAATTTTCCTTTCAAAAGAACGAGTTAAAAAGAACACGTCTAGGGTATCTGCAGGATCATCATGGAAAAAATAGGCCCTTAAGTGGCAAAAAATTTAGAAAAAATTAGAGTTAGGCAATTTGATGTAAAAAATTGAATAAGATATCTATATTATTTCAAAAATATGTAAGAATAGAATTTGTAAAAAATTGAATGTAGTTTCTACACTACTAGTTTGTTTTAAAAAAAATCTATTTGGTGAAAATTTGAAATTTCAATGCAGTGGTAGTTAAATTTCAAGGGAAAAAATAAGAAGTAGGTGTCTGTCTAACCACCCTAACCACAATAAAATGATAATATTTTAGATATAAGTAGAGGACTCATGCCCCAATGTGATGCATATTTTTTTGTAATTTTTCTCCTGTAGTATGTGAATCATATAATGTGACACATGTTTTGGATTCAAACAATGTGATACCGTTTGAAAGTTATAGATGTTTTTCAATCAGCCTATCAATCAGGACTTTAGTCATAATTTGAATAGAAAATAAACAATAATTACTTATTAAATTCAAAGTAAAGCATAATTTATATATGTGGAAAGCCGAGAATCGCCTTTAAAAACCCTTTATGTTTTATCAATTTTGGGTAAAAAAATAGTCGTCAGCGACATACCCATCGTATTGCCACTTTTGGGCCCATCATGATCCTGCACATACCCTCCACTTTCATCGAGAAAAATGACAAAATGATGTGGACAATAGGTGAGTCAACATCTCAATCAACATCCCACATCATCAATAGCTGATACTTCTCTGTGAAACATATATTCTATCTTTGCAATCTCTAAGGCCAAACCTATACAATACATGACCCAATAGGTGTTTCACAAGCCAATCCCGCCAACAGACAACCTTCCCCATTCTTCATATTCTTCCTCAGATGACCAGTCAAAGTCCATAATTTTTTCCATGGCTTTCTTGTAAGGGGAATACTTTGTTACAACTACATTGGATTCCTTATCGAAATCCTTGAGAAAGCTTATAAGAAATGTCAACCTCCCTAGGGTGTTATTAAAGACATCAACATTAACTTCTTTACAAATTTTACCAACCTGAGAATCAATAACCTCATCCAGTTCCTTCTTCCACATCTAGAATGGTTTCACTTCATAAATAGCCACCTCAATCTCTGGAAAAGGTGCTAAATTAGTGTGGTTGTATTGAGTTATCAACTCTATTATTTTCTGCAACAGTGGAGTTGCATAACCCTAAAACTTCTGTTCACTCAACTCACACACAAAATTATAAATTGGAAGTACAATAGGGTACTTATCTTCATGTTGGACAACTCCCACTAAAATTAACTTCAATCTCTCAAATCTTTGGACCCATTTATTCAAAGTTGGTATGGCCAACATCTTCTCCTTTTGGGACAACCTCATCAAACACACCATCAAAGCATAATTTTCATGCACACTAATGAGTCTATCCTAAATCATCTCCTTCAAGTGCTTTAAGGTAGTGGAGACAACCTTTGATATGTTCTCATACATTGAATCTTGAACTATTTTTAGCAATTTCTTATATTCCTCCATTTGTAGAAGCAATTGATCTCTGTTAGATGAACTAGAGCTTGGTCCACTTATTTCTTCCTCCATAATTGATTCTTGTCCTCGATTGTATGGTACTACTACTAGAGCCTAACTATGAAATGAGGGATGCAAAAATTTCAATGGAGAAATTAAAGGTCGGTATCTTTAGCTAGGTTGACCTCGTTCTTTCTGTAATTCTTCTCTTTATTTATAGAATGCCAACTCAGTTTCTAGTGTGGCTACTTTTTGTTGGCTGTTGTCATAATCATTCTAGAGTTCAATGTACTTAACTATGAGTTTATCTCTTTCCAAGGTAAGAACCTCTACAGTTGATCAAGAAACATTAACAACCATATCTGTAGCCTCCAAAGCTGGAGTATCAACAACTCTTTTTACAAGCAATTGTCCACTAAGCCCTGATGGATCTTCCAGGGCTGGTTTCTTAGATGCTAGAGACAACGACCATATAGCCAATGCATCCTAATTCTCACTGAAAGATAAACCTCAAAGTGTGATTTCTAGCTCTTCCTTCATTTGTACAAGAGGTCTTTCATCCCTCCTAATTACATCTAAAACAATTGCATCAACAATATTTCAATCTTTCAATAGCAACACACCACTCTTCTATACAATTTCTCTGCTCTACTGGGCATTGATCTTTCTGAACTCATCTTTCATAATAGTTCTTACATTCGCCTCAATAACACTTTCAGGTGATTTAGGGTGCAAGAACATTTCAATGGCCACCTTCTCTACATAATCTGCAACTTTAGATTTCCACCAAAAATAATGAAATGCAGAAGTTTCAATGAATGAATCATCCTCCATGAATTATTTGCTAGCCTCTACCCTCAAATCATCAACAATATTCATTCCACAAATGTCAAGCTTCCCCAGTCTGAAGATGCTCTATCCTCAAGTTGAACCAACTACACCTTCCTGAGGAAACATTCCTATCTGCATTTCCTCAGGGGTGACATAAATATCTTCTTCCTCTATGTTAGAGTAATTGACCACTCTTTTTTGTTTCAATTCTCTACTTCTTTTGAGGTGTTTTTTCAGGAGGGAGAGAATTTTAGGAGGTGAATCAAGATCAATTACAGGAAAATAGACCTATGTAGGAGTTAACGTTGCATCCTTGGGAGGATCTACCTTTGGCTCTTTAGAGACAACAGGGGCTATTGAACTCCCTTCCTCACTTGATATCTTCCTCCTCCTTTTATAAATCCTCAAATGTTTGGGTGGTTGATACGTGGGTCTCTCCTCTAACATCAATTCAACACTTTCTTTAGCCACCATTGATTTTCCTTTATCAGGAACCTCCCGCTACTCTCTCAAAACACCAACAATATTCTCAAAGTTGTTCATGACATATGTGGGCTTATTGAATTCACCATGTACATTTGGAAAGGGGTCATATTGAGGATTATTCTTCTTCTTAGCTTCCACCATATTTCTATAATCCAAGTACTTAGTTTTGATTTCATCTTGCTCCTCAAAGTTGAAAAGATTCCTGATGATATCTTCAGGATAATCAAAAACATGTACAAAGGTACCCATTTTATTATCTAATTTTAGATTACTGATAAATCCTTCAAGATCATGATTCCTCAGGCTTACAATCATGAATTCATAAGGAGTTGATAGATGCTCCAATCCATTTATTTCCCATTTTGTTACAATGTAATCTGCAAACACAGTCCACTATGGGAAGAATGATAGCTTCCTTGTTGATTCAAGTAAATGTGCCTCTTGTCCAGCTCCCAACTACCTCATGATCTCAAGGAAAGCAAGTATCAAAGGAACATCTGCAAGAAAAACATATGGGCCCAAGCTACTACTATATATCCTGAAGATTGTCTTATCAAGATACAAAATTAGATCTCCCCAATTATTGTTCAAATTCAAATATGGCCTCAACTCAATAGGTCTCAAGAATTCATGGATTTCCCTAAGAATCCTGGGTGATTGAAATACTAAGTCCCTCCTTATCTTGGATGCAAAATCATTTGTAAACATTGCAAAGTTATATTTTTTATCATCCTTATCCAAGATACGGGTCGAACACAAAATTGGGAAATCAATTTCATCCTTTTTCCTTTCTAGTGTAATCTCCTTGCCAAAGGCATTTTGTCCTTTATATAGAAAAATATGCAATTACAATGAGTACCACCAAAAATTCACCCATTGTTTTCCTTCTTGCAACTCAACTATGCCCTCATGGATTCGATCAACCAGATAAGTTGCATAATCATAAATAACACTGTACTATGGATGTTGCATATGTGCAGCTAGATAGCTATACTCCTTTTGTAATGTGTCAGGTGGATCGACACCTACAACTTAGTAGAAAGAGTATATAGTCTTTCTGAAATAACTGGCAAAGTAGCTCATTCAAAATGGTTCAAGCTCTCTATGATCATTCTTAACCTTCCTCTATTTTTTCCTAGTTCCAACCACTGTAGTATGTAGGCGTAACATTTTTGACCTAATGAGTATGTTGGTCTTATTATACTCTGTTTTGATAGTATCCATATCCAAAGGAAGCATACTTGAATTCCTTTCATGCAGGTCAAAAACCTTTTCAATTTCTTCACTAGTTATTTTTACCATAACCACCCCATCATATGTTCTAACTTAACTAGAAAATGGATCATATTTTGATGCAATATCTTTTAGGAGATCCACATCCATGTAAATATTGGGGACAATCAGTCTCCCCATATTCAAATCCCATGGGTTACTAGAAGGAGACCCGAGCTTTTGATTTCCAAACCAATGTTGGAGTAACTACCATCCCGTATAGGATGCTTCAACATCTTTAATGAAGCAAGCTTTATCTATCAAACCCTCCTTCACAATTGGGCCAAAAAAAAAGACCCTTGCCTCTAGTTTCTTATTTGTAGATTGGGGTAGAAAATTGATTACATCCTGCGATAGAGTTGTAGACTAGGTAGAGCAAGAAGCACCTTGAATTTTGGGAGCCATGGGCTTGGATATGCAAAAGTTCCTTTGGGTAAATTTTAACTACTCAACTCCTAATTACAACTTACGAATTAGGACAAGGGATAAATTTGGGAAAGTTATAGGGCTATGACTTTTAAAATCCAAGAGTAACCCTAATTTCAAAGCAATGAAATAAAAATGTAGAAACGTGCTTGTTTTAAAGAAAATTAAAAGTAAACCCTAGTTCAAAAAATTGAAAAGGCATGAAATTGTGTTTTTGGTACTTACTGTTTTCAATTGTTACAAACCCTAATGTTGGCCTATATAATTTCTACAATCTTCTTCTTAGCTCTCTGTACTACCTTAGACACATATTGAAATCTCAAATAAGTAAGCGTCAGTCGCATACAAATTTTTTGAAGGGAATTGAATGAGTTTACGAGTCACCTCCACCATTAATGTTCATTAGCACAAAGAAAAAAAACTGCAACGGGTGTACTTGCAATTTTGAATGCACACTGTTGATCCATAGTTGAGATGGGCATCTCGAATGACTTAGATTGAGTCAAATTCATGTTTGAATTCAGAATATGGATCCAACTCAAACCAACAACCAATAGAAACTCATTGACAAGACTTTGTTCTTGTACATGAGGGCCCCACCCACTAGCAGCCATAGAGTGCACGTTGCAACATCTCATGGTTCTCACTATTTTTAAAAAGCATGCACCTTTCTTCTACAAGCTAGCGGGGAACATCAGTGATCATTTCTCCTTGTCCATTTAGCACCATTGATCTCAAAGTTCTAGGAATTGAGATGAGACATATTGGACGAGCCCACATGCACATGGCGTCGTTTCGCTAACCTCACAGTAATTAAACTACACTCATCTCAAATGGGCGAGCCAGTGGGGAATGATCTAGATTAAATCTCATGATCTCATGATCTTCAAACCTGTGGGAATACATAATCATTAACTTATAAAGGGGCCCTAACTAGGCTGAAGAGACTTTACCCCTTGGGGATTCATGACTTAATCGTAAGTCATTTGTATGCAAGGATTAAATGTCAACTTTGGGAATATTCAAGATATCATGGGACCGGGAATGACTGAACAATTCTAAATGAGGGGGCCGATAAGAGATGTAAAAGAATGACTCAAGAGGAAACTTAAAGTACTAGTAACCGAACAAACAAGTCAACATAAAAATAGAACATCACAGACAATAGGAGATTTTGAATGGCAAGTTTATTCAAGTAAAACCCAAAACCCAGTGTGTGATCAACATACAATGCTAATATTGAGGATAAGAGACCTCAAAATATTCAAGATTTTTTGGGGGTCTAACAGCAACTCATGCTTGGGGACGCATACCCCTAGCGGGTATGGTGAGAAACATATCTCATGGTGGAGCAGACAAAGCATAGAGAGATCCAAAAGGCAAGAGCTTTCCTAGACTAGGAAAATAGAAAAAACCAAAGTCAAACACACCAAACCCTATGTACAAAATTTACAAAACTATACAATGTATATGGAAATAAGCCTACTTCAAGAGAAATAGGGTTTCAAGAATTGTCCATGTACTGGCAGTTCTAGAAATTCAACTGCAAGTGACTGTAGGAAGTAAGAATCCTCCCCATGAATTTCTACTACTAAGTAAGGGCCAAGCCACAAGGGATCAAACTTCCCATGCTTTCCTTTATCCTCTAGTCTGGCATTCCACATCAATACCATACATGGGTATGTGTAGGATTATCATGGAAAAAACAAGCCCTTAAGTGGCAAAAATTCAGAAAAATCAGAGTTGGGCAACTTGAAGTAAAAATTTGAATAAGTTATCTATATTATTTCAAAAATATGTAACAATAGAATCTATAGCAAATTGAATGTAGTTTCTAAACTACTAGGTTTATTTTAAAAAAATCTATTTGGTGAAAATTTGAAATTTCAAAAGTACTTAAATTTCAAGGAAAATATAAGTAGGTCACCACCTAACCACAAAAATAATATTTTTTTATAAGATTTTAGACATAAGTAGAGGACTCATGTTCAAATGTGATGCATATTGTTTTGTAAATTTTCAAATAATTAATTATGAATTTTTATTACAACTTTTAAAAATATAAAACTCAGATGTTTGACCACCTTAACTTGCTCAAAACTTCATGAAATTCAATTTTCTTTTTTAATCCTATAGTATGAAGCATAAATGTGACATATGTTTTGATTCAAAAATGTGATACCATTTGAAAGCTATATATATGTTTTTCAATTAACCTATCAATCAGACTTTAGTGAATTCAAATAGAAAATGAATAATAATTATTTATTAAATTCAAAATAAATCATAATTTATATTGGTGGAAAGCTGAGAATCTTCTTTAAAACCCTTTTCATTTCATCAATTTTGGGTAAAAAAAAAGTCATTAGCCACATACCCTACAAATACCCACCATATCACCACTTTTTGGCCCATCATGATCCTGCACATACCCACATCCTACCTCAAATTTCCTTGGCACCACTCACTTGTCATGTAAATATTTAACTTGAAGCTACATATTCTCATTCTCCTTGTGATTTTCTCTCCTCAGTTCATCAAGCCCAGCTAATTCGTTCATCCTATTTTACATCTAGTCACAGATGTCTGTATCATGTTCCTGAATGAACTTGTATATTCTCATCAAATTATTGTGTGGGATCATAGCTTCTGCCCCATACACTAGGTTGAAAGGGGAATACCCGATGGATTTCTTGACTGTAGTTCTATCCATCCACAATGCTAATTGCAAGTTTGAATCCCAAGCCTTCTTATTCTTTTTAGGAACTCGTTTAATAATCTTCATGAGGCTTGTATTACTGGATTCATCTTGTCCATTTCCCTAGGGATGATATGGAGAATAATATGATACATTTATGCCATGCTCATTACAAAATTTCATGAGTTATTCAGACCTAAACCACATTGCATTGTCTGTGACAATTCTTTCAGGAACACTAAATCGTCTTAGAACGTTCTTCATTAAGAAATCAATGACTACTTTCCTAGTAGCCTTCTTGGTGGGGATGGCCTCAACCCACTTTGTGAAGTAGTTAGTAGCAACTAAGATCCAATCATGTCCTTAATTGGATTTTATTTCCATCTCTCCAATAAATTCGATACCCCATTGATGAAAGGGGGCTGGTGTTGAAATTAGTCTGACTAGTAAAGCACCCAAGAATTTTAGTTTTCCTGTAAATTTCTGACAAGCATCACATTTTTGTACAAGTCGGTGCACATCCTTAAATACTGTAGGCCACCAAAACCCAACCCTCAAGATCTTGTTTGTTATTTTCTTGGCCATATAGTGTCCTCCACATACTCCTTTATGCATTTCAGTAAGAAGATCCTCTGCTTGGTCATCATCCACACATGTTAGAAGCACACCTTCTAGGTTCCTCCACCAAAGTTCACCATCAATGATAACATACTTGATTGCATGTAACTTCAAGGCCCTTTTCTCAGTCTTAGGCATGCCATTTGGGCACTTCATGGTCTCCAAGTATTCAACAATTCTTTGGTACCAACCACATGTTTGTATATCACAAATGGGAGAAACATTTTCTAACTCTACCTAATTGATTTGATTGGCTTCCAAGTTAGATTTAGCCATAAGCTTTGTGAGGCCTTGGCCCCTTACTAACTTGGTAATCTGAATATCTATGTTGAATTCTTGAATCCTATTAATCCATCTACATCTTTTTCCCATGGTTTCTTGTTGAGTAAAGATGTCCTTGACCGTTGCACTTGGGACGTAAGCAACCACCATGGCACCAATCAAATATTTCTTGAAATTTTTGACAATGTTAACTAAAGCAAAAACTTGATTTTAAGTGGTATCAAATTTCAACTCAGCTACTTGCAGGAATTTACTAAAGAAGGCGATTGGTTGCTCATATCCCTCATCATTTTTCTACAAGAGGACTCTAGCTATAGTGTGAAAAGATGCAAATGCAAACAATTGGAAATGATTGTCATAATCTAAACTTTTCAAGATAGGTGCTACTTTAATAGAATATTTAATAGCTTGGAAAGCTTTAAGAGGCTCCTCGGACCATGCTAATTTTGCTCCCTTCTTGAGCATCTTTGAGATAGGTCTACTTATTTCTAAAAAATTAGTGACAAAACTTCTTAGGAAATTTATCTGCCCAAAGAAAGATTGAATGCCTTTGACATTCCTTCATGGTGTAATCTTGTCAATAGCTACCACTCTTTTAGGATCAATCATGATTCCTTCCTTTGAGATAATATGTCCCAATAGTTTTCCATCCTTTACCCCAAAGGCATACTTCTTAGGATTCAACAAGATGCCATACTCCATACCTCTAATAAATATTTTCTCTAGATGTGAGAAATGGTCTTCCTTTTTCTTACTATGGGAAGTGAGATCATCCTGATAGGGGTATGTGTAGGATCATGATGGGCCAAAAAGTGGTGATATTATGGGTATGTGTAGGGTATGTGGCTGACGACTTTTTTTTTACCCAAAATTGATGAAACAAAAAGAGTTTTTAAAGGAGATTCTCAAATTTCCACCAATATAAATTATGATTTACTTTGAATTTAATAAATAATTATTATTCATTTTCTATTTGAATTATGACTTTGAATTATTAAAGTCCTGATCATTAGGTTGATTGAAAAACATCTATAGCTTTCAAACAATACCACATTTTTTGAATCTAAAACATGCATTACATTCTATGCTTCTCATACTATAGGATTAAGAAAAGAAAAATTAAATTTCATGAAGTTTTGACCAAGTTAGGGTGGTTAGACATATGAGTTTTTATATTTTTAAAAGTTGCAATAAAAACTCCATAATTAATTATTTACTTGGAAAAAAATTAAAAAAATATGCATCACATTTGGACATGAGTCCTCTACTTATATCTAAAATATTATAAAAAAATATATCATTTTATTGTGGTTAGGGTGGTTAGATTGATATCTACTTATTTTTTCCTTGAAATTTAAGTAGTACTGCATTGAAATTTCAAAATTTCACCATATAGATTTAAAAAAAAAAAAAACCTAGTAGTTTAGAAACTACATTCAATTTGCTACAGATTCTATTCTTACATATTTTTGAAATAATATAGATAACTTATTCAAGTTTTTATGTCAAGTTTCATAACTTTGATTTTTATGAATTTTTTGCCACTTAAGAGCCTATTTTTTCTATGATGATCCTACACATACCCATAGATAGAAAGGAATAAATCTATAAAATTAGAAAAATCCACATCCATGGCCCCCTTGAAAGTGGCACCAACATTTATCAAACCAAATGGTACCCTGACATAAACATAAGTCCCCCACGGGGTTGTAAAAGTTGTTTTATATTGCTCTAATTCCCTTACCATTACTTGGTTGTAGCAAGAAAATCCATCCATCATGGACAGTAATTCACAACCAGTGACCTTTTATAGCATTGCTTCCATGTTGGGTAATGGGTGATTATCTTTCAAGGATGCTGCATTTAGGTTCCTGAAATCCACACATAATCTTAATTCACCATGTTTCTTTCTGACAGGAAGCAGGTTAGACACCCAGGAGGAGTGTCTTATTGGTTTGATAATCCCTGCATCACTTAACTTAGTGAGCTCCTCCTACATCTTGGGCCTTAAGGTAGGATTAATAGGCCTTTGTTTCTTCCTAAAAGGTTTTGTATCAGGCTTTAGTGTAATTTCATGTTGAAATAATTCTTCTTTATAGGCTTTCAAATCATCATAAGACCAGGCGAATAGGAGAACACATGTTTGTACTTTCACAACAATGCAATCAACATTGTCCTCACATAGGGATTCATCTTTTTCCCTATATATACCTTCTTAGGGGTAGTATCCATTCCCAAGTTGATTTCCTCTAAGGCTTCTTTATGTGAACTTGATTGTTTAATATTGGATATATCTGGGCCATCAAAAACCCTCTCAAGCGCAACTAAACCCTTAGGAATTTTCTTGGTCTTAGGTTGAATTACCTCATTACCAAACAATGTATCCTTTCCATCTACTTCCACAACATGGGCACTTAAATCAATTTCCTGATTCTCATATCTGTCCACATAATGCAAAAAATTCAATATGTCATTATCATCATTGAACACCTGCCAGTTGCAGATGTTGTCAGGTATTGCTGGCCTTAGTTGTACCTCAATTATTGAGATACCATCAAAAGCTACATCATCAAGCTTGATAACACTATTGGCCAACAAATTTGCTTTGACATTTTGTCCCCTTTCTATCCAATCTATCCCAAAGGCATCAAACAGTTCCATAGTATCCCACACCTCATTTCTATACTCCCTCAATCTTTTATCCTTAGCCACAAATCTAGACCTGACTTGGGACACTACTAGTTCAGGGTCTCCAAATACTTTTAACATCTTTATTCCATGCTTAGAAGCTAAGTTTAGACCAAGTAACAAGGCTTCATACTCAACCACACTATTGGTACATACAAATTGCAGTAAGAAAGAGTACTTAAACATCTTACCTTGAGGGGAGATAAGAATGACCCCAACACCTGAACCTTCTTTTGAACATGATGCATCAAAATAGAGTGTCCACATAGCATCTTCTTGGGATTTTTTTGTGATTTCTTTAGCAATCGGAGTGGGCTTAACTTCTTCCTAATCTTGTTTCAACTCCTCTAGATGGAAAGTATCAAGACCAATGTCCACAACATTAATCACTAGGGGTTCCTTTGACTCTTCCACTAACTCGATCATATGTCGAAATCTTGATTCTTTAGTAATTTTAACATCTTTTTGGTCAATGGAAAAAGTGGAAAATGAGAGATTGCATTGCATACTTCCCCCCATGGAAGCACACCATTGCCTTGATAGCAACATCCCATAAGTTAGAGGAATGTCCACTACCATGACACTCATGACTAACTCCTTTTTTAGGAAATGTAGCCAGTCTATATAGAACCTCATAAATTACACCAATGATAGTGACCTCCCTTGAATCCATGGTATAATAATTTCCATATGTACTATCAACTTGCAAGCCCATTTCTTCCATGATCTTAACAGGCATGAAATTATTTGAAGCCCCAGAATCAATCATATAATTTCTGGGTATCTTTCCATCAATGATTAAACTCAAAAAGAAAGGATTGAACAAACTCAAGTTTGTTGTGATGGTAGTTCCTAAGTATATCTCAGGGTTTTCACTAACAATTGCTTCTAGTTCAGTACCTTTTTCTTGAACAACACTTGTGATATGTACATCAACCTCTGCATGATGCTTATTTCCTCCTATAATACTATTGATGATAGCCACAATTTTATTTTTATGATCATCAATCCTCATCATCTCAAGAAGTGGAACTATGACACTAATTTGGGATAAGACATGAAACATATCAATGGGAGAATAATTGGGCATCTCAGGAAACACTATTTCTTGAGAGGTTTCTTTGTTAGTTTTCTTTTCAGCTACCTCAGAGGTTGGTTTCAATTCTTTGGTCTTCGGGTCATGATGTGTGACTTCAACATTGGTCTTAACCTTACTACCCCTCTTCGCCCATATTCTTATTTCTTTTGGTTCCTTAGGTTTGGTTCTTCACTCTTGTTCTTTGCCTCAACTCCTTTACTATCTGTATTTCCTTACTTTATAAATAAACCTCATGAATGGCCTTTATTGTCACTCACCACTCTATTCCTCAAATGTAGGTCACTTCGTGCTTGAGCCCTTGCAGCCAAAGCAACTGTATATCTTTCTATCTCCTCATTCAAAGGTCTTCTCAGAGAAAAGTTTGATGTCTCAAGATTGCAGGCAATATATTCATCATCCTTTTCATCATCTAAGAGCACCTACTGATGGTGTATACTTGCTTGTCTTCTCTATTTGTCCACATCATCTATTTCAACATCATCATTAGAAGAATAACCACCATACTCCAAATTTGACCTAGTCATGAACATATTTGCAGATTCATCTAGATTTAGTGGTGAATGGGACTCCCCTTGATTTGGCTGGTTTTCTAACATAGATCTGGAAACAATGCACTATTGTGATGCATGAGGCATCTCACATACTTCACACCATGGTAAATCCTCCACTACATTTGTGGTATTCTTCTATAGAGGATTAGGTGTACCTTGGTAATTTTTTTGATTACTCTATATTGGCTAACCATTATGCCAATTACTATGGTAAGGGAAATCTTGAAGTCTATGGGGCCTATCATCTTTGAAATTGAGGTTTATCATTTTTTGCTTGTTTCTGTAATAGATTGATAACTTGATCCAATTTCTCATCAAGAGTAGTAGCCTTGCTATATTTTTCATTTTAAGCTTTGGAATTCTTTAGCAGTTTAGGGTCATCTCTCCTTCCTACCTTACCAAAAGCCCTCCTATTATTTTCAATGTTCGTGCAGCCATTTTGTATGCTTGAGGAAAAGTTCATGGATTCTTGTCCCTAAGTAAGTAGCACATCTTAGAGTCGTAAGCATTCAATATCTCACCAAGCATGCATCAGGGTTAGGTCTCAAATAAGCTGGCACTTTGTTCATAGATTTTTGAAACCTTGTGTTGAATTCAACAACAAAATCATTATGTCCTTTTGTGATGTTGAAATCATTTAATCTGAATCTAGGATCAGTTTGATCCCCATATTTCTCTTTATAGGCTTGGTAGAATGATTCCTTTGAATCAATACTTCCATTACCTAGTCCTCTATACCAATCCCTTGCATCTTCAACCAAGGATTGCATAAAATACTTCATTGCTACATCATCCTCCCACAACTCAAAGTCAACAAAACTTTGGAAGGCCTTCAGATGATCTTCTCCACTAAGAGCATTATTTCTGACAAATTTAGGGGGATGTTTTCTTGCATTGTTTGGGATAGGATTTGGGTAGCCAGGGATGTCAAAACACAATTTCCTATATCGGTCATTCTGAGGTGCCCTCCCCGGACACCTATCCCTATGAGAATCCTTTTGTGCATCACTTTTCTTGGTATCCATTTTATCTCGGTCCTTACCTTTCCCATTTCATTTGCTACCATCATTCTTATTCTTACTTTCCTCCTCATCATCATAATAGGAATTACTGCTTCTGTTACTGCCTCCTCCACCTCCTTTATCACCACCACCCCCTCCACTAGGAGTATGTCCCCCTAGCTTATTTTCATGAGATGCACTATCACTCTTCCTAGAACTAGAAGGCTCTGGGGTTGAGATTGACATTTTGAGGAAAGAAATTCTTCTAGACATTTCAACATTATGTTCTTCTATCTTTGCTCTCCTTGGTTCTTCCTGCAATTTATCACTCTTCAACTATAACTTCAAAGTGTCAGGGTCTAAAGGTGCAACAGATGGGTTAGGATTGATTTTAGGACTGATAATAGGTGTCTTGGTGGCCGAGGTAAGGGTATTTGTGTTTTTATTGGTATAAGAAGAATTGGAGACATTTTGGTAGGAATGATCAGCAATCCCTTTCCCCCAATCTATAAATGATGTTTTCTTAGGAGGGTCAAAATACTTGGTGGCAACAATGGTTGATGTATAAGTACTAGTAGTAGAAGTTCCCATCGGGATTGTGATTTTTGGGACTTCAAGGACAATTTGGGATGCTATTTTAGTAGCTTTCTCCTTAACCTTCTTTTCCTGAGAAGCCTTTTATTAGGCTATCTTTTCTTGTGTGGCCTTTTCAAAGGCTCATTGCTTAGCATGTTCTTCTCTCATTTTCTCCACTCTTTATTTCTTCTCATCCCTTTCGAGTTGCTTAGCCTTAATTCTATCCTCCTTTTCATTTTGAGTTCTTTTCTCCACTTGTTTAGCTAACCACTCAACTTCTTCATCCAATGCTTTAATATCATTGTTAACATATTCCTCATTTACGAGGAAATCACCATACTCACTTTGAGCTAGAGTACGGAAAGTTTGATCCACAATTTCTTCCTCAAGGAAAGTAAGGGCTGGAGGATTGATACTTCCTTCCCTAGGATTAAAATTTTCCCCATGAAACACATATCCCATCCTAGGTGTTGGTGAATCTGAAGGTGCTTTACTCTTACCGCAAAATTACCACTTATCTTCTTCTCTAGAAATTATGAGATTATCAAATACTCGTTCAGTAGGGAAACTACCTTGTCCTCCCTCAATTTCCCCATCATTATTTGAATCTCTAGTAGTATTTGCACTAATTACTTCATTATTTAAAGTAGGAGATGCTCCACAAAGAGAATCAAGGGACTTACTAGATTCTGCAACTTTCTTCTTCCATAGAGGTTGTTTATCCTTTGTGGGCTCATATTCTGCTTTATGCTTAGGCTTGTTCTTCAATTGACTTATGGTATTCCTCATGATGTTTGCTGAGATGTCAAATTTCTCCTTATTAGATTCTTTGTGAGATGTCGTTGTTACACTGGTGTGAGAAGATTTAGAGTGGCCACCCAAGATACTAGGAAATAAGATTTGATTGTATCTAGACTTTTTATTTGCAACTTTAGAAAGAATTTTGAACATAACCTGACACAAAGTTATAGAACTTAACAAAATTTGACGTGAATGAAAAAAAAATGACGTATACCACTCATAAGAGTGAATGGAAACCTGGTTTAACAAATGATGATAAAGATTTGACTTTGACTATACCAGATCTGCACTAGAGACACTAAATTTTATGAAAGCTCCAAAGAAGATTCACCATTCTATTGGTTATTTTTAATGATCCAAGTAGGCCTTAGCAAATATCTATGAGTTTTCCAAACTCAATTCTCAAATACCTGCAAGACGAGTGGCCAAAAAATGAGATAAAGAGTATATTTCTTTATCTCCTTCACTTTGGGTTCTACGAGACCTGGGAGGGTGTTCCCACAATGCCAAATAGATAATTCATTTCAACAAATTTACATATAAATTGTAAATCAAGACAGACAGATTCTCATTAACTGCAAATAAGATGAAATCAATCACAAATATGGCAATTCTTTGAGTTAATTATGCACCTTAAGCTGAGAATGTAAAACAACAAAAAAAATAGGTAGGTCAATGATTAATTTGAAAGACTGCTCTTAAGTTGAAGGATTGAAACCCCAATAAAGGTTAAATGGGTTAAATATTAGTGCAATTATCTATGGGCTAGGATTCTGCACAAATTGAAACATAAGGAATGTTTAATTCTGAGCAATTATGATCTACTGATATCACCTTGTAATTCAAAAATCAATAACTTAATACTAAAGAATTCTTACTAAGTCACATGACATTATATCTGAATTCATGATCTAATTTAAGCATTTTAACTCATTCCATGAACAAGAGCCTAAACTAGATCACATATCAATGCATGATATGATGAAAATTAATGAAATGATCCTTGATCAATATTTTCATTAATAATTCTAATACAAGGCCAGAAGGAGAGAATCAAAACTCAAACAATCTCCATTATCGTCCAAATATACTCAAAAGCCATACATGTAACTAAATTTACTATGAAGACTCAAAACATTAGATAAAGAATCCACATATATCTACTCTGTGTATTCTAATTTTCTCAAGGTAGCTCCCAAATTTCAACAAAAAATCCTGCACAAATGGCCCTGAATTCCCTTTTATAGAACAAGGGAGAAAAAACAAGCCTTAAGCCAAGTGTACGCATGTCACTACTGAATTGGATGGCTAGAAGGTATATTCCATAGTCAGTTATATTTGTAATCGTAAAAAATGGGGAGAATACACATAAGACAAAGAATATTTACATTTGCAATGAAGAACAACTTTTCCTTTCAAAAGCACAAGTTAAAAGGAATGCATCCAATGTCATTGAGCAAAATGACAAAATGATGTGAACAAAAGGTGAGTCAGCATCTCAATCAACATCCCACATCATCAATAGCTGATACTTCTCTGTGAAGTGTATATTCTATCTTTGTAATCTCTAAGGCCAGACCTATACAATATGTGACCTAGTATATGTTTCACAAGCCAATCCTGCCAACATACAACCTTCCCCATTCTTCATATTCTTCCTTCGATGGCTAGTGAAAGTCCATAATTTTGTCCATGGCTTTCCTGTAAGGGGAATACTTGGTTACAACTGTATTGGGTTCCTTATCGAAATCCTCTAGAAAGCTAATAATAAATGTCAACCTCCCTAGGGTGTTATTAAAGACATCAACATTAACTTCTTTACAAATTTTACCAACCTGAGAATCAATAACCTCATCCAGTTCTTTCTTCCACATTTACAATGGTTTCACTTCATAATTAGCCACCTCAATCTCTGGTAAAGGTGCTAAATTAGTGTGGTTGTACTGAGCTATCAACTCTTTTATTTTCTACTCCAGTGGAGCTACATATCCCATAAACTTCTTTTCACTCAACTCACACACAAAATTATAAACTATAAGTACAATAAGGTACTTATCTTCATGTTGGAAAGCTGCCACTAAAATCAACTTCAATCTCTCAAATCTTGGGACCCATTTATTCAAAGTTGATATGGCCAACATCTTATCTTTTTGGGACAACCTCATCGCACACACCATCAAAGCATAATTGTCATTGACGCTAATGAGTCTATCCTGAATCTTCTCCTTCAGGTGCTTTAAGGAAGTGGAGACAACCTTTGATATGTTATCATCCATTGAATCTTGAACTTTTTAAAGCAATTTCTTATATATAGACCTATGTGCAGGATCATCATGGAAAAAATAGGCCCTTAAGTGGCAAAAAAATTAGAAAAATCAGAGTTAGGAAACTTGACGTAAAAATTTGGATAAGTTATCTATATTGTTTCAAAAATATGTAAGAATAGAATCTATATCAAATTGAATGTAGTTTCTAAATTGCTAGGTTTGTTTAAAAAAATCTATTTGGTGAAAATTTGAAATTTCAATGCAATGGTACTTAAATTTCAGGAAAAAAAAAAGAAGTAGGTGTCTGTCTAACCACCCTAACCACAATAAAATGATAATATTTTTTTATAATATTTTATATATAAGTGGAGGACTCATGCTTGGATGTGACTCATATTTTTTTGTAATTTTTTTCCAAGTAAATAATTAATTATGAATTTTTTATTACGACTTTTAAAAAAATATGAAAACTCGTATATCTGACCACCTTAACTTGGTCAAAACTTCATGAAATTCAATTTTCTTTTTTTAATCCTATATTATGTGAAGTATAGAATTGACGCATGTTTTGGATTCAAAAAATATGATAATGTTTGAAAGTTATAGATGTTTTTTAATCAGCCTATCAATCAGGGCTTTAGTCATAATTTGAATAGAAAATGAATAATAATTACTTATTAAATTCAAATTAAAGCATAATTTATATCAATGGAAAGCTGGTAATCTCCTTTAAAAACCCTTTTCATTTCATCAATTTTGGGTAAGAAAATAGTCATCAGCCACATACCCATCATATTGCCACTTTTTGGCCCATCATGATCCTGCACATACCCATACCTCCATTTGTAGAAGCAATTGATATCTATTAAATGAACTAGAGCTTGGTCGACTTATTTCTTACTCTGTAATTGATTTTTTTCCTCGATTGTATGGTACTATTGCTAGAGCCTAACTATGAAATGAGGGATGCAAAAATGTTAATGGAGAAATTGAAGGTTAGTAGCTTGAGCTAGGCTAACCTCATTCTCTCTGTAATTCCTCTCTTTGTTTATTGTTCATGCCAGCTCAGTTTCTAGTGTGGCTACTTTTTGATGGCTATTTTCATAATCATTCAAGAGTTCAATGTACTTAACTCTGAGATTATGTCTTTCCAAGGTAAGCCCCTCCATAGTTGATTAGGTAAAACTAGCAAAATTAACAACCATATCCGCAACCTCCAAAGTTGGAGTATCAATAACTCTTTATACAAGAAATTGTGCACTAAGCTCTGATGGCTTTGCTAAGGCTGGTTTCTTAGATGTTGGAGACAATGACCATATTTCCAATGTATCCCAATCCTCATTGAAAGTTGAACCTTCAAGTGCCATTTCTATGTCTTCCCCCATTTGTACAAGAGGTCTTTCAACCCTCCTAATTGCATCTAAAACAATTGCATCAACAATATTCCAATCTAGCAACAACACACCACTCTTATTTAAAAGTTCTCTTCCCTACTAGGTATTAATATTTTTGAACTCATCTTTCATAATACTTCCTACATTCACCTCAATAACACTTTCAGGTGATTCAGGGTGCAAGAACCTTTCAATGGCCACCTTCTCTACATAATCTTCAACTTTAGATTTCCACTGGAAATCTTGAATTGCAAAAGTTTCAATGAATGAATCATCCTCCATGGATTCTTTGCTAGCCTCTACCCTCAAATCATCAGCTGTATTCATTCCACAAATGTCAAGCTTCTGTAGTCTGAAGATGCTCTGTCCTGAACGTGAACCAACTGCTCCTTCATGAGGAAGCATTCCTATTTGCATTTCCTCAAGGGTGACATAAATATCTTCTTCATCTGTGTTAGAGTAATTGACCACTCTTTTTTTTTCAATTCTTTGCTTCTTTTGAGGTGGCTATTTAGGAGGGAGAGAAATTTCAGGAGGTGAATCAAGATCAATTATCGACAAAGAGACCTGTGTAGGAGGAGTTAATGCTGCATCCTTAGGAGGATCTTCCTTTGGCTTTTTAGACATAACAGGGGCTATTGAGCTCCCTTCCTCACTTGATATCTTCCTTATCTTTTTATAAATCCTCAACTATTTAGGTGGTTGATACATGGGTCTCTCCTCTAACATCAATTCAACACTTTCTTCAACCACCATTGATTTTCCTTTATCAGGAACCTCCTGCTGCTCTCTCAAAACACCAACAATATTATCAAAGTTGTTCATGACATACATGGCCTTATTGAATTCATTAGTACATTTGGTAGGGGGCCATACTGAGGATTATTCTTCTTCTTAGCTTCCACCATCTTTCTATAAGCCAAGTTCTTAGCTTTTCTTTCATCTTGCTCCTCAAAGTTGAAAAGATTCTTGATGATATCCTCAAGATAATAAAAAACATGTATAAAGTTACCCATTTTCTTATCTACTTTGAGCTTACTGATAAAGCATTTAGGGTCATGATTCCTCGGGCTTATAGTCATCAATTCATAAGGAGTTAATAGATGCTCCAATCCATTTACTACCCCTTTTGTCACAATGTAATTTGCAAACATAGTCCACTCTGGAAAGAATGACCCCTTCCTTACTAATTTAGGTAAATGTGCCTCTTGTGCAACTCCTAGCTGCCTTATGATCTCAAGGAAACCATTTCTCGAAGGAACATTTGCATGCAAAACATATGGGCGCAAGCTACTACCATATATCCTGAAGATTGTCTTATCATGATACAAAATTAGATCTCCCTGATTATGGATCAAATTCAAATATGGCCTCAACTCTTTATGTCTCAAGAACTCATGGATTTCCCTAGGAATCCTGGATGATTCAAATACCAAGGCCCTCCTTATCTTGGATATACAATCATTTCTAAACATTACAAAGTTATATTTTTTATCATCCTTATCCAAGATACGGGTCCAACACTGAACTGGCAAGTCAATTTCATCCTTTTTCCTTTCTAGTGTAATCTCCTTCCCAAAGGACTTTTTTCCTTTGTACAAAAACATATGCATTAACAATGAGTACCACTAGAACTTCACCTATTTTTTTTCTCCTTGCAACTCAACTAAAACCTCATGGATGTGATCAACCAGATAAGTTGCATAATCATAAACCACACTGTACTGTGGATGTTGCATATGTGTAGCAAGATAGCTATACTCCTTTTGTTATTTGTTAGGTGGACCAACACCTACAATTTGGTAGAAAGAGTATATAGTCTTTCTAAAATAACTGGCAAAGTAGCTCATTGGGAATGGTTCAAGCTCTCTATCGTCAATCTTAACTTTCCTCTATTGTTTCCTAATTCCAACCACTGCAATATGTAGGGGTAACATTTTTGACCTAATGAATACCTTGTTCTTATTATACTCTTTTATGATAGTATCCATATCCAAAGGAAGCATACTTGAATTCCTTTCATGCAGGTCAAAAAACTTTTCAATTTCTTCACTGGTTATTTTTACCCTAACCACCCCATCATCTATTCTAACTACCCTAGAAACTGGATTATATTTTGTTGCAATATCTTTCAGGAGAACCACATCCATGTACACATTGGGGATAATTAGTCTCCCGATATTCAAATCCTATGGGTTACTAAAAGGAGAGCCGAGGTTTCAATTTTGAAACCAATGTTGGAACAGTTACCATCCCATATAGGATGCTTCAACATCTTTAATGAAGAAAGCTTTATCTATCAAAACCTCCTTCATAGTTGTACTATGAAACAAGACGCTTCCCTCTGGTTTGTTATTTGTAGACCAGGGTAGAAAATCGATTACATCCTACGATAGGGTTCTAGACTGGGTAAAGGAAGAAGCACCTTGAATTTTGGGAGCCATGGGCTTAGATATGCAAAAGTTCCTTTGGGGAAACTTTAACTACTCAACTCCTAATTGCAACTTATGACTTAGGACAAGGGATAAATCTAGGCAAGTTACAAGGCTATGAGTTTTAAAAGCCAAGAGTAACCCTAATTTGAAAGCAATGAAAGAAAAATGTAGAAATATGCTCGTTTTAAAAAAAATTAAAAGAAAACCCTAGCTCAAAAAATTGAAAAGGCATAAAATTGTGTTTTTGGTACTTAATCTCTTTCAATTGTGATGAACCCTAATGTTAGCTGAGATAATTTCTACAATTCTCTTCTTAGCTCTCTATATTGCCTTGGACACATTTTCAAATCTCAGATAAGCAAGCGTTAGTCGAATAGATAATTTTTGAAGGGAATTGAATGAGTTTATGAGTCACTTCCACCATTAATGTTTATTCACATGAAGCAAAAATAACTGCAACGGGTGTACTTGCAATTTTGAATGCACACCATTGATCCATAGCTAAGATGGGCATCTCAAATGACTTAGATTGAGTCAAACTCATTTGAATTTAGAATATGGATCCAACTTGGATGAACAACCAATAGAAACTCACTGAAAAGACTCCCTTCTTATATGTGAGGGCCCCACCCACTAGAAAACATAGAGTGTACATGGCAACATCTTGCGGGTCTCACCATTTTTTAAAATCTTGTAGCTTTCTTCCGCGAGCTAGTAGGGAATGACGATGATCATTTCTCCTTGTCCATTCAACACTGTCAATCTCAAAGTTATAGGCATTGGAATGAGACATATCAGCCAGGCCCACATACATGTGGCATTATTTTGCTAAGCCCACAGTAATTAAACTACACTCATCTCAAACAAGCGAGCCAACGAGGAATGATCTAGATTAAATCTCTTGATCTCATGATCTTCAAACCTGCATGAATACATAATCGTTAATCTTAAAAAGGGGCCTTGACTAGAATGATGAGACTTGAACCCTCAAGGATTCATGAATTAATCAGAAGTCATTTGTAAGAAAGGATTAAAGGTTGACTTTGGGAATATTCAAGATATCATGCAACCGAGAATGACTGAACAATTCTAAATGAGGGGGCCAGTAAGAAATGTAAAAGCATGACTCGAGAGGCAACTTAAATTACCAGTAACCGGACAAACAAGTCAATGGAAAAATAGAACATAGAAGACAATAAGGGATTTTGAATGGCAATTTTATTCAAGTAAAACCCTAAACCCATTATGTGATCAACGTACAATGCTGATATTGAGGATAAGAGATGTCAAAATATCAAGGATTTTTTTGGGGTCTAACACACCCCACTATTGATAAACAAGAAAATCCAACCATTGATAACTCCCTTACTTGCGACGATGTCAATTTAGAAGAACAAATCCTTGAATTTCAAGAGCATTTGGTTTTTCTTTCTCCTAAACTCCTCTTAGGGAAGATCTCATGGTGCAAGAAAAAGATAACATAAAAAATAACATAGTAGAAGGGACGTTAACATTATTCAACCTCAACTCATCCTTTACTCACCTTCAAACAAACCTCCAACTCAAAATAAACCTGAACTTGTCCTTCACCCACCTAAGAATAATGTTTCATAGCAACCGAGTCATAGTACCATTTCTCATACATATAACACTAGACATAATTCACAACCACAACAACTAACCCCAGCACCCTTATCTTTTCCTAACCTCGTCTTACCAGGTCCTCCTTGCTTTTCTCAACAAAGTGGAAAGGAGTACAATCTTGTTGAACAACTAAAGAATACTCTTGCTAAGATATTTATACCATAGAAAAATGGCTCATTGAAATTTTCATGGTCTTTTAGGCCTTTCTGTCATGATGCTTGACCTATTTTTCTTTGATTTAATGTTGTAGTATGACTTCATTCAAATTAAGTCCTAAAAATTCAAATTAGGATGTCTTGTGAAGGTGTTGTGATGTGTTATAAAACATTTCTACATTTTTCTAGACCCTTCTCATTATAATTGACCTAAATATCACCTTTCCATCACTTATCAAGTCCTATTTTGAAGTGTTGTAAAGTCTTGTTACAAGATTTCATTACTTTCTAGGCCTATTATCACTATTTACACCTTTCTTATGCTTTATTTGACCCATGTATTCCATTATAAGGCTTAATTAAGTGTATTTTTGAATGTAAACCCAAAAAATAACATTAGATGTTACTTAATTCCCGACACCCACTTTCAAGTCCAAGGTGGGACCCATTTTCCATGGTTGGCGAATGAGTCCCTCTTGGCTGCAAATTCAAAATATTTGAAATTTTCTTGCAGCTTTTTATTCAAAACTACCTTATGTTGGCCTGTGATGAGGTATCATTGGGTTACTAATTCACAAGAGTGTATAAATAATTATATTTTACTTCCATTTTAACCCCCATTCATTCAATCATCCATTCAAGCATTTTGCATCATTCAATCAAGCATCAATCAAGTATCTTGGTGCAACCATTGACATATCTTCAAATTTCTTCAACAAGGTTGTGGTGAGTTTAGGACATCTGCATGTTGTTTATTCAGCTTTCCTTTTTCATTTCATCTCATTTCTTCATTAGGGGTTTGATTACCAAAGTGGGATTTGACCAAGGAAAATCCCTCTAGCCTAACCCTTAACCATTTTTCCCTTTTGCATATGTGTTTGCAAAGTTGTGTATGCATATTTATCAAGAAATTAGGTGTTTAAAGGTGTTCAAGAAGTCAAAAAAGTGTTTCAAGTCAAATCAAACCTATTTCAAACTTGGAGATAACTTATAGTCTATTTTCTACAATTTTGACTCCATCAACCTGAGAAAAAGACAAGTCCAGATCTGGTGCTACAAAATTGGTCCCTAATTTCATAGAATTTTTGGAGAGGACTAATTCTCCATTAATCATGAATGAGTCCTACCATTAAGGTTGAAAAGTTATATTTTGTCAAATTTCGGATCTTAACACTCAAAAACCCGTTTTCAGGAGTTTTCATCAGAAGCAAGACTGATTCACCATCAATGGCGAATGAGTCCCATTGGTGATTTTCATTGATCTCTATCAACATTTAGGACACTTTAGATTCTTCATCAAATTCCTAGATGCACTCTGTTTCAGCCTTTTCCAATTCTATTTTGCATTCATTCATATTTTAGTTCATTCTTGCATATCACATTGTGTTTTCAAAAATTGCACATTTCATAAGTTTGGCATTCATAATCAGTCAGTTACATTATTTAGTTGAATTTAGATAATCTCATTTAGCTTTAGTCACACCATACATTTCCTAATTTTATTGAACCACATATATTTTGTTGGGGTTTATCTCTCTCCCTTTAGGTGAAAGATCCTAAGAGTGCAAGAGTAACCTATAAACCTCATGCCCAAAAATATATGGTTCATTTTCATGAACCCACATATTGAGCACCTTTTCTTGCTGATTTCAATTACATCTTTCATTCTATGTTTCATTTGCATCAACATTCAATTAGGTTTTTTTTTTCACCCTAGGGTTTCTCAAATTGCATTAGTGAAAGAATCATTTATTTTTCATTTTTGCACATCCAAACATTAAAAACTTGAAAATATGAATTTGCATCCTTAGTTTGCATCTGAAAAGCATTAGAATCAGTTTTAAATTTTTGAAAAACACAAAAATATCATAATTGACTCATTCGCCACCCTGGATGAATCAGTCCACCTGCACATTTTTGATAGCACTTTCAAACATTGTCTGGTAATTTACTGCATTTCTGTTCTCTATTGTTTCTTTATTTCAATTTGTGAAATTTTTGTTATTTCCAATTTTTACTCCTAGATTGCATTGCATTTACATTCACCCCATCCTTTGTGGTACTTGTATGATTGTTTGGTGCCCCATTGATAATACTTTAGTGAGATGAAGTTCTAGACTCATGGCATCCTGTGATAACACTTTCATCATGGACCTTGGGATCTCAAGAGCTCCTACTCCTAGTATGGACAATGGGTCATTAGGAATGGATACTACTACTACTATTCCTTCACCTTTCCATCCAATGCATGTTGACACACAAAACAATTCCATTCCACAAGAAAAAATCATTAGTATTCATGAAGATTTTTCACACTTACAACAAGACTTATCTCTTGAAAACATCTCCACCACTAGCATACTATCCATAGAAAATTTTCATTGTTTGATTGAAAGTGATGATGGATTGCAAGTTATGATACAATAAACATGTTCCTTTCATTTCCCAATTTGTAAACATTGTTGTTAGCCAAGGACCCCACATTCCTCCCCCTTCAACCATAGCATCCATTCCAAGTTATACCACTCCTCAAGCTACAACAACTATGCAATAGGTTGGTCATGTGACTCCTTTCACCATTGCAACTAGCATTTCATGTTCTTCTATGGCATAGAATGTTCCATCTACCACCTTCACCACTCTTAGTCTCCCTTTTACTTCTCCTAACATTACATACACTCCATCACCATTTTCCCTTCCACCTCAAACCACTTACATCGATCCCATCATTACACAACTCTTTAACATGATTTCATCCATGCAATAACAAGTTTCCACCATTAGCCAAAGTCAAAATGCTCCACCCACATATCATGTTCATAGTATCCCTTTATCTTTAGAAATCTTAAGAACCCTAATGCCACAAAGGATTGAGATGCCTAGGTTTGATAAGTATGGAGGTAAAGGAGACCCTACTAATCATGTCAATGATTATATACCTTTGTGTAGTGATTTTGTCATTGACGATAAGTTATTAACCAAAAAATTTCCTAGGACCTTAAAAGAAACTACATTAGAGTGGTTTTCAAATTTACCCAATCATTCAATCCGATCATTCAACAAACTTGTGGACGCCTTTATAAGTCACTTCCCAATTCTTATGACTCCTAAAAAGTAAATGGCTGATCTCATGTGATGTAAACAAAATGTAGATGAAAAAGTCACTGATTTCATTTCACGATATTAGTCATTGTATGCGCAAATTGATGTCAAGATTCCTAATTCACATCTACATAAGATATTTATAGAAAAATTGCATAGTCACCTTTAGGATAAGCTACCTATGATGACATTTCCTTTGTTCATGCATTTATGCATGACCTTTTGTGACTATCACAACTCGGTTTCTAGTCATGATTCAAAGTCCACTTCTAACTGAGCTAAGAATTCTAAGCAAAATAACCAAAACAATGCACAAAACTTTAGAAAACCAAACAAAGGAATTTTATAGTTCAATCCTCCTCCTCAACAAAAACCTCAAACTATGCCTAATCAAGTGGTAGCTATTAAAGTAACATTATCTTATACCTATGGGGACTTGAAGAGACAATTTACCCCCTTACCCAATACTCTCCATAACACAATGAACCAATTTCTCCAGCAACAAATGATCACTCTACCTACTATTAAACCACTTGATACCACCAAGCCTTTATCACCCACCTTTAAACAAAATGCTTATTGTCATTTTCATTGCCAAAATGGGCATGACACTGAACAATATAAGCATCTCAAACACTTAGTTCAAGACCTCATTGATTCAAGCCATTTCTCCATTGTGGGTTTCAATGATCAAGGCAATAATTCTATTGCACCCCCTAATCAGAATTTACAAATTTTTACCAATCCTATGCCTAAACACAATGTTTCATTTATCAAGGCTAAGGAACCTTCAAACACTCATGTGATGAACATTAATACAACTAATGAACAACCTGATATAACTCCAAATGTTACCCAAGTTAATCCTATGGATGAACTTGTCGATATGATAAACATTGTCCCTCGTAAGGGCCCAACCAATAAATCTCTTTATATTACCTTTTCTCCTAATGATATACGTGAAAAGCTTCCTAATGGTCCTCTCTACATAGCTGAATGAATATATGATAAGCCCACCAATGGGATATTAATAGATCCCACCTATGGAGAGAATATGATAATGGAAGATTTTTTAGTATTACATGATCTCTATCAAGACAATTATGATAAACCAACCACATGGATCAAAACACATACTAGTTTTGCATGCCCTACAATCAAATCGATCATACTCCCATTACAAATAGGGCCAAAAACTTATGTTGTAACATTTTCTATCATTCCACAATCAGATCAATTTCATCTGGAGCTAAGTCATCCTTGGCTTAACTCAATGAAAGTGGCCACTTTAGTTGTTCACAAATGTTTTAAGATTCCACATGGCAATGAAATATTTACCATACACCATAGTTTCTTTAATCCATTGTCCTCTAAAAGTATTTTTTCCTTAGAAGCCTTTTGGCCTAAACCTATGGAACCCATCACCCCTGAAGAGGACTTCTTTTTCATAACCTATCAAAAGTTCAAAACCAAATGAATAGCTGAATTTTCTCTTTGTAATATGTCCCCATCCACTTCCGCTACTCCTATGCTTGATGAAACCATGCTTTAGCCTACGTCCGACAATGAATAAACAACACCACCCCATGAAAAACCAACCATAGACACTTCCCATTCCTCCTTTAAATGACCAAGAGAAACTGAAACCAATCCCATCCTACCTCCCTACATTAAACAAGTATATAAAGTGAAAGAGAAAGTGATTGCCTCATCTTCTTTGGGTTCTTCTATTCTCCCCCCTCTGGAAGAAAAGGAACCTATGATGGATCAACTCACTCTTACACCTCAAGAACTCCAAAAAAAATTTAAACGAAACTGCAATGCAAGGGAACGTAGGTGTTGTCATCATCTCCTTGCTTATCAATCACGAATGGAAGAAAACAAGGAAAATCAACCTCTGCCTTTGAAAAAAGCAATAGATGATCACACTCCTCCTCCTGACCTACCACAAGATAATAAGTCTAGCCTTCACAACACAATGATCTGATTCAATAACCACAACTCTTGATACATCCTTCCTTGGAAATAACCCTTCATCCTCCTGTCATAATCAATCTTGATGATGATGATGAGGAAGAAAACAAAAAAAGAGATGAAGAAATGCACAATGATCTAAACTCTTTATTTTCATCTACCATGAGTTTAAATGATAAATATTATATACCAAGTGAAGAACTTGGTACATCTCCTGGTTTGACACTTCCAATTCCTCCTTTGGACAATCAACCACCTTCACAATACATTGAACATGATTGGGAGGAAGATGACTTGTTAGATGGTTGACTTGCATTCACCTTGCTAGCCTTTTACATTTTTCTTTTATTTGATCTTTCTTTGTAATTGTATGTACATATTATGTTCCCCTATAATGTTCTTTTGATGTTCTCTCTCTCTTTGTGCACTTCCTCTAATTGTACCTCCATTCTTCTATATGTTGTACATTACCTTTTTCATTTTTTCTTTTGTGTTTTCCTTTTGGGAACAATGCAAAGCATTGATACATCCTATGTCTCTTCCATGTTGACCCAAAAGGTCCCTTTTCCTTTTCCCTTTTTATCTTTTCTTGTGTTTCTCCTTTTGGGGATGACACAAGGCATTGAGATCGAAATTTCTCCTCCATGTTGACGTAATATCTTTTTTCTTTTCTCTTGCTAGTTCATTTCTTTATGCTTGTGTTTTTCCTTTTAGGGATTATGTAAAGCATTGAGACTGCAATGTCTCTTCCATGTTGACCTAAAATGGGCTTTATTTTTCTTTTCTTTTTTTCAGTCTCTTTGTGTCATTCTTCCAGTTCTATGTGCTTTGGGGAATGGTGTCAGTTCCTAGCTCTTTAATAAAAATATTGTAGTAATGAAAATACTAACCCCAAATTCATAGATCCCTTATGTGTTTGGTGTGTTCTTTTCTGGGGGGTAACTCCCTTTCTTTTATTTTCCTTTTCATTCACATGAATCAACCTTGCTTGGAAACATATGACTTGGCATAGGGGCTTTCCAAGTTCTCTCTCATATCTTGTTTTCTTTTTGCATCTATCCTTCACTACATTAAAGTAATTTCTCACAAAATGGTTTGTAGCAATTCCTTTAAGGGTATGTGCAGGATCATCATGGAAAAAACAGGCCCTTAACTGGCGAAAAATTTAGAAAAATCAGAGTTAGGAAACCTGACGTAAAAATTTGAATAAGTTATCCATATTATTTCAAAAATATGTAAGAATAGAATCTGTAGCAAATTGAATGTAGTTTCTAAACTACTAGGTTTATTTTTAAAAAAAAAAATCTATTTGGTGAAAAATTGAAATTCCAATGTAGTAGTACTTAAATTTTAGGGACAAAATAAGAAGTAGGTGTTTGTCTACCACCCTAACCACAATAAAATGATAATATGTTTTATAATATTTTAGATATAAGTAGAGGACTCATGTCTGATGTGATGCATATTTTTTGTAATTTTTTCCAAGTAAATAATTAATTATGAATTTTTTAGTACAACTTTTAAAATATATAAAAACTTGTACATTTGACCACCTTAACTTGGTCAAAACTTCATGAAATTCATTTTTTTTTAATCCTATATTATGTGAAGCATAGAATGTGAAACATGTTTCAGATTTAAAGAATGTGATACCATTTGAAAGCTATGGATGTTTTTCAATCAACTTGTAAATTAGGACTTTAGTCATAATTCAAATAGAAAATGCATAATAATTATTTATTAAATTCAAAGTAACTCATAATTTATATTGGTGGAAAGTTGAGAATATCCTTTAAAAACCCTTTTCGTTTCATCAATTTTTGGTAAAAAAAGAAGTCATCAACCACATACCCTACACATACCCATCATATCACCACTTTTTGGCCCATCATGATCCTACAAATACATTACGGTAATTCATTTCAATTCTTGGTTCTTAGTGTAGCCTTGTCACTTCATATGATGTGTTTGTCACTTTGTGGATGACATTGGGTGTGATGTCCTTCATAAATGTGATCCATCTTAGCATATTACATTCCTCTTAGTGGCTTGATGGGATGCACTACATCCCCTAAGTTGTGAATATTCTATTCTTTTATTAGTCCTCTCTTACATACATTAGGTACAATGTTCCCTAAGTGATAGAATTTGCATGAACTTAACAAGAATCCTTTGAACACCTTTTACATTTTTACATTTTTGCATTTTTGCATTTTTACATTTTACATCTTTGCCATCTTGCATAATGCAACTTGCATGCTTGTGGTACCTTCCTCTTTGTTGATGAGTTCTAAGCATACCAAGCTTTGCTTGTCTTATGAAGCACGGACCAACATTTTCCCTTGTGACACATTGTAAAAGTTATCATGAGGTATAAATTTGATATGGTTGAGTAGGAAGCCCATTTGGCAACATGACTTTCCCCATAGTCACCTTTGTGTTTGTTAGTGCATACCAACTAGCTTATGTTCTCACCTTTTTTTCTTTCTCACCTAGTGGACCGCCATGAGTTTCATCGCCCTAGAGTGAGTATGCATTCTCTTTTTCTCACAAACAACCTAGATCTAATCCACAACTAGTTGGACACACGATCGAAGCTTAACCCAATTCTCTCTTTTCTTCTTCTCTTTCACACATGTGCTCCTAGGTTCTTATGTTTAGTTTTCCATGGGATCTTCGTCTTGGGGGCTTGATCATCCCTCTTGATTGTTGTCATTCAATCTTGCTAACATAAGTGCATTTGAATCTCTCTCTTGATATGCATGGCTACTTTAGTGTGAGTTTGAAGCAAGTTCATCCTCTCACTAAAGTCATGGCTAAATGCACCATAGAAAAATGGCTCATTGACATTTTTCGTGGTCTTTTAGGCCTTTCTCTCATGATGGTTGACCTATTTTTCTTTGATTGAATGTTGTAATGTGACTTAAACATTCACATTACGTCCTAAAAATTTATATTATGACATCTTGTGAAGGTGTTGTAAAACATTTCTACACTTATCTAGACCCTTCTCATTACTATTGACCTAAATAACACCTTTTCATCACTTATCAAGTCCTATTTTGAAGTGTTGTAAAGTCTTGTAACAAGACTTCACACTTTTCTAGGCTTGTTATCACTATTTACAACTTTATTATGCTTTATTTGACCCCTTTATGCCCTTATAAGGCTTAATTAAGTGTATTTTTGAATGTAAACCTGACAAATAACATTAAATGTGACTTAATTCTTGACACCCACTTTCAAGTCCAAGGTGGGACCCATTCACCATGGGTGGAAAATGAGACCCTCTTAGCTCCAAATTCAAAATATTTCAAATTTTCTTTTAGGTTTTTATTCAAAACCACCCTACTTCAGCCTGTGATGAGGTATGATTGGGTTACTAAGGCACAAGATTGTATAAATAAGTAATTTTTTACATCCATTTTAACCCCCATTCATTCACTAATTCATCCGAGCATTTAATCAAGCATCAATAAAGTATCTTGGAGTAGCCATTGACATATCTTCATATTTATTCAACAAGGTTGTGGTGAGTTTAGGAAATTTGCACGTTGTTTATTCATCTTTCCTTGTTTATTTCATTCCATTTCCTCATTAAGGGTTTGATTGCCAAAGTGGGATTTGACCAAGGTAAATCCCTCTAACCTAACCCTTAACCATTTTTTCCCTTTTGCATGTGTGTTTGTAGACTTGTGTATGTAGATTTATCAAGAAATTAGCTATTGAAAGGTGGTCAAGAAGTCAACAAAGTGTTTCAAGTCAAATCAAACCTATTTCAAACTTGGAGACAACCTACAGTTTGTTTTCTACAATCTTGACTCCATCAACCCAACAAAAAGACAAGTCCAGATCTGGTGCTATAGAATTTGTCCCTGGTTTCAAAGACTTTTTAGAGAGGAATGATTCACCATCAGTGGTGAATGAGTCCCACCATAAGGCTGAAAAGTTATATTTTGTCAGATTCTAGATCCTGACACTTAAAAACTTGTTTTCAGGAGTTTTCATCAGATGTAGGACTAATTCACCATTAGTGGTGAATAAGTCCCACTAGTGAGTTTCAGTGATCTCCGTCAGCATTCTAGACACTTCATATTCTTCATAAAATTCCCAAGTGAATTCTATTTTAGCCTTTTCCAATTCTATTTTGCATTCATTCATATTTTAGTTCATGCTTGCATATCACATTGTGTTTTCAAACATTGCACATTTGTTAAGTTTGGCATTCATAATTGGTCAGTTACATTGTTTAGTTGCATTTAGATCATCTCATTTAGCTTTAATCACATCATACATTTCTTAATTTGAGTGAACCACATAGATTTTGTTGGGGTTTATCTCTCTCCTTTTAGGTGAATGATCTTTAGACTACAAGAGTAGCCTATAAACCTAATGCCCAAAAATCTATGGTTTGATATAATTATGGGACCTTATTCAAGCCTCCCCTAACTACCACAACATGATATAAATATATTTACAACAAGTTCCTATCCCTTCCAATGCACAACCGAATGACATAGTAGCCATGATCCAATGAATAAATGCTAACATTATTTTCCACCAAAGTGAACTTCCCCCTTTTAAAGTGCAAAAATGAAATGAAGCTTTCAAAATAATATCTCAATACTAAATAAAAGGGATAAATAGAACTCTTTTATATTTCAACTCTGCCTTTAATTTGTGTAGAGTGAGCCCTCTAGATAGGCTTGGAATTGATAAACCAAACATCAACCTGATTCTTTACCTATTAAGGGATTTGAAAACAAATAAACTACTTGGTGTGATTAATTTACCTATTATACCTGGGAAGGCCACATTGGAAACAAAAATCCATGTTATGCCTCATGAACTTTCATATAATATTCTTGTAGGGAGACCATGGATTCATGTAATGAATGGGGTGCCTTCTACTATTCATCGTAAAATGAAATACATGTATAATAAAAAAGTGTACACACTCGACACTGATCTTGAGATTTATAGTGTTTTACAACTTGAAAAAGGTAAATAAAATCATTTGGAAACATGAACACCAACCACACAAGTGGAACTCGTGCACAAAAAAGATAAAGAAACACATATCGAGCAAGTCACAAAGCTATTAGAAGATTATTGGGGTTCCTTAGATTTTGAACATACATTCATGGGTGAGTACAAGATCATAAACAAATATTGAAATAAGGGGCACAAACAAGCAGTAATGTCAACAAAAAATTTAGAAGACCCTTCAAAAGCATCCACCTCAACCACTTTAAAACAAAACATAACATATTACACAAAAAAATTCAATGAACTTGATGATGAACAACCACTAGATCGAAAAGCAATTAGAAATCTTTATGGAAAAGGTTATGAACTAATGATACAACTTAACCATAGTGGAAAAGTATGTGGTGCTAGAGAAAAAAGTATCTATAACCCTATAGAGCCTAACACGCAAGAAATGACTCATGGTCTTGGTTATTGTCCTTTGATAGAAATAAACAAGCCTTCACTTAACCTCAACACTCTCACAAAAGATTCTTCTAAGCCAACTTTAATAGTAGTGCATCCTAAACCGATAGACACTACTGGTTTTAAAATTTATCCTTTACAAGAAATGAAACAAAAAATACATATTTTCTTAATGTCAATTTCATCTTGCAAAACACTAATGATTTGAGTTTGTTAGATTTTACACCCTCATGTAAAGGAGAGAACAAAATCTCACAGTTTGAAGAGTCTCGCATAGGTATAAAATCTTGTACATATAAGCAAGAGATATCTTTGTTGCATAATAAAGGATCATCTACTATAAATCAAAAGGGTATCATGTTGAGACTCCTCTAAGATCACTTGATATCTCTCCCTCCAAGAACTTGAAAGAAATTTTATTACAAAATTCATTTTGTGCATATCATAGAGTTCATGGTCATGCTACTAATGAATGTAAGGATTCGAGTAGTAAAATCCAACATCTTAAGGAGTTTGGTTCTCTTTTTTATGTGGGAGCACCTCATTCCTTTAATCAATACTAATTTTCGCCCCACCATGCATCTTATCAATCATGTTGTCTCACCTTTTTCTTGCACTAAGTGGTCGGGGCAAGGGGTTAGATAGCCTTGTCCCTGTATGTCACTTGTTGTTGTCTTTTTAGGCTAGTTGACCACCTTTCATGAATATATCAGGGAAAGCTTGGGATGTGGATGACATGCCTTAAGTTGGATCACATGTGACATACTACCTTTTCATATTGTAGCTTATAAAAAATATATGAGTTGGCATAGGGCTTTTTGAATAAGCTCTCCTGTCTTCTTCTAATTTAAAGAAATTTCTCATCTAGTAAATATGTTAGAAACCACTTTAAAGTGGGGGCATACATCGATACTCATCATGTTTCATTACATGATTTATTTCTTCTCTCAATGCATCCTTTTCTTGGTGGTTTCATTGGGCTTGATTTCCTCTAAGAAGGTGATATTTCTTTGACTTGTCCTCTCTTGGAAACATTAGATATAATGTTCCCTAAGATGTGACTTTGCACTTGTCCTCACTTGGAAACATTAGATACAATGTTCTGTAAGATGATATTTTGCATTTTTCCTCTCTTGGAGACATTCAACACAATGTTCCCTAAGATGAGACCTTGCACAAACTAGGAAAAATTCCTTTGAACATTCCTTGCAGTATTTTTAATTTACAATATTTGTGAGTTTCAAGCATATAAAAACATTTTTTGTGTGGCGCCTTATCAAAGTTATTAGGAGGTATAACTTTGGTATGGTTACACAGGAAGCCCAATATGAGGCATGAATTTCCCCATAGCCACTTGCATGTGTGTGAGTGCATACCAGCCATGAGTGTATGTTTCTCACCTTTAGGAATTCTCACCTGATGGATAGCCAAGAGTTTCATCACCTCAGAGTGAGTATGCATTTTTGGACAAATAGCTTAAATCTAATCCACATCGTGTTGTACAAATAGTTGAAGCTTGATCCAATATTTTATTTCTACTTGTTTGTACTTCTCTTCCCTCTAGTTATTGCCATTGCATGATTGTGTATCTTGTTTTGCTACAAATCATTCATCTTGTGTGTGTCATTTTGTGCTTATGTTGGTTTGACTTAGTGTTTTGGATCCTAGGGGCTTCACCACCTCCTTTATCATTTTTACCCTAGACCATACGCATTGGTAAGATTAGACCCTTCATGAATGTCTACTTTAGTGTGACTTTGAAGTAGGTTCACCCTCTCAATAAAGTGGGGGCTAAATGTAGCATAGAAAAATAGATCTTTGGAAATTTTCATGCTCACTTGCTTCCTTCTTATGGATGTTGGCTTAGTTTTTCCTTGATTTAGTGTTGTAATGTGGTCAACACATTTACATTAGGTCTTGGGCCCTTGTGAATTGATCAAAATTTTATGATGCCTTGCAGAAGTGTTGTAACACATCGTCACACTTTCCTAGGATCTTATTAATATATTTCACCTAAATAACCTCTTTTTATCATTTACAAAGCCTTATTTCAAAGTGTTGTAAAGTGTTGTAACAAACTTTGACACTTTTCTAGGCTTTTCATTAATATTTGGACCTTCTTATGCTTTCATTGGCTCCAGTTTACACTTATAGGCCTTACTTAAGTGTATTTTTAAAAATAATCCTATTAATCATCACTCAAAACATCTAATTTCTGAAACCCACTTAAAATGCCTTAAGTGGGACCCATTCGCCATTAGGGGTGAATGAGCCCAATTTGGCACAAAAATCAAAATTATTTCAAAATTTGGTAGGTTTTTATTTTCTAAGACCTAAGGTTAGCCTATGCATGTTGTATTTTTAGGAATTACTGAATAATTATGTATAAATATAAGGTTTTTCTATTCATTTCAGCCCTAATCAATCATTCAAGCGTTCTCGACATTTCAAGCATTTTGCTCACAAGAGCATTCAAGGGTTAAAGCGCTTCAAGACCAATTCTAGGGAATTCAATGGAAGATTATTCATCCATTGTTTTAGAAATTCAAGATCCATCATCATGGAAAGGTTCTAATTCCATTATTTCATGTTCATGCTTCATCTTATTTCTTCATTTGGTTTAATTACCTAAACAAGGTTTGACCAAGGAAAACCCCTATTCCCTAACATTCAACATTTCTCTCTTTCTTTGTGTGGTTGTAGATCTAGGTATTTTGAAGGCTTGGAGATGATTTAAGAATAAGTTCCAAACTTGTTGAATTCATCTCCCTATTGGAAAGGTAAAAATATTCACAAAAAGTCACTTATAGTGTTGAAAATTAGGGTTTCAAATCCGGACACCTGGAGGAATAGAAAGAATAGACCGAGAGCTTTTGATTCCTCTTCTGAGTTTTTAAAAAAATGAAAGTGGACTAATTCACCATTAGTGGAAAATGAGTCCCACTGTACCTATTTTATAGATATTTATACAGATTCAAATACCCATTTACTCGAAATAGGCTTTAGTACAGTTTTCAAGATCTGGGATTGATTCACACGGAATGGCAAATGAGTCCCAGTAGGTCAATATTTTAGAATCAGTAGCATTTCCAGTCACAATTCCAGCCTCTACAAGTTTCTAGGTGCACACTTTTTGTTCTACTTTCCTATTTTGTTTTACTTGCATTTATATTCATCTATCTAGGTGTTTTTGCATTTCATATTGTGTGAACAAGATTTCTAGAATAACTGTGTGCAATTTTTTACATTGACGTTTCGAATCAAACTCCATGATCCATCATTAGGATGATAAGAAGATAGAGAGAGAAGTGAAAATAAGATAGCAGACTTCGATAGAAATAGGAGAGGGATGGGGAAGAGGGGAGGCACAAAACCTCAAAATGGGGGAGAAAAGGTCAGACAAAAAGGAGAGGAGTGGAGAGGAAAACTCAAAGATGAAAAACCATTGCAAACACAGGAAAAGAAAAATGAAAGAGATAAATGCCAAGAATATTATAAAACAAACATAAAATAAAGACCCAAGAAAAGGGGAATCAACCTAAATAAATTAAAAACCACTAATAAAAGGAAAAAAAACAAAGATGAGGACAAGTTAAAAATAAGGAAACAAATACGATAAACTAAATAAGGAAAAAGAAAAAAATAAATAAAAAGAGAAACCACAATGAAAAAATACATAATAAAGACAAAGAAGCAAAAGAGAAGAAAACTTAAACCAAAGAACAAAATAATAAAGAACAAATACAAAGAAACACCGAATAAAAACATAGGAGTACAAGAAAAAACATCACAAGGAAACTTAAAGAAAACTTATGAAAGGATCCAAATGATCAAGAACAAATATATTGAAACACAAAATAAAGACATAGAAGCACAAGAAAA
The DNA here is from genome assembly GCA_007258455.2 of Sequoia sempervirens. Taxonomy (NCBI): domain Eukaryota; kingdom Viridiplantae; phylum Streptophyta; class Pinopsida; order Cupressales; family Cupressaceae; genus Sequoia; species Sequoia sempervirens. Next base: position 67,668,863 of record VDFB02281492.1, read on the forward strand.
AATACTAAGCATAACCTAAAAGGGGAAATAATATCTTAACCAAAAAATAACCAAGGAAGCATAAAAAATAATCAACGCAAAGAGAAGAGATCAAATAATTAAGTAAAAGCAATAAACTAAAACAAAAATTAACCAAAAAAGATAAGAGGCAAGAGGGAAAATAATGAAAAGTGAAACAAGGAAATAAAGAAATAAAATGAGGGTAGAGAAAAGAGAAACCAAAAAGCACCAAGGAAATTATGAGTGGAGAGAAGTTAACAAACTAAAGGAGATAAACAATAGAACGATTAAAAAGAAGACCAACTGTAAGATCAAATAAAGATTAAAATTAAAATAAGTCAAAGAAGATAATAAAGAATCAAGAAAAGGAAAGAACACACTTGAAGAAGAGCCGAGGAAACCAAAGCAATAAAAATAAAAAATAAAAGAACACCTAGAGACAAAAGGATTGAAAAAAGATGAAAATAAAGAATAGGAAATGAAAAGCACGCAATTGAAGAAGAAGAGCAGAGGGAGAAAAGGGGAAAAAGAAGGGAGAGGAAGGAGAAAACAAAAGGGACAAGAAGGGAGAATAGGAGCTCAGGGAAACCGAAGAAACTAGAGACGAAGGAGGAGAGAACCTAGAGGTTATTTAGGAGTGGTTTCCATGAGAAACTTAAGGACCAACCCCCGTCATGATTAAGGTTGTAGGGATGATTATGGATTTCAATGGCCTATTTAAGTTTCCTCTTAAAGAAATTGTCTTCTTTGAACAAAATAGAGGTTTTTTCTAAGGCAATGTGATGTTTTGTCTTAGAGGAGTGTTTAGCGAGAGCAGATTTTGAGATCCGGTCATGTCTTACGTCAGCACAATGCTTCTTGATTCTTGTGTTGATGGAATGACCTATTTCCCCTATATAAGGTATGCCATAAGAACATAACACTTTATAGACACCCGATTTGAGGAATTGATCTTGGGGGTCTTTAGGAGAGGGGATGCGACTTTTTATTGTGAAGAAGGGTTTGAAAGTGCAATGGATTCCCTTTTTAAGGAGGATCTTGGTAATTTTGTTGGAGATACCCTCTACATAGGGGAGGGTAGGTAGAGGGAGGGAAGGAGAGCAAGAGGTACTAGGCTTGAGGGTGAGTCTAGCATTTGCTAGTTTGAAAGGTTGATTGATGTGCTTCTTTTTGTAACCACTTAATAAGAAGACTTGGGTGAGGTGAGCTAATTCTTGATCAATATGTTCAGTATCATAGATTGCAAAATCTCTATAGGCTAGGGTTGTAAGGACACCCATTTTTTGGCTCAGGTGATGGTGAAAGGAAGAGTGAAGGTAAAGGTTAGTATGGGTTGATTTACGAAAGATGGAGCGAGCTAAATAACCATCAACTTTTTTGATGAGAAGAATGTCCAAGAAAGGAAGTTGATTGTCGGATTCAATTTCCTTGGTGAAAGAGATGCAAGGAGAAATGTTGTTCAAGTGCGAATGGAATTATTCTAGCTTCTCTCTACTGTGAGACCAACATATATTGGTGTCATTGACATACCGTTTCCACCACTTGTGCTTGAGGGGGAACAAATGGAGGGCGACATCTTCAAAGTGTTCCATATAAAGGTTGGCCACAATGGGAGAAAGAGGAGAACCCATAGCCACACTATCCACTTGTTCATAAATTACACCTTGGAAGGTGAAAAAAATGGATCGGAGACATAACTGAACTAAGGAAGCTATTTCACAGCTAGCCTTCTTCACACCCTCCCCTTTGTTTAACTCCTTTAGTTTTGTAACCTTCTCCCCTTGGTTTCTTCTTCGGTTTCCCTGAGCTCTTCTTCTCCCTTCTTGTCCCTTTCGTTTTCTCCTTCCTCTCCCTTCTTTTTCCCCTTTTCTCCCTCTGCTCTTCTTCTTAAATTGCGTGCTTTTCATTTCCTATTCTTTATTCTCATCTTTTTTCAATCCTTTTTTCTTTAGGTGTTCTTTTATTTCTTATTTTTATTCCTTTGGTTTCCTCGGCTCTTCTTCAAGTGTGTTCTTTCCTTTTCTTGATTCTTTATTAGATGATTGTCTTTGAATTATTTTAATTTAAATTATAATTTAATTTTAATTTTAATCTTTGTTTGATCTTACAGTTGGTCTTCTTTTTAATCATTCTATTGTTTAACTCCTTTAGTTTTGTTACCTTCTCTCCACTCATAATTTCTTTGGTGCTTTTTGGTTTCTCTTTTCTCTACCCTCATTTTATTTCTTTGTTTCCTTGTTTCACTTTCCATTCTTTTCCCTCTTGCCTCTTATTATTTTGGGTTAATTTTTGTTTTAGTTCCTTGCTTTTACTTAATTTTTTGATCTCTTCTCTTTGGGTTGATTATTTTTTATGCTTCCTTAATTGTTTTTTGGTTAAGATCTTATTTCCCCTTTTAGGTTATGCTTAGTATTTTTTCTTGTGCTTCTATGTCTTTATTTTGTGTTTCAATGTATTTGTTCTTTATCATTTGGATCCTTTCATCAAGTTTTCTTTGAGTTTCCTTGTGATGTTTTTTCTTGTAGTCTTATGTTTTTATTCGGTGTTTCCTTGTATTTGTTCTTTATTATTTGGTTCTTTGGTTTAAGTTTTCTTCTCTTTTACTTCTTTTCCTTTATTATGTATTTGTTCATTGTGGTTTCTCTTTTTATTTCTTTATTTCTTTTTCCTTATTTAGTTTATCCTATTTGTTTCCTTATTTTTAACTTGTCCCCATCCTTTTTCCTTTTATTAGTGGTTTTTAATTTATTTAGGTTGATTCCCCTTTTCTTGGGTCTTTATTTTATGTTTTTTTTATAGTATTCTTGGCATTTATCTCTTTCATTTTTCCTTTCCCATGTTTGCAATGGTTTTTCATCTTTGAATTTTCCTCTCCTCTCCTCTCCTTTTTGTTTGACCTTTTCTCCCCCATTTTGGGGTTTTGTGCCTCCCTTCTTCCCCATCCCTCTCCTATTTATACCCAAGTCTGCTATCTTATTTTTACTTCTCTCTCTATCTCCTTATCATCTTGATGATGGATCATGGAGTTTGATCCAAAACGTCAATGTGAAAAATTGCACACAGTTATTCCAGAAATCCTGTTCACATCTATCATGGACTGTGGAAACAAAATGTTATTAATTGACACCCTTCATGGGAGGGAATTACATTTCAAATCAAGGCAGTTGGAATTTTTTTGAATTAAGCTATCAAAGAAGCTAGCAGACTTGGCCTTTCTTAAAATATGTTCTGATTCTAATGTGTTTCCTTCCTTCATTAAAATCTACCATCACTTATTCAACCCCCAAAGCATGCACATTCTCCATCATGCTGGTCTTTCTCTTCTTTGGTCAGTGATCCAATATGCAAGGGTTTCCATCAATCAAATTTCTACCAGACTCTTTCCACTTCACTTGGAATTGGCCAACTCTCTTCGGCCTGATCTGTGGAATTAGCTTGACACAACTTCTGTAGCTAGAGCCTTAGGTATTAAAGTAAAGTGTGAACTAAGGAAAAAAAATCTTCTCTCTGCTTAACCAAACCTGCTGTGAGTCAGTTGGGCATTCTTTGGGATCTCCTAACCATCCCACCACCCTCCACATTGGCCCTCTCCCCTCTGCTCATGTGATCGCTTCTTCTCCTATCCATGCTTTTGCCTCTTCTTCCAAGCCTCAACTTGACTCTCTGCTTATTGCTACCTCTTCCCCATTGTCTCTTTCGGTGCACACTTCATCTCGACATGTCTCTCTGACATCTTCCCTGCTCTCTCCTCACATCATCCATTCCTCCTTCCATTTTCCTCAATCTTTCCCTCTATGTCATTCACCTCTTGTTGTCTTCAACAATGAAATAAAGGTGGTAGGGACAAGTGATCAAATCCATTCTGGCTTGGTTTTTTTTGCAGACTATTCCAACATCTCCTGCTTAGTTTGTGGTCCCAGCAATAATCAATATCCAGCTACTGGTTCTTCTCCATCCTCTTCCCTTCTCACTAGCTCAAACTAGCGACGTGATGGGAAGGGTCTTCATCGTCCTTCTCCAGACGGTTCCTCAACCTCCAGCCCAGCTCGTGGTCCCAACAGTCATCATTCTCCTGCACTTCAATCATCTCCGTCTTCTGGCCTTTGCCTAATCTCTAGCCAGTGTCATGGTCCCAATGGTCATCAATTTTCTTCTCTAGGTACATTGTCAACCTTGTTCCCTTCAATTGGCCTGTCATTGGTATCTTTCAATTTGATCTTGAACATTAACTCTATGCCTTTCCCACTCAACGTTAGTCATTCACCTTCATCCAATTTGATTGTTAGCGGCCCTTCCAACCTCCCTCCCATCAGTCCTCGAGTAGCCATGAGATCCTCTTGTTCCAATCATGTTCATTCGATTGTCTCTGGCATGTCTGACAATTCTTCTGCATCCTCTATTCCCTTATTAGCATGCCACCTCTCACCATCTCAAGTCTCTCTTGTCCTGTGTTCTAGTCAACCCCCTCCTATCATCCTTTCTTCTAACCTCCCCCACATCCTCCCTCCTTCTATCTAGCCAAGTTCCCCTTTAGTCTCAACCCGTGGATTTAGGAAAAATATCAACAACCTCCAGATCGTGCATGACTGGGAAAGCAAGTTGGTTGTTAACCTTTCTAACACCCGGTTATGTCCCCTCGCTCTCAATTTTTTAAAAAGAGGCTTAGGCTTCGCCATTTCTCCTTACCCTATTCCCTTCATTGATTTTCTCATTGAAACTGAAAAGGTTGTCCAATCCCTCCTTCAAGAGGTTTCTGAAGAGATTCGTCAAGATTGCGCGGTGGCCCTTCGTCATGCCAAACCCCCCAAGCGTAATATTCCTAGATCTGAGTTGCTTTCCTTTCAAAATTTAATGAGAAATTCTAACATTGTCATTTGTAGGGAAGACAAAGGTAATGCTATTGTGATCTTAAACAAGCTAGATTACCTATGGAAGATGCACACCCTTTTATCGGATTCCAATAGTTACCAAATCCTTGATTCCAATCCCACCTCCAAATTAATGATAAAGGTCAAATCTACCATTGCAGGATTGTCCTTCAATGATACTACCAAAAAATGGCTCTACCCCTCCAAAGAGGTTACCCTTCGTATCTATGGGGTTCCCAAAATCCATTAAGTTGGTGTCCCTTTGCGACCCATAGTTGATACGATCAATTCTTCTACCTACAAATTGGCATCCCATCTTGATAAACTCACTTCCCCCCTTGTTGGAAAATCAAGCTCCTTAAGAACTCCTCCCATTTTGTGGACTTCATCAAAGACAAGAAACTAGATGAAAATGACATTTTTGTCAGCTTTAATGTCATCTCCCTCTTCACTAAAGTTCCCTTACATGACTCAATTGAGCTTATTAAGCAACAGGCTAGCTATGAAATAGCTTCCTTAGTTCAGTTATGTCTCCAGTCCACTTTTTTCAACTTCCAAAGTGTAATTTATGAACAAGTGGATGGTGTGCCTATGGGTTCTCCTCTTTCTCCCATTGTGGCCAACCTTTATATGGAACACTTTGAAGATTCTGCCCTCCATTCGTTCCCCCTCAAACCCAAGTGGTGGAAACGGTATGTCGATTACACCAATATATGTTGGTCTCATGCTCGAGAGAAGCTAGAAGAATTCCATTCGCACTTGAACAAAATTTCTCCTTGCATCTCTTTCACCAAGGAAATTGAATCTGGCAATCAACTTCCTTTCTTGGACATTCTTCTCATCAAAAAAGTTGATGGTTCTTTAGCTTACTCCATATTTTGTAAATAAACCCATACTGACCTTTACCTTCACTCTTCCTCACACCATCACCCGAGCCAAAAATCGGGTGTCCTTAGAACCCTAGCCTATAGAGCTTTTGCAATCTGTGATACTGAGCATATTTATCAAGAATTAGCTCACCTCGCCCAAGTCTTCTTATTAAATGGTTACAAAAAGAAGCACATCAATCAAGCTTTCAAACTAGAAAAAGCTACAATCACCCTCAAGCCTAGTACCACTTTCTCTCCTTCCCTCCCTCTAGCTACCCTCCCCTATGTAGAGGGTATCTCCAACAAAATTTCCAAGATCCTCCTTAAAAAGGGCATCCATTGCACTTTCAAACCCTTCTTCACAGTAAAAAGTCGCATCCCCTCTCCCAAAGACCCCCAAGATCAATTCCTCAAATCCATTTTCTATAAAGTGTTATGTTCTTTTGGTGTACCTTATATAGGGGAGGGTGATTCCACAATAGTGGTTTACAATTTTTGGCCAAATTGGACATTGAAATAATTTTTTTTAACCAAATCTTTACTTTCGGGCACCTATGGCGGCTAAGCCATGAGGAATTTGAAGATGATGCAAACTAGAGTTTCGTGACATTTTTTTTGTAGATTCTAAATATTATTTTTTCATTTTTTTTGGAATTAGATTGCACTTCTTTTTCCATCTCCCTCAAAAACTAGTTTTTTTCAGAAAACAAGATTTTCAAAAAGTGACACTCATTGTATAACACATAATTTTTTTTCCATGGAGGATAAAATTATAATTCTTTCAAATTTAGATTTTTAACTCTGATATCTAGTGCTTCCACTTGGTTAGATAGTTTTTTATTAAATATTTTTTCTTTAATCAAGTTTTGAAGTCAAACCAATTACAATTTAGACATAGCATGACCATATAACATGTAACTTCTTTTGTATGTATCGAAATTCAATTTTATTTTTTTTGTTGGATCAAGACTCCAATATCTCGTGCACTCATATTTTTAATTTTTTTTTTTTGATAATCTTATATTTTTCCACATGTGCATAACAAAGAACTTGATTTTTGGTGAAAAACCTACATTCACAAGAAATAAAAAATAAATATAATAATCAAATTACATTTAATTAAATTATAATTTTTTGGAAGCTTATAATAAGGACTACATACTTACAAAAAAAAAAAATTAAATGAATTCATTTGATCCCCCAAAAGGTAAATCAAAAGTGGTTTTTTATCAGCATTTTGATAGGTGTAAAGGAGACTCTGTTATAGGTACGGTTTAAAACTAGCAGGGTTCTATCCAAGGGGGCTTGGTCTAAGGTGGTTTGATCAAAACCTATTCAATTGGAATCCTTTAAATGGAAATTTTGAATGCTTAAATCATTATATTTTCTAAAAATATGTGATTTCAACAAAAATCAGGATCTCCTAGAAAGTGTAAACCACTATTGTGGTAGAACCCGGGAAACATGTTGTTCCATCAACACAAGAATCAAGGAGCATTGTGTTGACATAAGACATGACCAGATCTCACAATCTGCTCTCATTGAACACTCCTCTAAGACAAAACATCACATTGCCTTAGAAAACACCTCTATTTTGTTCAAAGATTACAATTTCTTTAAGAGGAAACTTAAAGAGGCCATTGAAATCCATAATCATCCCTAGAACCTTAATCGTAGTGGGGGTTGGTCCTTAAGTTTCTCATGGAAACCACTCCTAAATAACCTTTGGGTTCTCTCATCCTTCCTCTCTCTTCCCCCTTGGTTTCTTCTTCAGTTTACTTGAGCTCTTTTTCTCCCTTATTGTCCCTTTCGTTTTCTCCTTCCTCTCCCTTCTTTTTCCCCTTTTCTCCCTCTGCTCTTCTTCTTCAATTGCGTGCTTTTCATTTCCTATTCTTTATTCTCATCTTTTTTCAATCCTTTTGTCTCTAAGTGTTCTTTTTTTTTTATTGATTTGGTTTCCTCGGCTCTTCTTCAAGTGTGTTCTTTCCTTTTCTTAATTCTTTATTATCATCTTTGACTTATTTTAATTTTAATTTTAATCTTTATTTGATCTTAAAGTTGGTATTCTTTTAAATCGTTTTGTTGTTTAAATCCTTCAGTTTTGTTACCTTCTCTCCACTCATAATTTCCTTGGTGCTTTTTGGTTTCTCTTTTCTCTACCCTCATTTTATTTCTTTGTTTCCTTATTTCACTTTTCATTCTTTTCCCTTTTGCCTCTTATCATTTTTGGTTAATTTTTGTTTTAGTTCCTTGCTTTTACTTAATTATTTGATCTCTTCTCTTTGGGTTGATTTTTTTTATGCTTCCTTGGTTATTTTTTGGTTAAGATATTATTTCCCCTTTTAGGTTATGCTTAGTATTTTTTCTTGTGCTTCTATGTCTTTATTTTGTGTTTCAATGTATTTGTTCTTTATCATTTGGATCCTTTCATCAAGTTTTCTTTTATTTTCCTTGTGATGTTTTTTCGTGTAATCCTATGTTTTTATTCGGTGTTTCTTTGTATTTGTTCTTTATTATTTGGTTCTTTGGTTTAAGTTTTCTTCTCTTTTGATTCTTTGTCTTTATTATGTATTTGTTCATTACGGTTTCTCTTTTTATTTTATTTTTCCTTTTTCCTTATTTAGTTTATCCTATTTGTTTCCTTATTTTTAACTTGTCCTCATCCCTATTTTTTTGCCTTTTATTAGTGGATTTTTATTTATTTAGGTTGATTCCCTTTTTGTTGGGTCTTTATTTTATGTTTGTTTTATAGTATTCTTGGCATTTATCTCTTTCATTTTTCTTTTCCCGTGTTTGCAATGGTTTTTCATCTTTGACTTTTCCTCTCCTCTCCTCTCCTTTTTGTTTGACCTTTTCTCCCCCATTTTGGGGTTTTGTGCCTCCCCTCTTCCCCATCCCTCTCCTATTTCTACCCAAGTTGGCTATCTTATTTTCACTTCTCTCTCTATCTACTTATCATCCTAATGATGGATCATGGAGTTTGATCTGAAACGTGGATGTAAAAAATTGCACACAGTTATTCCGTAAATCTTGTTCATATCTATCATGGACTATGGAAACAAAATGTTATTAATTTCATAGTGTTTTTTCAAACATCTTTCATTTTCAAAGTTTGCACTTGGTCGTGAACCCTTATTTGTTGATATCATTAACCTAGAACCTTCCCTTTGTCAGATTTCAATATCTTTTGCGTTGAAATCTCAAGGGTTTGTTCTCAAGTGAAAGATTGAAAATAGCCTCTCTCCTTTTAGGTCTAAAACCCTAGTTGAGAAAAGAGAGAACATTATTTTCTATGTTACACAAGTGCATCATCATGTATGCAAATCTATCAAACTTGACTCATCATAAAGAGTATACATAGATCTTCAATTTGACATATTCAATTTACACCAATTTATGCTCATTCTATTTCAATGATGCAAAAATTCATTTATTGAATGTAATATCATAACAATTAAATGTGAAACACTTGAGAAAACTCAAAGATAATCAGAAGATGGAAAACACACCATAACAAAGTTATTTTTCATGAGTAGAAAATCCTCATAGGGATGAAAAGCCACTCGATAAAATGCCTCACTGGCTTAATCATAATGCCTCACTTGCAAAGCCTCATTGGCTACAAAATTCCTCACTAGCAACTCAAAATGCCTCACTTACAATATAAGCCTCACTAGCTACAAAATATGCCTCACTGGAAAAGGAACCTCATTGGTTACACATATGCCTCACTGGAAAATACAACTACCTCACAAGAAAAACATTTTCACATTAAAACTATTCAAAAAGAAAAAAAAAATTATAATCTCTTCTTCAATAAATTTTTTTTTCTTGATTATCTCATTTTCATTTGAAACTCAAGAATATGAATTTATAAACCATTACAATTTTCACTTAAAGTTCCTTCTTACTAATCATTACAAACTTCCTCATCAAATGCTTTCTCCATGATCAAAACCATAAATTTCATTTTAGATTACAAGACTATGTAATATCAACATGATATTCAATCAACCATCCAACTCAAACTGAGATAAATGAAGTCATTATACATCTGCTCATTACCAAACAACTATAACTTTCAACTTGATACCTATTATCATATATTACAATCACAAAAATATTGCCACAAAATACCTATCACTGGAGTTCAAAAACACCTTGTAAGAAACCACATAAAAATTTCAAGGTCAAAACCTTCAAAACATATTCAATGACTCAATAAACCCTGTTTAGCATTTGAAACATTTCAAACAACAAAATGATTTGAAGACCCCTATTGACTTTGCAAATGATTTAGGATTAACAAAAAAATGAGATACCCTTGAATAATTGACAACCATCGAAAACACATGTGCATTGTGTAATTGAGGTCAACAAAAACTATATACATTAAAACCAAACTTGTTAACTTCACATTCTTGAGCATTATCACATCAGGCCTAACCATCTTGAATCATGATGACTGCAAACAATAATATCTCCAAACCCTAACTTTCCTACCAAAGTCCTCATGCCCTAACTTGACTATCTCAACTGCTTTTGAGTTTTCCAAATGATTAACTTTAAGGTTAAATGATATTGAGATAATTCCTTATGTCTTTTATCACTTTACAAATCAAAACCAAAATATCATTATGTCGGCCTTTGTCATTATGTGTGGTATATTTTGCATGTGTATCAAAATAACACTATAACACTTGTGTCAGTCTAGGTCTCAATGGAATCAAGTGCTAAGTGAAATCCAAGACTATAATCAATATTGTTGCCTTATTAAAAAAAAATGATATCCAATAATCACCAACTATCAAAATCAATGTTCCACAAATAATATAAATCATTGATCAATGATAATATATATAATCCAAGAATGTAAGATGTCAAAACATCAACTGTATGTATACCAAATTTTCTTTCCCCATATGCTTTCTCAAACACCAATGTCAGTGTCACTCAAAAACACATAAAATATATGTTCCCTTTGTAACCAAACCAAATTTCTTCAATATATGTACCACACATGTATATAAAACGCATATCACCTGAATATGTATGTGACCTATAGTTATATGTCATATCAATCATCCAACCAACCCAAACTGAACCATGATAACTATTAAATGTATATGACCTGAGAATATATGTCAACAGAGTAAGTGCCAAAACAACCCTTGACATCAATGCTAAAACCAATGTCAAAGGGATCAACATGTTTGTCACTTTCCTAAAATCTCTCCTACTAGGGTAGATATTATGGCACAAGAGAATGAGACCTTAGAGAAAATTATGGTCAATAATAATATTTATCCCTCTCCTAATATCTCTCCTATCGGTGAAGAAGTTATTATGGTGTTACAAGATCCTAGTGATGAGAATCATAAAAATCTTAGGGGCAACATTATTGAACAAGAAAATGGCATCATTTAGATGAAAAACAATATAAACATTGAGTACCCCCTTAATTGTGATGAATTTATTCTAGAGTAACGCACCTTTTAATTTCATGAACATCTAGTTTCTTCTCCTAAAAACTCTCCTACTAGGGAAGGTATCATAGTGCAAGAAAATGACAAAATTGACACATTTCTTTCAAATAATAGTAATATAGCTTCCTTAGATGAAGATGCTGAAGTGAAATTAGACCCCTTTTCACTAAGAGATCATGAAACTAAGGATAACTCCTTTGACATTATGCACATTAGATATCCCTTAACACCAACCACACATGTTGAACCCGTACAAGAGACAAAAAAAAAAGAAAATTGAAGAAGCCCTGAAGTTATTGGAACATGCTTTGGAAAATTTTTATTTCATACCTATATTCATGGGAGAATACAAGATCATTACAAAAGAGTCTAAAAGGGAAAAATAGAAACTACTAATTGAAATAAAAAATTCAAAAGCATCTAGTTCAACCACTTTAGAAGAAAAGATAGCATACAAGAAAAACTTTGATGAGGTTGACCAACCACTGAATTTGAAATAAGTGAAAATTCTTTAAATAAGAAGTTTTGAACTTATGAAGCAACTTGGGAAAGGATGCAATGCTATAGAACAAGGTATCCACGTCCCTATAGAGCCTAAAACACAATAAATGACTAATGATCTTGGTTATTGTCCCTCGAAACAAAATCCTTCATTGAATGTCAACACCATCACAAAAGATTCTTCTAAGACAACTTTAACTTTTATGCATACGAAACTGATAGATATCTCATTAAATATGTATCAAGTTGTAACCTCTTTTACTCATCATAATAAGTAAAATTAGTTGCTTTTCCTTTCCATGCAATAGTTATAGGATCATAGCATAATCACTATTGCATGTTTTAGTCATTCCCTTTTTGCAAGGAGTAGCATATCATCATCCATTTTGGGATCACCCTTGTCTTGCACTAAGTGGGGGTATGGGGGTTAGGAAGCCTTATCCCTTGTATGTCACTTGTCATTGTCTCTTTGGGCTAGTTGACTACCTTTCATGTACATATAAGAGCAAGCTTGGGATGTGGATGCCATGCCTTAAGCTAGATAGCATGTTACATAATTATTCATGATGTAGTTCAATTTAGAAACATATGACTTGACATAGGGATTTCCAAGTTTTCTCTCATTTCTTCTTTCATGTTAGCATTTATCATTGGCTACATTAAAAAAATTGCTTATAGTGATGGTGTAGGAACTGCTTTAAACTAGGGGCATACATAGATGACATCTTTAGGTAAAAATTTCATGGCATGATTTTTATTTTTTCTTGTGATGTGTCCTCTTCTTGGTTGTTTCATTTGGTTTTATTTTGTCCAAGAGTGTATGATCTACTAACATGGCATGATTTGAATGAGGCATCTAATGAGCAACAATCTAACACTATTGACTTTTCCTCTCTTGGAGACATTAGACACAATGCTTCCTAAGAGGAAGATTGTTACATGAACAAAGAAAAATCCCCTTTAACAAAACTTGTACATGAAAAAAGTATTTACAAAAAGCATTACATTGTGGTGCCTTATCAAAGTTATCACGAGGATAACTTTTGTATGGTTAATATGATGAGAAGCCGACACACTAGAGGGTGATCCCACAAAGCTAGTTTACAATTTTTGGGAGATTATGATTTTTTGCTGAAATCACATATTTTTAGAAAATATAATGATTTAAGCCTTAAAAAGTTCAATTTAAAGCATTCCAATTGAAGAGGGTTTGATCAAACTACCTTAGATCAAACCCACTTGGATAGAACTTCGCTAGTTTTAAACCATACCTATAACAGAGTCTCCTTTACACGTATCAAAATGTTGATAAAAACCACTTTTGATTTACCTTTTGGGGGATAAAATGAATTCATTTAAAATTTATTTTTATAAGCTTCCCAAAAAGTATAATTTTAAATAAATTTTATTTTATTATTATATTTTTTTTATTTCTTGTGAATGTAAGTTTTTCATTGAAAATCAAGCTCTCTATTTTGCACATGTGGAAAAATAGAAGATTATTAATTTGTTTTTGAAAAATATGGGTGCACTATATATTGAAGTCCTTGGTCCAACAAAAAAAAATTGAATTTCGATACATACCAAAAAATTTGTGTTATACAATCCGTCTATGTCTAAATTATAATTGGTTTGAATTCGAAACTTGATTAAGAATATTTTTTCAATAAAAAAAAGTTGTGTGGTGTTATCACGTTAAACGTCACTCCTTAAAAATGGTGTTTATTGAGAAAAAACTACTTTTGAAGGAGATTAGTACAATTTGATTCAATTTTTTTGGAAAAAAATATATTTTGAATCTCAGAAAAAGTTCACTTAAATCACTAGTTTACATCACCTTCAAATTCCTCATGGTTTAGCCTATAGTACTTCGAAAGAGTTGTCATTTATTGAAAAAATCAGTTTAGTGTCCAGTTTGGCCAAAATTTTAAACCAGTACTGTGGGATGACACTAGAATGACTTTCTCATTATATGGTTGGAAATCGACACACTGGCATAACTTTCTCAATAAACCACTTCTTTGGAACAACTCACCCTGTTGACGACCTGATGTTTTGTGGCCCCAGAGTGAACACATCTTTTTACTCATTTTTATTTCTTTTAGGGTATGTACAAGATCATCATTGAAAAATAGGCCATGAAGTGGCAAAAAGATTAGAAAAAATATTTAAATAAGTTATCTATATTATTTAAAAATATGCAAGAATAGAATATGTAGCAAGGTGGGAATGGTTTCAGCTACTAGAGTTTTATTTTAAAATCTATTTAGTGAAAATTTGAAACTTCCAATGTAATAGTACTTAAATTTCAGGAAAAGAAATGAAATAGAATTATTTATCACGACCACCATAACCATAATAAAAATGATTAAATTTTTTAATAATATTTTATATATAAGTAGAGGACTCATGTCGATGTGATACATATGTTTTTATATTTTTTTCCTAAATAGTGTTAATTATAATTTTTTGTTAGCTTTTAAAAAATATAAAGCTGTTTGTATGTCTGGTTTCCTTGAAACTTGAACAAGGCATTCCGTTTTCATTTTTGATATAGCTGACATATAAATGGGTATGTTTTGAGAATCAAAATAGATGAGCAACAGATGACTTCGATAGGGCCTTATGAAATCGAGGCATTAGAGTAGGTGTAAATAAGGACTGACTAACAATTATTTGAAATTAGATTCAAACACAAGCATAAATTTACATAATTAAATTTTGAGATATACTTAAAAGGCAACATTGAACAATGATTTGGTGAAAAAGCCATTATTACATACCCATCACCTTGCATTGTTTAGTATTGACTTGTTGCATGGTATGTCTTTGATGCATATCGTACACTCCCTTGTGTGGAGTACTTTTTGTGCTTATGTCGTCAGCTTAGGATCTTGGGGTTTGACTACACCTCCTTGTTCGCTTTATTTATCCCTAAACCATCCACATGGTACACTTGGATCCCTCTCAGATCTACTTTAGTGTGACTTTGGAAACATGTTAATCCCTTCGATAAAGAAGTTAGGGCTAAGATGGAACCATGAAAAGTTACCTTTTCCTTGATTGATTTTAGGATAATTAATGGCATTAATCTAGTTTATTTAATGTTGTACAATGTGTTTATTTATACTTTCACAGTAAATTTAAGGGGCTTGTAAGTTAAGTGGACCGAATCTAATGTTGTAATGTGTTTTACACAATCACATTGGATTTAGGGACCTTCTAAGCTAAATAGACTCAATTTTTCCTTACTTTAATGTTGTAAAATGTATTTATTTACACTTTCACATTGTATTTTAGACCTTAATACGTTGTAAGCCTTCTCCATCATCAGTGTAGTCCCCTATGACCCTATATTGTGCATCCCAAGGCATATTTTAATAAAAAACCCTAACAATATCAACATATAAGCTTAATTTCTTCACTCCTTGACATCCTAGCTAGAAAAATGGCCCCTATTTCACCACTTTGGGTGAATGAGTCCCATTCAGGTGGGACTCATTCACCCAACTTGGAAAATGAGTCCCATTCAGGTGGGACTCATTCATCCATCTTGGCGAATGAGTCCCATTTGAGCTATTAATAGTCATTTGAGTGGATTTCCCATATAAACGAGCTATCAAATCATCAAGTCAAGAATTCATGAGTTAAGCATTCCAAGTATTTGTAAGGCCATCAAGATAACTTTCAAGATCAATTCTAAGGCATTAAAGGCAAAATTTCTTTATCAATTATTGCAAAAATTCAAGATACATCATCATGTCAAGAATATCAAGCATCAAGCATGTTATTGAGCTAGTGTTGTGATGTAGCATTGAAGATCCAAGGTTAAGTATTATTCTACACATATTGTCAAGATCAAGATATACATCCTTCATGACCATTTCATGTTGAGTTGTAGATTTATAAGACATCATTTACAAGACATCATTCAAGGTATCATTGTTCATGTTTCATATCCTGGGTTTCATGTTTCATGTCCTTTTTTTACATTGTTTCATCATTTGGTTTGATTACCTAAAAGGGGCTTGACCAAGGAAAACCCCTATTCTCTAATATTCAACTCTCTCTCTCTCTCTCTTTGTGTGATTGTAGATATAGGTGCTTTGAAGACTTGAAGATCATTGAATATTAGGTTACAAGCTTGCTAGAGTTGTTTTCCCATCTGCAAGCTCATAATATTCACTAAAATGCCATCTATAGCTTTGAAATCAGAGTTTAAGATCCAGGAAGCTGGAGGAATAGATTGAACAGACTAAGGAGAGTGGATTTAGACTTTGAATTTCCAAGAAATCCAAAATAGACTCACTCACCACAAGTAGTGAATGATTCCCAATGTAGGTTTTTTAGAGATCAATAGCATTCCTAGTCGTTATTTAATCCTCTACAATTTTTTAGGTGCATAATTCTAGTTTTACAATTTTGTGTTCTAATTTATATGCATTTCTAGGTCATTTAGTTCAGGTTTGCATCATATTAGGGTTTTTCATTTTTTCTTGCATGTCACTTTATTTTCTATGTCTGAACTTGGTGGTGAACCCCTCATTAGATGATATTCAATATCTAGGATAGCCCTATTGCAAGATCTCTTTTTCTTTTGCATTGAGATCTCTAGGGTTATCCTTGAGTGGAACATCTTTGAAAGTGTGTGTGATAGCAATTGATCAACCTATCCCCCATTTTCAAAGGTTCTAACTACTATGACTAAATACCTCAATTTTAAATGAGGCTTATCTCTAAATGATAAAAAATGGAAAAAAAAAAAACATATTTGGTCTAATATTCTTATTTAAAAAAGAAAAACATGCTTTAAATGCTTGTTGATACTCGAAAAGTTGCCAAATAAAGTGAATCATTCTGATGTTAAAATATGTAACATTTATAAACACCTAGAAATTATACAACATATATTTTTTTATTGTTTTTATGCAAAAAAGTATGAAATCTATTTTTTTATAATGAGTTCACATTGGGGGAACTCTTAGTTGAAAAGAAGTACTTTTAGTCTTTTTGAATGGATTGAATAAATAGAATATTTTTTTCTAGCTAATCCTCTTTACTGTAATGTTATGGCATATTTGGATGGCAAGGAATGTGGAAATTTTTTAAGATACTAGGAGGTCCCTTACCAAGTCTTGCAAACGACTCATACTTTACAATATTGCATTATAAGTTACAATGACAATGGAGATTTCCATATTATAATTCATTAAGTTATTGAGTGATGGGTGTCTATGTGTCAACAAGGAAGAAGACACATATGGTCACACATGGCCTTAAAACCAGTTTGACAACACACCATTCGCTAAGGGACTAATGGAATTCCAAAAGAGATACAATGCAATCGAGAATCAAAAGAAATCTTCTTGAACACATACTGCAAGAAATCATTTTTAGTGTAAAAAAAGTAACCCTTTTTCACAATTAATTTGGGAATAATTAATATTAAAATGAGCTTAATTATGCCTTGAATAGTGTTGTGTGCCATAGAAGAAAGGACCCTTTGCTTGACATGGGATTAATTCATGATAAAATAGAATTAATGAGGTCTTAATCTATTGTTGTGAGGAATTTTATGTGTCCACACTAGGTCTTGGACCCTTGTAAATTGAATAGCATACTTTTAATGATGTCATGTAAAGGTGTTGTAAAGTCTTGTAAAGGACTTTCATGCTTTTCTAGACTTAATCAACCTATTTATCCCTAATTCAAAATTATAAAATGTATTTAATAGCATTATTACATCAATCTAGAAGGTTCTTAACTTAAACTTAGAGATAGACTAGTGTTGTAATGTGTCTTGCACATTCACATTGGTTCTTGTGCATTCCTACACTATGCGGACCTAATTTTAGTGTTGTAAAGTGTATTTAATCACACTTTCACATTGATTTATGTGTCCCAATCCCTATTTAACATTTACATCATCACTAATAGGCCTTAATTAACCCATATTGTGCAGCCTGAGGTTCAAATTGATCAAATATCTGACAAAGTTGCAATTTAAACATTATTTCTTTATCTCCTAGCTTCCTAGTTTTTGTAATGGCTCCTGTGGGACCTATTCACCATGAATGGTGAATCAGTCCCATCTAGGTGGGACCCATTCGCCATGTGTGGTGAATGAGTCCTATCTGGCCCCATTTTGACCTTTGAGTGGGAAAAAGTGAAATTTCAAGTTTAATTTCACTACATGTTGACTTGTGATGAGGTATAATTGGGATACTAAGGTACAATTGTCTATAAATAAGTATTTTTATCCTAATTTTACATCTAACAACTCATTTTTGCATCTCTCATCATTAATTCATCTTCTATCTTCTCATCCAAGTCAAGCAAGTTAGCTTTCCAAAGCATTCAAGGGATGAATATTCCTCCATTTTTGTATACTTTCAAGATCAAATCATCATGAAAGGTAATCATATCCATATTTGCATGTTTCATTACTTTATTTCATCACTTTGGTTTAATTACCTAAAGGGGTTTGACCAAGGCAAACCCCCATATCCTCACCTTCAACACTTTTCCCCCTTTGCATGTGTTTGTATATGCAAAATTATCAAGTGGAAAGGTGAAGTTGAAACATAGATTATGGGAACATAGAATGGTTCTGCTTCTCTTGCACTTCTAGGGTTTTTCACCTAAAAGGAGAGAAATTTAGGTACTAAAAAACTAATGTATCACTCAAATTAGGATGTGTGTGATGAAATGTGATGTAAGTGAATTTTAATAAATGCAACTAACTTATTAAAATAAACTAGAATGAATACAAGAATGCAATTTAAGATATGTTTGAAAACACAATGTGATATGCAAACAATGAAGAAAATTAAAGAAAATATGTAGAACAAAAAGTATAGGGGTGAATCTGAGTGTACCTGGATGTCAATTAATGATATCAGGATGTCTGGAATGTTGAATGACTTTAGTAAAATTTCATAGTGGGACTCATT